>CM068834.1:30270127-30870127 GCA_028554795.2 Sinohyriopsis cumingii
AAATAAAAAACATTGTTGGGCGTTTTCGTCTTCGATCAATGATCGGGGACATCCGAGCGGCAATTCTTTGACATTGCATCAAGTACTGCGTTAAAATGAAAGATATTTCGCAATATAAATATTCATTATATGAAAAATACAGACATTAAACAGATCGATATTATGGGACAATTGTCAATTATCTCGGGCAAGTAAAAATTGTGGTTTCAAAGACTTTCTTAAAGAAATTGCAATTTTATATTTATTTAGATTTGAAGAAACGTATCTTGTGATCTCTGTATTTGAATATAAAATCTACAGTTACGTAGACATGCAAAAATTCAGTCATTGTAGTGTTCATTATTATGTGTGTGTGTGTGCCTTTGATAAAGGGACCAGTATGTCTCCATAGTGTTCAGACGCGTTTCATACTAATTCCGCCCTTTGTTTTGGCAGTTTGTTCCAGATATATTTTCTGCCTAATAAAAAACAAGTTCTAGCACATCTAGAGAAAAAAAAATGTTATTTGCCTAATACATTTATTTTCAGTAAAACAATTTACAACTCATTCATCGAAACAAATTGAAGATAATGCTACGTTTGTGACGGTGGTGGTAAATGAGATTTGTTTCTACCGAATATGTATGTATGTATGTATATGTATGTATGTATGTAGGTAGGTAGGTGGGTAGGTAGGTAGGCAGGCAGGTAGGTATGGATGGATGGATGTAGTTGCGTAAGTACGTACGTATGTATATTCGTATGTTTGTATGTACGTACGTATGGATAGATGGATGGATGGGTGGATGAAATAATGTGTTCTTATTCTTCAATCAATGACAATAATTACGTTTTAATATACATGTAAGTGAAGTCATAAGTAAAGATTAGATTTCTATGAGATATATAGAACACTTCCTCCCATTGAGCGAAGGAGGTAACTTGTTCTCCTATTATCATTATAGGAATGCCGGTCGAGGTACACATACATTGAAATATATTACACTAGAAATGATGCACACATATCTAGTTGCCTCTTTAAATCACTGTTAAATGACTTTTGGCCATGTAGGAGAATGAAGCGTATGGGTTAATCTAGTCCAATAAATCAAATCCACCTAGTCCAAACCTGTGTGGATACTATGTCACCTGTTCTTTAAAATTGTTGTTGTGGTTGGGCTTAACGCCATTTTTCAGTACACGATAGGCTATGCATGACGGCCAGTATTAATGGTGGAGGAAGAATTCTGGAAAACCCCGGGAAGAACCACCGACCCGCGAGAAGCTACTGGCAAGCTTTCTCACATACCCACATTGGCCGAATCCTAGACTCGAACTCTTTCAAATTGCAATTTTCTGCATGCAAATCGTTCGGGAACACACCCGCGTACACTTTAGACACTTACCAGTATTTGAAAACAACCATAACTGGCACGAAATTAAAAATGGCCAAAGGACAGAGGGTTGGGCTCTTCCACTTGGATTTACAAGTCGCCAAAAAATAAGGTTTGCTCAGGAAATATAATGTGTATGTAACCAAAAGAACCCTTCAGCCGGCGATACTCTACAGTCGCGAAAAATGTCTGTAAGTGTATAAAATGTGCAATGATATTTGCAGACAAAATTGTCTGCAGTTTGCAGCTTTCTGCAGGTTTTAATATAAAGGCGATATTGGTCCTTTAATCGCCACCTAATATCATTACAGTTTTGGGGCTGATTCATTGGCCTTGGATTAAGCATCGTCTGACGCATGCCCCGTAAGGTTTGGAGAATATGAGATACTGCAAAATGTTCATCAAGTTATAGCAAACTGGAGTCACCACTCTAATGATAGTCACGTGACTTCACTTAATACAGTCTAATTGTTGGCTAGGGTGCAGTTTAACAAATCATACTTGAAAACAGATTTTGCAATGAAGATCAAGCTGGAGGATAACATATACATGCAATACCGGATTAATGGAGATTCAAATGGAGTCGTTATTCCCAAGACAGTAAATAATATTAGTGAGTGAATGTGGACGCTTTTTGAAATAGCATCAGGGTCCAGGGTCTCCTTCTACTTTAATCCAGAACTGTCTTTATTTCTTTCTATTATTTTCAACTCAATACGAACATATGGGACTGAGAAAAATAAGGAAATACGAACAACCAAGGTGTATTTATGTGTATTTATGTAAAATTCACATATTTGTATGACGTACTTCATATAAAATAATCAAAACACATGATGGCATGGACTTCAGTATGGCAAAAATAGCAATGACAAACTTGCAAAACACGAGTGTCAAGAACAACAACGGTGACTAAAAATATTTAAATTCGTCCGAGGAGTGAAACTCCTCTGGTCGATAGAAGCAGATCTGCATCTATGTGATGTTTCTTTAGAAAATAAAACTATTTGTGCATTGGAGCCTTTATATCTGGCGTAATTTTTCACACATTGCATCTTTTTTAAAAAGCGAAGAACGATGCTAAATCGCATAGCTCGAAATACACGAAGGAAAGAACCGATGTTCGAAATAAACCTCAAGAAAGATAACCATATAAAGACGTTTCTTGGGCTATCAAAGTATGGATCAAAAGGGTTCTTTTTCCATGGGGGAAAAAAAGAAATATGTTATAGATTTTCACCTCTCAAGTCAGTATATCGCTGTTTCAGTCAATCACAAAAGTGCGATCTTTATTTTTTATTTATCATATCAGAAAATCTAGTAGTAAAAGCATATCATGTTTACGTTGATAATGTGGAAACATATGCATATCGTGTTTATGTCAATAAAGTGGAAACATAAGCATATTATGTTTATGTCAATAATGTGAAAACATAAGCATATTATGTTTATTTCAATAATGTGGAAACATAGGTATATCAAGTTTATGTCAATAATGTGGAAACATGCATATCATGTTTATGTTAATAATGTGGAAACATAGGCATATAATGTGTATGTAAATAATGTGGAAACATAAGCATATTATATTTATGTCAACAATGTGGAAACATACGCATTTTATGTTTATGTCAATAATGTGAAAACATAAGCATATTATGCTTATTTCAATAACGTGGAACCATGGGCATATTATTTTATGCAATAATGTGGAAACATAAGCATATCATGTTTATGTCAATAATGTGGAAACATAGGAATATTATGTTCATGTCAGTAATGTAAAAACATAAGCATATTATGTTTATGTCAATAACGTGGAAACATACGCATATTGTGTTTATGTTAATAATGTGGAGACATGGGCATATCAAGTTTATGTCAAAAATGTGGAGATATAGGCATATTATGTTTATGTTAATAATGTGGAAACAAAATTCTGATTTTCAAACATCAAAGAAGATATATTTTTACATATTGCCTGTAGATGGTAAAGAAATTAAATGTCTCAAGAGAAACGCCCAGCTTTTTTACAACGACCATACGTTCCGCCATCAACCGCATTAACAGGTTAAAATAACACAACCAGTAAAGTGCGTGATTTAAGCTGCTCTGTCAATGTCAATTAAACTAAAAGCCACCTAAACTTACTAATTTAAACATTTATTCTTTCAACGTGTACCTTTATTGGAATCTATTGGAATTTATGTACTCCAGTAGTCGAATTAATAGCTTTGACAGAATACAACAAATAACAACTCATGACTCACTCGTCAAAGAATTCAACATTATTGGAATTTGTGTTGTATTATTAACAACAAAGTTGTCTGACAAAGACAAATATAGATGGGTTATTTTGTCTTTTTTCTTTTCATTTTCCTCGTTCGCATATCGCTTGATCTATTACCATACGTTAGTTTGCAGTTCTAGCGTGACAACAACTGTATGGCACTAGATGTTGCAATTTCATCCACAGTTCCGGATCATCAATCTTCCATTGACCTTTGCTGTCAATAAATATGACTTTCCGTAGCCACCATTAGTTTTTGCTCTCCTTATCCGCACATTAGTATTGCACACAGGAATTATACCTTTGTAAGATCTCGTTCATACGCAAATACCGTCATTCACGAAACCATGCATGTGCCTGCTCAGCGGCTATGGCCTTGTTACATTGTGAAATTTGTATCTTGTATGTATAACATACATGTTAGTTTTGGTGTAAATTTAATTTCTTTCTTCGAGATGATTTGGCCAGACAGGGTTAATATGGGACATAAGACGGATGCGAATATTAAAGGTTTAAAGCAAATAGGGACAACTATAGTTTTCCTTTAGGAAGTCCCGCCTCCATGTTCCTCACGACTGAGCAGAGAATGACTGGGGGCGATCCGTTGCTCTTGATTAAACTACCATATAGTGTTTCGAAACGTTTTCTGACACATTCTATGCGCATTTAAGAATACTTTGTACAGAATTGTACAAAGGGTATGTTAGGAACAGTGCATCAATATGGTCTCAAGAGCATGTCTTTGTACATCGGTCACATTTGGACCTAAGGTTTGATCATTTACACGTATACTCCTCTCTCCTTTCACTGCAGTTATTACAATTCACGAAACAACACCAATGAAAACGGCAATTGCACTGCCAGGTTCGGGTGTATTGATGAGTGTTGTAACCACGTCCACAACACATCAGGTCACAACCATCATTTCCGGTAGATGTCCTGTTACATTTCCTACCCACAGTTCCAAGTGAACCAGTTTCCGGGTCGTAATCACAGTAAAGAGGTGAACGTTCGAGATACACTAGATCACTACGTCTCGGTTTACGGTTAGGTCTCTTGGATTTTTTAATTATCAGATATTTTGGTCTTTGCAAACGGTCACCGCTTATCCACGGCTTAACCAATTTCGCAGAATTATATTTAGTTAGTAAATGTTCCCCAATTTTTCGAAACGGGGGAAGACGTGTCCAGCATGTTTTCATCGTGCATGACCCCGATACGCCATGACATTTGCACTCGGTTCCCATGTTGTCCTTCACAGCCTGTAATAATAATAATAATAATAATAATAATAATAATAATAATTATAATTATAATTATAATAAAAATAACAATACTAATACTGACGATGACGACGACGATTAAAGTATTTGCTTATCTGAGTTGTTTGTTGCTTGTTTTTCTTTCTCCATAAAAAAAAAGAACTTTATACCTGAAATAAACCACGCACTTTCGTTAGCATTGTATATACTTGATTGGATCATTTGTTTAGTTTATAAAGTAGTGAGTGATGAGATGTGAAGATTGCCTCAGTACATATTCTGTATCAACATTCACCACGAAAAAGACTGGAACCAGGTAAATTTGGCTCCAAACTAAAATTCCTCAATACTTCAATCTGTGTTAATGTAATTTTAATGACTTTCGTGCCTTTAAACTCGATGTTCAACATGATGTACAGCTAACGAGAATCTGCAGAAATGCTAGTTCGTTGCACAAATATAGTCAGATAGGAAAAGCCGAAGTCAAAACGGTTCAAGGGAAAATGTATCACAAAAAGCTTAAGGCAACTATGTGTAACATTGGCTCGAGATTCAATGTTATCTTTATAGAATCAGAAATACGAAATCAATACCATTTACTGTGAATGTACAAATATGTAAAGTGTCACAGGATTTCAGTGTCATTTCGTCTCTTATCAGATGGTACACAAAAATCTCTTTTCTCAATGGACTAACTACTCATCGGAATTAGTATAGAAATAAAGTTGTAATCTTTTTGGAAAGCTTTGTAACTTTAGAATGGTGATGTCATAGATATATGAAAAATCATTAATCGGTTTGTTACTTTGTGCTTAGGTTTCATTGCCATACAATATATATTTCTAATTAGTACCGAGGCAAGCCCTACTCACACCTTAAAATGTTTATGTCTGGAACATATTAAATATCAACATTTTTAAAACGAATATAATAGGAAAAATTTAATAAATATTTGCAATCAACATTATTTCAGGAATTTCCTGTCGTTATTTAGCTGACTGCGAAGTACAGAACGTTTTGTCATGGTGATACATATCTGTTTCATGCCATATTACGAGACGGGTAGGATGCGCATCGATATTACAGACACTGCCCAAAGACAATGAGCAAAAATGTACACTAGGGCAACTGAAAAGTGCTCTGAGTGCACACACAAAATACAAGTCATTGTGGTATATGCTCAGTCTTGTAGAGTCATGCAAGGTGAAATAAAGCTGTCTGTTTAGAAAAGAACGCATCATAGTAACTTTCCTTCTATAATTCCTACAGCAATCCTAAAACAAAAAGTACGAAAGCTCAGGAGAGGGTGCTGACTCTAATGTGTTGTACACACGTAAAAGACAATGCATTCCGTGTACAGCAGGATATCAATTGTTAAGCTGTCATTTAAATGTATAATAGGTAAGAGATATTGGCTAAATTCCTAAGATTTTGAATAGAAACAGACAGAGGAAGATAAATTACAAATCAGAAGATTCATCGTTATGCCATTACTGAAAGCTATCTGCTTCACGTATCTGGAATTAAAGGCTCCGATCATGGCAAAAGACCAAAAGTCCTTGCGTGATATTTCGGATTTGTCAAAGAGCCTTGATGATTTGTTTGTATTAATGCTTGTCACCAGCTAAGATTATTTAACACGACAGATTTTAATTCTTCAAACTTTTTCAGAAGTTAATGTGGACGTGTCATACAGGTCAGAGGTGTTGATGGCTTATCTCTGATGCAAGAGTAATGTAAAATGGCGCTTACATGTGGATGAAGTCGCATTTGTCTCAGTTGTTTTCAGTTTCATTTTTTAAAAATTAGTTTGTGATGATGGGTCAAGTTCACTATTACTTTTTCGCCCTTTAGTGAACTCACGCTAGCAGCAAATTGCAAACAAGAAAGCATGCATGGAATGGTGATGGTGACAACAGTTGCTGCAAATAATCCGTTCTAATTTTCGTACTGTTTCTTTTCTTTAAGTGTGAATGCAAGGTCAAAGTAAAAAGACAGTTACTCCAGCTTAATTATATAGCATATTTAATATTTACATCAAACGAAATACTAACACTAAAATAACTAAACAAAATTACATATATTATGCATATTATTTCAAATGGATGTGATTGATAACAAAGGTATTGTGCGTACAGTACGTGGAACGTGTCTTCAAGCAAAGAGTTCCTTTTAAAAAATTGTTTCCTTTTTTATACATTATGTAAGAAGGATGACTTTAACAAAACATTAGTTGAATTTTCTTTTCTCCTCTGAACTTTAGATCTAAACATATATAATCATATCTGTTAATACTAATGTTTGCAAATAAACATTGCCTGCATCGTTAATTTTATAAAATTGCCCCAATTGAAATGTCCAAAGGTTTTGTGATATATCGGTCTAACCACAAATGTAATGACACAGACATGATGACAAGTCCAGGTACGTATAAATATAATCTTGGCACGCGACATAAAATTCGTGAAAAAAAAACAAACATCTGCAATTGACCCTTTAAGAAATATGTTCGCCAACTGACTATATGCCAACATACCCGTCATGTCGCTTATTTTGGGAAGAAACACTTCAAACCTTAATAAGCATGTGGCACAGTTCAATGAACCCGTGAATATGGACCCAATAAACAATTGTAATACTCGCATATCTCGCGTGAATCAAAATCATCCATTAGATTACATTCCAGATCAGAACCTAAACATGTATTGTGTCGCCTGTATCTTATTTTCTAATCTTAATGTGGGATTTGTGTCCTCTTGCTTTATCAAAGATGTTCTCATGTATGGACACCAATGGTGTGCTTATATATATATATATATATATATATATATATATATATATATATATATATATATATATATATATATATATATATATATATATATATCTAACTGACTGGAAACCAACCAAAAGAAACACCAAGCTTAAAAAAAACGATCGAGATCGAAGCACTTTCATTTAGCTCTATATTTCTGTACATCCCCAATACAAGCAGCATTTTCTAAATACAAAAATTTAAAAACTTAAAATGAAGAGTTTTCGCGTGGCTTCGTAGCCATGTAAGTGTCTCTAACTTCATGGTACTTGCTTTATGTTCTGGACGTAAAGACGTTTGGATTACCCCCCTCCCCACAATTCGTGTTTTAGTATCGCTTTAATCGCAAGACAGACAATCCTATTGAGTCCGACGCGATCGTGTTGCAAAGTGCGTAAACACCGTGAAGACACATGACCTGTTGGCCATACATAATCACTTAATTTTTGCCTTTCATCTCTTATCTCGGAGTCGATTCAGCCGAATAAATCGGAGACAAAAGAAAGATATTTTGTTGGTTTGAATTTCACAATGTCGACTTAGTGGTGAGCTTTGGGAAACGGAATATCTTGCTATGCTTCCTTCAATACTTTTTTATTCAACTGTAACTCAATCATTCTGGAATAGATAAAAGAAAACACTATCTACCTGTACAAAAGATAGCCCTATGGAGAAAAAAATTATCTATCGTTCAAAAGATAGCCCTGTGAAAGTATTACGTTGAAGACTAAATTATTTATTAACAACAAAACAAATTGCAGTGTTTGCAAGAGAAAAATGTAGAATCCTAATATTACTATTACAGGTGCATAATCACTTTATTTGCGATAACAACCTGAGGACCATAACAAATGAAGGAAAACAACAACAAACAAACAAAGCAATATGGCTTGGCAGTTGTAACAGGAATACGGCAAAAGCCTGTAATCATTTGCATGTAATTAGTACGTAGTAATTAGTAAGTTCTGCCAAACATGAACCAATGTGTGATAACCCTTAATACATAAAAACTGACCCTGAAAGCAATTCTCTACAATGAGTGACAGTAACATTACAAGTGGTGACAAAAAGCAAAACGATATCAGTTTTAGGACGGCAAAGACGATTAATTAGAACACAGGAACAATGACGTACATAGAGGTTAATAAGTACTAAGACTACATTGTGGAGAATAAACTAACTTTTAAACACTGTTTGTACATATATTTATTTCTCATATACGAAATGTATGGTTAGAGATGGCTGTTATACATATAGTACAAAACACGCGTCCTACAACAAAGTGTATGATAACTAGTGATGTGTCACAAAAGAAGAGTAAATCATCAAAAGCAAATTCAGGTCAACTCAGATCCTTGACAGCGTAAGCGAATAAGGAACAGTTTATACACCCTATAATGGTATCATGATAAAATAAACAGCAAGTTTTCAACTCATTTAAGTCCAATGTTTGACTTTAAAACATGGACCCACAATTCTTCACAAAAAGCCCTAAACATACACTAATACAAAGGACACCATATTTGTGGACTCGGAAAAGTTGTGTCTCGTTAAAGTTATGATAATATGACATGCACAACATGACCGACTATCCTTTCATGGTGTATATTTTGCAAGCGTATTTGATAAAGGTGATTTTTTCTAAATTTTGTAAGATATTATCTCATTTAAATAAATCAGATATATATGAATAATATGAAGCAAGTTTAGCACGCGTATTCTCAAAAATGGAGTTGTTTTATATGTAATCTGTGAAAATGTGATAAACGAATTTGGTTTCGGGTTTTAATTTGAATAATTGGCGATGCCTTTAAAGGAATTAGATTAAAAGGTCGTTGTTGTTGTTTTTTTTTCACGTCCACGGGACAAATGTTGATTCGAAGTGCAGTGCGACCTTGTCTTGAAAACTCGAATATTTTTTCTGAGTGACAAAATGCAGCTACACGAAGGCAGCCGTGGGTATAGATATTAAACGTATTCAGTGAAACTTCATTTTAGATTGGTATATCAATTAAACAATTGTGAATTTCAGAAATGTATCAGTGCCTGATTTCCAGACAGACAAGTCGATAGATAATGATGCAAAACGATCACATATTCTACGAAGAGAAGCAGATACTATTTATCAATCTGTGACGTTGATTCATAATCGTAATGAATGGAAAGCAAATTATTAATCAAAATCTGATCCTAGTCCAAAATTCGAGAACCACGATATTTATATTTTCCCCGAACGCAAATATTTTGGAAAATATTACAGACTTTCTTCGTTTAGTTCCCCAATTTGTGTTGACGTATATAGATAGATAATTCAGTTTTGCCGATGACCAGGATAGTTTGGATATTATAACTAATGGGACATGAGTGAAGTTTTAACACTTATATCTTTCTGTGGAGAAAAAAAAACTGCTGTACGTTTTATACCGTAATAAGCCAGATAGGAATATGATTAGGGTAGTGTATATGTACCTAGTAATCAGCAATGCTATGTGAAACTGTCAGTCTCCTGTCACCTAATAGTTCAACAAAGAAGAAACGTTTCATTCAAAAGAAGTGCTCTTTTTCCACATTCTGCGAATGTATTAGGTGTTTAGTAAGACATAAAAACTGCAAATCAATGCTGTAACAAAATAATTTCTTGTCCTAAACAGAACAAATTCATAACGGTGGACTCAGTACTAACGGGGTTATAAGAAGACCTGGGCATTGCACGGTTTACTCTAGTGGGTACAGCGATATGCAATTAACCAAAAGAATAATTGATGAATATAACAAGATCAATGCATACAAGAATTGGAGCCAAAACATTTTCAAATAGTACGTTTGCTGAACCAGTATAAAATCGAAAATTAAGATGCAATTTATACTCCAGTAAATTCTGGGGAAATCAATGTTCAGAATAATAATGTTCAGAATGATAGAGTTCGCAATGATAGTGTTCGGAATCATAGTGTTCTGAATTATAGTGTTCGAAATAATAAAGTTCGGAATCATAGTGATCGGAATCATAGTGTTCGAAATAATAGAGTTCAGAGTCATAGTGTTAGAAATAATAGCATTCGTTGCTATTATAAAATGTTTAACCTTTGTGACTTTAACGTTTCAGTTATTGTTTTTTTCTGTCACTGACAGGACCAACGGGTTGCAAAGTAGCAAAGAATAAAAGTGCACGCTACCTGTATATCTTTTCCATACATTCATACAACTGAACAATGAACTTTTAAATATTGATTTGTGATATATGTTAAAAGTCTTAAAAGAGATATTTAAATACTAAATAAATTTTACTAGAGTTTGTTTTAAGCTTTTTCAGGCTTTGACCATCAAAATATTCACATACATCTTTACGATAGAACTGTCTTCAAAGTTTTGTTTCTAAACATCAAGTCACTAGTATGATAGTAAAACTATAATGTTTAGTCAGTTGTTAATAACATATACATAATTGACAAAAACTATTATTTCAAAAAAATATTGATGATAATTGAGAGAAAGAAATTCTTCTTAGCATTTTCGATACAAGTTCCTTCATTTTTGCACATTTAACTTTAAGAGCCTAAAGACGGAGTATTTCTGTCTAGCCCTGTATACATATTGCCACGCGCAATAATTAGTAATCTTAGCCGGGGATATTGATTTTTGAAGTATTTACAGGTGTGTATCAGTAACTCAAGTCATTCTCATTGCTCATATCATTATAACGTGTCTCTGACAAGTCTTTGTATCAAGCATGCAGTGTTCATTCAGTGTTTGAGGTGCTATATAATTCAGAGGAAACCAAGTGGAATAATTAATTAGTTTCGCTATTCTCATCTCTCAATTGTTATCGGCATTTTAACTAGGAATGTTGAGGTCGCGATTCGTAGCTTTTCAGGAAAAAATATATATCTTTTTAGTCCCAAATTAACTTTTTCCTTTAACTTGTACAGTTTCTGACATTAGTGTCTTTGTGTATTTTCCATCAAGATATTTTTCCAGCTTCTAAATAAATACCTATAGGCTTTCTTCGTAGAAAAAGATACAGCTCTGCAGAAATGTATTTGTCTCCTTTTGGCTGCCATAGATTTGTTCAGAGCGCACACAAATCTCATGGAAATATGTTCTGTAAAGTGACAACTTCATGCAGGTAACATGATGTCTCTAAGGTTACCCATGTCAGTGGGTAGGGTCAACGAAGCTATGTTCATTTCGCAATTAGTCTACATTTGTCATAGCTTGACATAAGCCATTGCAAGCAGATTATTAATGCGGTTTTTTTGTAATTTAATTTTTCCAAAGCACTGTCAATTCACTTTAAGCATTAACGAGAACAAAAGGGCAAGGCCATTACTATTCGTGCTTTTAAACATGAACTGTAGAATCATATATATGCTTTCGTATTTTCTGGTTTACAAGATTATTCTCTATGTGAAAAAAAATGAATGGATGAATGTAAGATTTTATTCGATGAAAATTATAAGCATGAAAGTTTTGTCGTAAATATATATTATATTTCTGCAACTTCCTCACGAATAGAGACAAGCATGGAATATATAAACCCCAAGCATTAAGTAAATTTAAGATGAAAATATATTAACACATCAGCTGAACTAATAAGCAATTTAAAAAAATGTTTACAGATCTATTTTAATTATATTTCAACTTTGAAAGGAAAATTATGGCATTTATTAAATCAAAATAAATAAAAATTTTTTGCTTGTATGATAATAAGAATTTGGGCGTATGAAAAATAATTAGCATCGAGATTTATAAATAAAATGGAATCTGGATATTTTTTTATAAGTTCTCACGACGGCATTTCAATGATTGGAATCATTTCATTTTCAAGTCCTGATGCCAAAAAATTGTTTGGTGGTTCCAGCTTTAATTTATGAGTTTTGTCTTGTTTATGTCACGTATTTCATAAGACATGGCACATAATGCGTATCAGTTTCCAAGTAGTCATTATATAAGACTCTCTTCCTATAAATGAAAAAATGATGTATAAAATCAACATTATCCGATTCGCTTTGTTTAAGCAAAGGCTTTTTATAGTCTTTCACTTCTTCATTCTGGGTTTTAAAAAATCGACGAGATTCGGTAATAAACTCTAAAGATCAGGAAAACCTGGATATTAGACTCTCAACTGAGATAAACAGCATGTAAATTTTATTGCAGACACATATTTTAAAAGTCATAAAATATTAGCGTGTGATAATAAACGAATGAAGACGTGATAAGAATTTTTTTTAACAAGAATTGCAAACACCTTGTATTTACCAATTCCGAATAGTTGAAATATATCTGAAAAAGATTTCGCATTTTAAAATCTAAAACAGAAAAGTATATATCAGTATCAATTATAGCGTATTTACACAAATCAATCTAAACGTTCTGTGTATTCTAAAGGTAGAGTTCATTTGCGAATTTCTTATCACTTAAGATAATAACTGTATGCGTTAAATTAATGTGAAAGATTCAAAACTAATCTGGTAATGGTTGAAAGTAATGTGCATTATAACCAACAAATACGAAGGGTGTGTGGTTTATGTTAAATATTTCATTCAGCTTAATCATTAAATGGTTAATGATGCAAATAAATTTTAAAAAAGTAGTGTTCGTACAGGACGTATATAGAGTTTTAAAAAATAATGTTATATATGAAATATATATATATATATATATATATATATATATATATATATATATATATATATATATATATATATGTGTGTGTGTGTGTGTGTGTGTGTGTGTGTGTGATAATCATTTTACATATATATTTTTGCATTTTATTACAAAGAAAAGTGTGTTGATGGCTTCCATGGTTGGCGTTCATTGTTAACTGGGTATATCGTATACAAATCATCTAATCACGATGCCATAATCACTGCTTGAAAAACACATTTTCGCGAGATCTTCTTACGAACTCCCATGGCTATCTCCTGTATTAATTTGTTCAATTGGTCGTATCTGACGACATTAATGTCACTGACAGTCGGGAAATCTCCACTAAAGGCACTGTATGCGGTAGGCAGTGCAGTGTCAAGATGGCTGCCCTAATCTTCCTATATTTGTCAAATCTGATGTGTAGTAACAACCAGACAAGGGCACAATTCAAAGTGGTGGGTCGGCTCGGTTTTCCATTATGAGTAAATACATTATAATAAAGGTTGGCCCTACTTTACCTACAAGACTTTCAGATACATGCGCATACTTAGTCAGTGATATAATAGTAGTCACCCGGTATTTCACAATGACATTGTAACGAAATTTTAAAAAATGTTCAGGCTTGAATCAGCGTTACTTACACACAGATGAGATCGTGCTGTAAAAATGCAAACAATGAAGTCCTCCACAAATTGAAAACTTAAAAACATAGTGTTATCAAATCTGCCACATGAAACTTACTGACAAAGAGACCTGGATCAGTGGAAGAAATGGAAATATATGACCATGAATTGGGGTTATGACTAAACACACGGTATAAACCTAATATCAGTCCGCTGTTTAGAATAAAGCTGGTCCGTGCCGCAAATGTTATTGACCTTGGCAACTGGCTTAACTGCTAAGAAGGAAACTAAAATACATGTACAATATGAACCTTTGAAAAGGGTCAATTCCACTGCAAAATTTGAAGGGAAAAAAGTTGTATAATAGCTCCCAGTAGACCAGTTTACACAAAGTATAAATAATAGATCCGTGATCTTTTCCGGTTGAACATAGGTAATTTACAAAGCAATACTGCACATATTAAAAGAAACAAATTTCATTTGAATAGTCGTTTCTCATATCATCTTCATAAGAAAGACATTATGAGCGATATATATATATATATATATATATATATATATATATATATATATATATATATATATATATACCACCGAACAAATGATAACATCTGTAATGTAAACAAGGCATGGAGGCCGATCAACAGTCACTTGGAAAGGATACATAAGGAGGGAGGGACAGGGGCTGACAAATAATAATAATAATGGCTTTATTTAAAGAGGATAACACAATTAGCTAAGAACTAATCTACCTTGAGGCTCTCATACAAAGGAATTTATTTATTTTAGCTGCATCTCTGTAGCCACTGGATATATTGGGTTTGGAAGAAGAAATAGAGTGGGCATTTCTAATCTCAACTGGAATACTATTCCAGACCAGAGTTCTAGAGTATTGGAAACTTTTTTCTTTTTTAAAACTCCTTATTTGGTTTGGGAATTTCATACTATTTGGTAGACATGGATCGCAGGTGGGGAGTATTACCAGGTAGCCTATACTGGAATAGTGCTTGTAAATATTCAGGAGCACTATTATGGGATATCCTATACATTAATTTGGCTTTTCTCAAACAGATTCGGTCTTTAATAGGTAATATTTTTAACTTACCAGATACATTTTCCTTTCTTTCTTTCTGGATTGATATTAGCCCTAATGCTCTTTTCTGAAGATGTGCCAGCTTTGCTATGTTTTTATCAATTGAATTACCCCATACTGTATTACAGTAGTCTAAATAGGGTTGTATGTAACTGTTATAAAATAGTTTTCTGTGCCTTTCAGGGAGAAAATGTCTTATCCTACTGAGAAGCCATAAACTTGAATTGACTTTTATTTACTGATATGTTTGATGTGTTCAGTCCAGGATAGGTTATTATCTAGCAAAGCACCAAGTAGTCTATCATGACTGACCCTTTGCAAATTTTTATCCTTCCATGTCAGACATAGCTCATCCTTTATTGCCGTGTTGGGATAAGCAATATTTTAGTTTTACCAGTATTTACCACCATGCCATTGCATGTGCACCAGTTTTCCAGTTTGTTTAGGGCATTCTGTAAAGAAATTTCGAGTTCAAAATCTGAAAGGCGAAGACCTATCCAACTCTGAAAAAGTAAATTAATTCAAGTTCATAAAGCACATATTTTAAATATAAAATACTATTCATTTAAGATCGCTAATAGTGTATGTTAGCTTAACCTATTGATAACCCAAAAATAAATCAGTGATGTCGTATTTCTATATACAAACATTTACATAATTGAAAGCTACGCCTTAAATACGGGATCCAATGACAAAATTTGGATTATAATTAATTCATTTCTAATTTGTCTCCCCTCTCGTGAGTTCCTCATTTGATATTACACAAACCCATGGAAAAAATGTAGTATGACGTCACCCGCATATATCAGGATGTAATGTTTTTTTCATCCATTTTCAACTTTTGAAAATGGTTCATGAAATGGATAATAAATCGATTGGTCTGAATCGATCGATCTTTCGACAAGTCTCGAACTGCAGAATTCATCCCAACTACAAATAAGCTATCATTCAAAGTTGACAGACTGCCTGCCATGTGTCAATATATAACGGATAACACTGAAGCCAGTAGAGTTTCTCACCTTTTATCAATAAATGACGGTAAAAACAAAGTACTCCAATATGAGGGCAGAGAAAAAAGAAATATATTTTATTTCATATTAACAGTTATCACAGTTACGCACGATTAAAGAGCTTGAATATATTGTCTTATGGATTGAATTCTAAATATAAAAAACTGGATTTATTGTGGTGATGTGTTCGTTTTATTTACAGGATAAGTTTGAAAACAATAAGTTTAGTACAATGAATGCATAACTGCATATTTTACCAATGTATATTAGTATCAGCATGTTGTCTTTAGTCAGGGGCGTCACTAGGGTTGGTGTCACCCAGTGCGGTAACTCACGGTGTCACCAACATGGACCTTCTTCCTGCACAAAAATTCAATTTTTTTTTATAGACAGTCATTTTTGTGTCACACCCTCTGATGGTGTCACCCGTTGCGGTCCGGACCCCTTAGTGACGCCACTGTCTTTAGTAAATGCTTGTAAATATGATTATATTTCTTTGGTTAACGTTTAACTGTGTAGTAATAATATTCATATATTTTAACTTTTCAACCACATATACAAACAAAGAGAAAGCTGACCTGAAGCATTCGTCCTCATGTATAAGGACTTCATCAACATACTGATTTAATCTTTACTCACTGCTAGTGTCGTTCCCCATTCCATCGAGCGATGAAGTCCTTAGCGTGAGGAAGAAAGCTTCAAGTTAACTTTCTGTTTTGTTTGTGTATGTGGTTGAGAAGTTATAAAATATTGTCAACTATGAGCATTATGTTTCTGTTTTATCCAATGTTTCAATGGGTGATTGTTATGATTTTCATTAGAGAGAAAAAAATCAAATAACAAAATAACTTTTGTATTCATTTACCATTTTACCGTTAGCCTGATTTTCATTTATGTAGTTATTTTGCATAACCACTTTCAAATTAGGGAAAACAGTCCACCACATCTCAGAACTGACAGAAAGACAATTATTTTCACGTATCCACAGGGGCTCGTATCGTTGCTTACAATGAGACCTGACACACATGTACTATATAATAACTACAAAGGAGGACACTTGGCTCCTTGATCGCGTGGCCTATTTAAGAATAAACGCTGATATTTTAAGCTACGCTTTGCGTAGCTTAATAAATTGGGTAATGTTATTTAGCTCAGGCATTCGACTGTACATCCCTTTAAAAGTTTGACTTAATATCATACCTTTAGTGAATGCCAAAACATCCCATGCTACTGCTCGAAATGGCCCTGATCGCGCCGCTTAATATGCAAGTGAAATCTCGCTGAATGGAATAATGTCCTCTCATTGGTTAAAAGAAAATAACGTTCTGTATTTATTTATAACTTATTTTCAGTTGGTCAGTGAGCAGGTAGTATTCAATTCGGCGTGTTGTTCTTGCACATTAAGCGTTCGCGATCAGGGCCATGTCGAGCGGTAGCGTGGGAAAATGATTTGGCATTCCTTAAAGGTATGATATGAAGTCAAACTTTTCATAGGGATACACAGTCGAAAGCCTGAGCTAATATCGGTACAATGTTTATTAAGCTACGCAGATCGTAGCTTGAAATATCAGCATTTATTATTAAATAGGTCGCGCGAGCAAGGACACATGTGTCCTCCCTTGTAGTTATTTTATAGTACATGTATGACAGGTCAATTGTAAGCAACGATACGAGCCCCTGTGCACGTATCCACCTATGTATGATCGGGCTTTCCTGTGTTAAACAACGATAGAGGCATCCACCTCTGTCGTTCATCACAGGTCCACAATAACCTAGAGAAGCATCAACTGCAACACTTCTACATTTTAACTGAAACGCATCAGCGTCCTTAAACGTGTACTGGTTGACCTAGCTACAGGAAAAGATTATGTAGGCCAGTTTTTAATCGCAAACCGTTCTTGTAATTTTTCTTTGTGTTGTTATTGTTGTTGTTTTGTTTATTATTCTTCTCATTATTATTTATGAAAAGAAAATTATACTCTAGATTAGATATCAATAGAGGAGCATATCATTATTCGTTTATGTCTTGCTTACTCTTGTGGGAAAGAGAGTGGACTTCATCTTTTGACCTCTTCACAATTGCAATCACAATTGTTATCGTCGTTAACTTCGGTACGTGAATTTGGACATGGTATTGATTTGATCGACAACCTCTACAACGTGTTTATTAAATGCTGATCTGTGTATAAACTTCATTCAAAGTTAACACTGAATTGTTTAGGCATAAACTAACTTTCTGCGCTTTATCTAAAGGTTAGACCTTTTCAGCGATGTTTGGCTGTTTTGAAGTATCATCGGTACCCGCTGTACTCCATTTTGACTTCCACCTTTCGTTCACGAATTTGAGAAAACAATCCTGTATTTGTGTTGGATAGGGAAATTACACCCGCAGGATAAACGCTTTGTGTCCGGTGCAATTTTCATGCCTTACGCATCTGAAGGATTCTATTAAACTTCTTCGTTTCATTATGAAATGCTACAAAGGAGGGAAATTCATTATTACTTATTTTAATTCTTATCCTGCCTGCGTCTGGTGATTAAAAAATTAAGAGAAAGAAAAAAAGAAAAAAGTTACTACTATATCCATCTCCATGTTGCCACCCTCTCGATTTAGATCATTATCAATTAATGGTCATTTATGTCTGTTTCATGACAAATGTGCAATAGCACATTAACATATGCTACATCGTGGACTTGTCAGCTTTAGTGACAGACTGTCACCTGCCAGTTTATTGTATTATTCAGTTTGTTATATTATTCAGTTTATTGTATTATTCAGCTTATTGTATTATTCAGTTCATTGTATTATTCGTGGTACCAAGTACTTGAGCAATAATAGCCGGACATACATTGGCAGTTCAGACCTGTATGTGCAGGCAATCAATCACATCTACACGTGTACTTTAATATAGTGGATTTAGATAGATTAGCGAAGCGCCGGCCTTATATAACACGATGGTACAAGAGGCATATAAATTTTGCTTGCAAAATTATTCTACAAGGAATCAAGTTAGCGTTAACGACTTGAACATCACGTCATTTAAAGTGTTTCTTTGCTTGCACTACCAGGTATAATTCAGAAAATTAAAACTGAATTGGTATTTCACAGTAAGTGAATGGGTCTCTAAAGTTTCAAGCAAGGGTTGTTTGGTTTTTATTTGAAAGAATAGCGCAATGTTGTTTTTTGTGTGTTCTTTCTTCTTCCTTTATTTCTTCCATTACTTAATTGCGATTTTTCTCACTGGATTTGTTCAAGTAATAACGTCGTCCTTTACTCCCATTTTCTGAGCAATATTGATATTCCTTAAGTCTTATATCAAATCGTGCATATAACAAGTATTTTATGAAATATTTCATCATATTTTTATCACAATGTTTTGTATTAAGATAAATAAACAAGTGATTTTCCAAATTTCAAATCTTTTAGACCTTGTGTGTTGCTTATATGGTTTTCTATTCCTTCCCAAACAACATATACAAAACTAATGTCAAAGCTATACCAAAAAAAATCCTTGAAGATATATTTCTTTATGGTCTGGTTCTAAATTTTGCTGTAAAAAAAATCTTTTTTATACAGCATGGGCCCGCGGATAGAAATTTCCGTGACGAGGTTTGTAAAACTGACGATCGCCAGATTAATCATAAATTATAGACACTGTATACCACTATAATCAAATTACCCTCTAGGATAATAGTTGTGGCTATTATCAGCGGACATTATAATATTAGTAGTAGTAGTAGTGGTAGTAGCAGTAGTAGTAGTATCCTGTTTGTTTTTTGGGTTTATGCTTGTTCGTTTATTTCACTCTCTCTTTTTCGAAAATGGCTTATACGTATAGTTAACTTTTCCGTATCCGTTTGTCATTTGCGATAGCGCAACTATCAGTTAACATTCGTAAGCAGTTGACAGCGTGTTTACTACGCTCTGCGATGCATAACACATTTTTTAGAAATATTTATTAAAATTACAGTCTATTTTCCTAGAGGCAAAATTTATTTCTATAGCTTGCTCACTCTCTGTCTGAAATTTGCTCCAATTAATTTCATCCTGAAAGCGATTTATCAGGTTTCAATCAAAATATCATGCCTTTTAGCTACCATAATTCCATTAATGACAAAACTCGTTTATAGACCAACATTCATATTTTCTTTCTTCGTTTTACTTTTCTTGTTGTATGGTTAAGATAAACCAGACAATTATTTGTAAAACTTGGTAATGGACGTGTCATTCGGTTTCCGTTGCGACTTTGATATGTGTACTGGATATACATCAAATGATCTTCTGGTGTGTGTATTGGATATGCATCACATGATGTTTTTTTTTTGGTCTTTTCTGTGTTTATCTTTTGATGATCTTTAATAAAGTGGATAAAGTACGTTTTAAAAGTATTGAAAACATTCTAATAGCGATTGTATCTTTGAACACTTAACATTTCTTTTGCTATTATCACTACAGTTAGGCTATATCCACCTTTTATACATATCATGCTATTAGAGGAAACCCATCTCCTTATTAGAAACATATTTCACGTATCTTTAATATTAGTAGTATAATTACGACGCTTTCCAGATACATCAAGTGAGAAGAAAATTACTTTGTGTAAACGTTTTATATGAATTTCGCTCTAGATATGAACATTTTCGTTTCTTTAAAAGCTCTAGACATGTACAAGAGTGGCAGTTTTGTGGGCTTAAATACGATATTGAAGGGAATAACACAAGTTTTAAATTATATTCTTTGATTCTTCCAAATGAAACTAAAAACCTGCCATCCTACCATTAGACACCACATCGTTCTTAAATTATTGCATCTCAGTTAATATATATATATATATATATATATATATATATATATATATATATATATATATATATATATATATATATATATATATATATATATAAAACATGGCATTTGAAGTGTTGGTATAAAGCAATTTGATATACCAATACTTCTGGTATATCAAATTGTGATCCGCCCATGGCGCAATAATACGCATATATCAACATTTTCACGACCGTCTGCGGTTGATTCTAGATCGATGATCAATTTTCACACAATAATCATTAGTGACGTATGAAAATAACGATAAAAGTATTAATAATCCCCGTTTTCTGCATGAATTTAATATGGTACACATTTCCATCACAATCATTTCTGCTCTCTGTTCTCCTCCCTTCTCATGCATAACGGACAAACTACGCAGAAATGCGGAGTGAGAGAGAAAATGACTTTGGGCTGGATTAAAACCTTGATATAGAAATCACACCAAGTAACCTACAATAAAATGGTTCGTCGTAATGATACGTGTGCACTTTCCTTGGGATTTATATACAGTGTTTATCAGTGATACAAAGCTGCAAACCATGTTGACATTATACGGTAAATTCCTCAGTTACGTGGTACACATACTGTGATGTATTTAATTTTTTGTTGTTGTTGTTGTTTCTTAAACATAGCATAATGTTCTAAAAATCTATTATTATTATTATTATTATTATTATTATTAAATCTTAAAAGGTCCAAAGGCCTCTCTCTCTCTCTCTCTCTCTCTCTCTCTGGACCATCGTAGCAAGATACGGGCTAAATCTATGAAATGACGAGCGCAGAGAATTTTCGTTTGTGTCATCCCACGATGTATCTGGACTTATGAGTGATGGTAAAGGTTGAGTCAAACCGACCAAAGGACGAGAGAGAAAGAAAGAGAACGGGGGAAGAGAGAGAGATAGAGAGAGGTGGAGTTTAAGTTCAAACCGACCAGAGAGAGAGAGAGAGAGAGAGAGAGGGAGAGAGTTTATGGTCGGTGGTACTGTTACTAAAGCAGAATAATGACTTAAACCAACTGTAAATATATCAAAATATTTTAATTACCTCTTGTTATTACCTCTTGTTGGTTCGTCATTTCCTTTAGTTTCTATTCCACATTAATTTAGCTAAATAATAATGTTAGACTATATATATATATATATATATATATATATATATAGTATGAAAATATTGTCTTCACTTTGATCATATAAATATCTGCCTGAAAATGATTGATTGGATTCTTCATTTCCTCCCTGGCGTATGTATATATTTTTGTCCAATAAAATATGTAACGCAATCCTGTATATATTAGCATACATAAAGTCAAATATATCAAGCAATCGCTTTGAAAATAATGGATGCAATTTTGATTCAAGACTTTTTTTCTTTTATTATTTGACTGAATCTTTTGAACATGCAAAGCATACTCTTCAACAACAACTACTCCAACCACTCACCCACCCGATTTTAAACTAGGTCTTGCGGCATGGTAATCAAAGCAAGTTCCGAATAATTGTATATTAACTACTTGATATGGGCCGAGAAGCCGTCCAAACAAAAATCATGATAAGCCTTCTTTGTTAAATGTCAATAAATAGTTTTGGCTTCTACCTCAAAGGCAACAAAAGAGATGAAATGGTAATTGTGTGTCACTTCGATATAGGTGGGAAATACTCCACCACCAGCAGATTAGCTACAATTTCATAAAGACATCTAAAGATGCCGAGTTAAATATATTACAATGTTCACAAAACGACCACCACAAAGAAACGTTATGATATCGTTGCCGCCATAAGGTTCAGTTTTCACGATTATTTTCTGGAAATAGGTTTAATAGGCCACGTGTATGAATATAGGATACAGGAGTAATGTGCCGTTGTACGAACACCAGCTACAGGGTAATGTCATTATGTGAACACCGTCTACAGGGGTAAAATGTTATTATGTGAACACCGTCTACAGGGTAATATGCCATTGTAAAAGCATCATCTACAGGGGTAAAATGTCACTGAATAAATACCGTCTACGTGGTAATGTGTCATTATGTGAACACCGTCTACAGGGGTAAAATATCACTGTATAAACACCATCTACAGGGGTAAAAATGTCACTGTATAAACACCATCTACAGGGGTAATATGCCGTTGTACGAACACCGTCTACAGGTTAATATGCCATGTATAAACACCATCTACTGGGGTAATATGCCATGTATAAACACCATCTACAGGGTTAATATGCCATGTATAAACACCATCTACATGGGTAAAACGTCACTGTATAAACACCGTCTACATGGTAATATGTCATTATGTGAACACCGTCTACAGGGTGATATGCCATTGTAAGAGCACCATCTATAGGGGTAAAATGTCACTGAATAAATATCGTCTACGTGGTAATATGTCATTATGTGAACATCGTCTAGAGGGGTAATATGTCACTGTATGAACACCGTCTACATGGGTAATACATATGCCACTGTATGAACAACATCTACAGGGTTACTGTCAATGTATGAACGCCATCTATACGGGTTATATGTCACTTTCCTAACACTGTCTACAGGGGTAATATGTCATTGTATGAACACTACCAGCAGAGGTAATATGTCACTGAATGAACATCGTCTACAGCTATACTATATCAATGTATGAGCACTGTATACAGGAGTATTATGCCACTGTGTGAACATAGTCTATGGAGTAATATGTCATTGTATGAATACCGTCTACAGCTATAATATGTCACTGTATGAACACTGTCTAAGGGATATGTCACATTCTGAATACTGTCGACAGAGGTAATATGTCACTGTATGAAAACTGTTTATAGCTATAGTATGACACTGTATGAACACAGTTTACATGGGTAATTAGTCACTGTATGAACACGTCTACGGGGGTAATATGTCATTGTATGTTCACCATCTACGGGGGCAATATGTCAACTTATGAACACGTCTACATGAGTAATATATCACTGTATGAATATCATCGACGAGTTTTGTCATAGTATGAGATTGTTTTGCCTCCATAGACGTATGGAGGGCGCGTGCGGGCGTGCGTGTGTGGGGGTGGGTGGGGTGCGGATGTTTGTGGGTTAATAAAGTAATACAACTCACCTTTCTTCCCGCCCTATTGTTATGTCGATTCATTAAGGACTTAGCATTTTCTTCTATTTCTCTTGCATCGATGAATTTTCTTGCAATTTTAAGTCCATGTTTAATGTCAGCACTACATCCACCCCATTTCCAGCCTTTACTGGTGTATTTCCCCTCCATTTTTGACGTATCGCAACCACATTTGGACAGGTGGCCCACACTACACGCCTGTGTTATGGCATACACCACACCAGCTGATGTGACGGCCGAAGAAAAGGCAGACTCTTTGCTGGCTGAAATAAGACAAATTGTTTGGATTAAATAACCCATTTTAAACATTTATCTAACGGCAAAGAAGAAAATAATAAACAAAGCAAAATTTAAGTAAGAATTTGTTCACACTTTCATTTGATCCTCAGCTCTTCAAAAAGGAAAGCACGTACATCGGTAGTTGAGCTATGTGTTAACAGAAATTCAGAAAGTCTTAAAATTTTCGTCAAACTATTGTGATTTTTCCAGATATCTCAAACATTGGAATTATTCTGGTCTGGTAACGAGTATGACTCTTATCGGGTGTTTCTGCGGCTTCAGCTTAGGTGATGTTGTCATCATGTAAATTGCAATTATTTTGGTCTGGTACCGGAGTATGACTTTTCTATGGTTTTTCTCCTCGTCTTCGATTTAGCTAACCTTCATATTATCATCAACTAAAATTAAATTTTTCCAGTTTAGTACCCGAATGTGATTTATCTCGTTTTTTATTTCTTTGTCCTCGGCTTTATTTTAAAGGGATCTTCTTCATCCAAAAGGCAATTATCTTCTCGTCTGGTACCAGAATATGACCTTTCTCGCATTTGTTTCCTCGGCTTAGGACATCATCACAGTGTCGTCAAAGAAATTGCCGTTCTTCTCGTCCAGTACCCGAGCAATAATATAATCTATTTTGTGGTTTGCATCGAGACAAGGAAATATCATTCGAGGTGTCGCATTGTATGTCTCCAGGAAGGATTGGTTACAAATAATACAATCTCTCCATTTATTTCCTTGTCTTGTAAAAATCCCAAAATATATCATTTTTCTCACCCAATTTCTTCTTTCGTCTTGCAACAGAGTATACCACATTCAACACGCGTAGTATTCGCCAGGTTCTATTATTTCTTCACCTTTATATATATGTATCTCTCGGTCTAAAAATGTTTAATGAAATTATAAATAATTATATAAGTATGAAAATCTAAATAACTATACACGTATAATGCTATATCTGCTGTTCGTGCAAACAAACAAAAACGAAATATAGCAATTCAATAATTGAAATTTGTGCGTGTTGTCCATATTGTATGATGAGCGTCGCAAGTCACATGCTACTGTTTTGTAATCTCAGCACATTAATTTAAAATAGGATAATCAAGGCAGTGGTGGGACCGGTTGAACCGAAATACACCAGTTCTAAGCCTCACAAAATAACATGAACAAGTATTTTGGATACTTTTTCAATCATATTGCACATATTTAATGTATGCATTATGAAAATAACAAAAAATAATTAATTTTGTTTACGATGATAATTTATAAGTTTGTAAAAAGTAGTTTTTAAAGATAGCCTTCAACTCTTGAAAAAGTAGTTCCTACAAGTGATGTGGCTAGATCGTGGATATCATAGCTGAGACAACCGGGCTGAGAGAAGAAACGTTAGCAATATCAACAAGATTTCTCTGTCGCATGAGCGAAAATCGGGTTTTGTCTCCTTTGCTTCCATTTAGGTGATCATCATCCAAAACAATAACGAAAAAGATTAACATTTCTCGCACTTGAGCTCAAATCCGTCCTGCATTTTAAAAGCTTGGACTTTATTAATGCCTCTTGTTAGTCTCCATTTCTTCTTAAATAGGAGTATCTGTGTTTAGCTTTCAACAGTTACACAGTTCTTCTTGAATAGGAGTATCTCTGTTTAGTTTTCAACAGTTACATTAGTTCAGTTCTCTGATTTTATTACCATCTTGTACGTTTTTTTTTTTTTTATCGACATCCATGAAACTAAGTTCATAACGTCTGGAAAAAAACATTTGGTACAAACAAGGCCTATAGTCTGGAATATACATCCCCGTTTGCTTGTACCCTCCCACAACGATTCAAAAGATTGGAAGACTTTAATGGGATAAAAAGTGCAAGGAACTTTGTCAGTTCATTCACTGGTTTATAATTTCTAGCCTGACTGTGAGTAGAGTGGCCCTAGCACCGTCATCGTCTGCGCGTTTCATGCATAACGGAAGTTTTAAATATAATAGACGGACATGCTCGAGATCCATTTCCAGTTCCTGGACAAGTCCATTTTCAGCAAAGGGGTGTGTATACGAAACATACATATGTCGTTTGCTTCCGATATTTACAATGTTGAATAAAATGACAACAACAAAATTTGCCTTTCACAAGCGGATTTAAAAAGCGGTTAGTTTTTATGTTCATGTGTGCAAAGGCCAAGGGATATAATTCCAAACTCTCAACGTTCTGGTAATTTACGGAATTATCCGGCAGTTACCGAATAGAATGAACTACGTCATTATGTTGTCGGATGGAAATAAACCAACCCATAGTGTATGCAATATGGCGCCGTGTTAGTTTGGAAAGTCCGTTAAGCATGAAAGGTGCAGGGGATGCCAGCATTAGTCCATTCTGGTCACATTCAGGTTATTAATTATAAATCAATGATTCAGTTGACTTAGTTATTTGCACTTTTTATGACATTAAACGTTTTCGTTATTGAAATCGTTGGGGGGGGGGGGTACAAACAAACGGGGACATATAATGAGACTATAGTATCGAATTTTCCCTAATAAGTTTCCTTGCCATTTGTAAACCCTTGTATAGAGCCCTGACACATGAAGAAAGGTAAGAACTTATAATTATGACTTTATCGTAAAATTACAAATTATGTACAAATGGTAGCTTTATATTTTTAATATCTGTACTCATTTGATCTTTTTCCCTAAGTTTTATAAGTAATTTTATTTTAGAATGGGAATACTTAATCTTAAATATATTGCCACTTTACACCATGCTGAAAAAAAATCTGAGATGGAGTTCTTTCAAGTGATACCTTAGAGAAAAAAAATGACGATTGTACAATGTATACCTTTTAAAGACATATGTTTCAATATTATTCCTCAACACTAATTGTAAAAGGGAAAGAAATTATTTATTTAAAAAATATATATTTTCAGTCATATCGCTATGATGTCTGCAGTGTGGCAGTTTACTGTGTTATCTAGCACTGGGGCATCATGGCGCAAACATGTAGCTTCAAGTCCCACCCAGTCACATTATCATGACACTTAGGCCGACCAGTCCAAACGCTAACCTCTTAATGCCGAGCATAAAGCGAGGCAGATGCTAATACCATTTTTTAAAACCTTTGGTATGATTCGGTCAGGGTTCTTACCCGTATCCGAGGCGGACGCTTAACCACTTAGGCCACCGGAGATGTCTACATTGAACTGAGCTCCAAAACAAACCAGTGTATGCTGAATAATAAAAAAAGCATAGGCGTCTGCAGAATTAATCGGGGGGGGGAGGGGGGCAAACATGGAATGTGTAATGGTCAGCTATTAAGTTTTATGACTGTATACCAAAACATGTTTAGAGGCGATATTCGGGGGGGGGGGGGGGGCAAGTGACGGCCCCGCCCCTATGTGCGGACGCCCATGGAAAGAAAAAAATAACAGTCAAATTAATCCCCCAAAGTACTAATATTTAGTACATCGCTAATATACCGGTCATTGTCAGTGTGCTCTAAAATTAAAAATAGTTTTTTACTAATTCTGCAAATATCAACAACAAAAATAAACTTTAAGGCATACAGAAATTCGATCAGGACATTTCAGTGCACTTTTTTTTCCTTACCAGATATCATCAGATACGTTTGTATGACCATGAAAAAGTAAAACCAGATTTAATTTAAATGGTTTGGCATTGCAAATCTAAACGAATCAACGTCACTCCAGATGACAGGGAATCTGTATTATTACATGAACTGTTTTTCTTCTTAATATGAGGACTTTATAGCAGAATGATAATGACAATGAAAGATAGATTAACTATTTATTAAAATGGTGTCACGCTACAAAATGAGATATTCAATGTAAGACGATTCTCGCTTTTCTACAGGTGTCTAATATCTATCAAATTTGCAAGCTATCGAATTAATCTAGACAGTTATGAAAGATGATTAGGGGCAGTAAATAGATAACACCTCATTACGGGCTTGTATATAGCAATAATAGCTATGAAGTGAAGTTTGTCAATTAAAGTTAATTCCACACAATTGGGTCACACAAAAAACATTCTGAAATAATCAACGGTCAAGACAGACACTGTAGATTTATTTATCGCTTGAATCGCTTTTGATTCGCCATAATTATTTGGGTTTAATCTGGCTCGTAATGTGTGCTTTTATCATTACCTGTTAAGAAGAGGAAACTCGGAAGAAAAACACCTGTGTGATATGACAGGTAAGGAGCACAAACTGACCTGGGCTTATGGTTGTTTTTGTGGAAACAAACAATTGCTGTAAAAATAATAAGTACAAGACCAATCAAGAATACCGTGCATGTAACACTATTCGTCCACCCCTTGTTTGATTGTCATCCATGAAGAAACTAATGCGACATTGAGATCATAGACCAACGGCTGCTCACGACCTCGACCTTTGGTTAAGTTAGGCGGTCTTGAACTAAATGTATGGTGCAAAAGTCATTATTAACTTTATTAGACTTACCATGAATGTGACCTCTGATCTTTAGATCCCAGAATCAAAAGACTTCTGTATTGCCAGCGACAATCTTTGGTCAAGGAAATTATTTTAGAACAAAAGTCATTCGGCAAAAGTCATTATTTTAGTCACAATGGCCATGACCTTTGATCTTTTACCTCATATTCAATAGGCCTCTTCCATACCTTAAGTTTAAGTCCTACACAAACGTTGTTAAGATACGTGGTCTAGAACTAGAGTTATTACGCAAAAATCATTTGTTTTCGTTTAGTCATATTGACAATGACTATTCACATTTGACCCGAAAATCAATGAACTTCCGACTTACTCAGCACGAAGCTCATCCACAAACTTTGACGAACGTACATATTCCATAACTGAAAAAATTATGCGGAAACAATTTTTCTACTTTCAGTCACAGTAACCTTGATTACTGAAGTGTTGACCCAAATTGACAGACATTTTCTTTTCCTAAAGTGTAACCTATCCATGAAGTTTGTTTTCCGTGTGTTACGTAGAATAAAAATTACTGTGCAGAAACCATTTTAACTTTGTTAACTAACAGTGACAATGACATTTGGCCTTTCGACTCCAACACCGACATGCTTATTTCCTACTTCATGTACCAGCCATTCTTAAAGTATTGTAAATTTAAATGATGAGAACTCGACGTATTGTGCTGAAACCATTTTGCTTCTTTCAGTCAAAGTGGCCTTAACGTTTCACTTTTCGACACAAAAATTGCTTCGGTTCTTCCTTACTAATGAAAAATATTCACAAAGTTTACTTACTGTAGATGCTGGAGAACCGTATGTATTTTGCGGAAATCATTTTTCTTCTGTCACAGTGACCTTGACCTTAGAGTTTTTAAAATCCAAAATGAACTATTCTTCCTTACCCAAAGTGTAATCGATCCACAAGGTTTAGTAACTGCAGACAGCAGGCAATCTAGGTATTCTACAGAAAAGACATCGCCAAAAGGCAGACGGACGGAAAATATCATAAAATAACAGAAGTCCGCCTTATGGCAAGGGTATAAACTAACAACTTAGAACAAACTTAAATTGATAAAGAAAATTCAAGAAGAATTACTGTTGTACCAGTATATGTATATAAATTACTACTTAAACCTCAGACAACGTACTGGAGATTGACTATTAGCAGCACTGTTGTGGTAATAGTAGTAGACGGCAGTTCAGAAGTACAAGTGAGTGTAGCTTTAACTATAACACGTTGTTGTAAAAAAAGAAACAGCAGAAGCAGTAGTGGTAGTGGTGGTGACGATATTTGTTACACTAGTAATATGGCGGTATTTACAATATCGAAATTAATATGCATGATCCTATATAATAGATATTTTAAACATGAGTAGTTTGCATGCGGTAATCTGGTCATTTTTTAAATTTGCCAATACAATATCAGATAGGTTCAATGGCTGGTCATTTTTTTTAAATTTGCCAATACAATATCAGACAGGTTCAATGGCTGGTCATTTTTTTAAATTTGCCAATACAATATCAGACAGGTTCAATGGCTGGTCATTTTTTTTAAAATTGCCAATACAATATCAGACAGGTTCAATGGCTGGTCATTTTTTTTAAAATTGCCAATACAATATCAGACAGGTTCAATGGCTGGTCATTTTTTTTTAAAATTGCCAATACAATATCAGATAGGTTCAATGGCTGGTCATTTTTTTTAAATTTGCCAATACAGTATCAGACAGGTTCAATGGCTGGTCATTATTTTAAATTTGCCAATACATTATCAGATAGGTTCAATGGCTGGTCATTTTTTTAAATTTGCCAATACAATATCAGATAGGTTCAATGGCTGGTCATTTTTTTTAAAATTGCCAATACAATATCAGACAGGTTCAATGGCTGGTCATTTTTTTAAAAATTGCCAATACAATATCAGACAGGTTCAATGGCTGGTCATTTTTTTTTAAATTGCCAATACAATATCAGACAGGTTCAACGGCTGGTCATTTTATTTAAAATTGCCAATACAATATCAGACAGGTTCAATGGCTGGTCATTTTTTTAAAATTGCCAATACAATATCAGACAGGTTCAATGGCTGGTCATTTTTTTTTAAATTTGCCAATACAATATCAGACAGGGTCAATGGCTGGTCATTTTGTGCATCAGCATTACATGTGTAGCTGAACAACTTTCTGATGTGAAAAAAAAATTGATCCAAGGGACGAAAATGTTCTCTGACTTTAAAAACTTATTTTCTATTCCTGTTCGTCTTTCGATGGAAAAGTAAGCAGATATATTTATAGTCATCAAAATAGATATCGAAATACGATTTATTACTGTTTCGAACGAGTTATTATTGTATCAGTGTTTAGTACGAGTTATTACTGTATCAGTATATTATACGACTTATTACTGTATCAGTGTTTAGTACGACTTATTACTGTATCAGTGTCTTGTACGACTTATTACTGTATCATTGTCTTGTAAGACATTACTACTGTATAAGTGTTTAGTACGAATTACTACTGTATCAGTGTTTAGTACGAGTTATTACTGTATTAGTGTATAGTACGACTTACTACTGTATCAGTGTTTAGTACGAGTTATTACTGTATCAGTGTATAGTACGACTTACTACTGTATTAGTATGTTGTACGACATTACTACTGTATCAGTGTTTAGTACGAATTATTACTGTATCAGTCTTGTACGACATTGCTATTGTATCAGTGTTTAGTACGAGTTATTACTGTGTCAGTGTTTAGTACGAGGTATTACTGTATCAGTGTTTAGTACGAGTTATTACTGTATCAGTGTTTAGTACGAGTTATTACTGTATCAGTGTTTAGTACGACTTATTACTGTATCAGTGTCTTGTACGACATTACTACTGTATCAGTGTTTAGTACGCGCTATTACTGTATCAGTGTCTTGTACGAGTTATTATTGTATCAGTGTTTAGTACGAGTTATTACTGTATCAGTGTCTTGTACGACTTATTACTGTATCAGTGTATGGTACGACTTATTACTTGACCGCTCCGGTGGCCTAGTGATTAGAGCGTCCGCCTCAGATGCGGGAGGTCGTGGGTTCGATCACCAGCCGAGTCATACCAAAGACTTATAAAAATGGTACTAACAGCTGCCTCGCTTGGTGCTCAGCATTAAGAGGTTAGTGTTAGGACTATTCGGCCTGGTGTCAGGATAATGTGACTGGGTGGGACATCATGCTACATGTACCATTGCTAGGCATAATTATAAACTGCCACATTGCAGACATCGTAAAGATACGACTGATTTTCTTTTAAAGCTACGTTAAAAATCCAAATCACACACACACACACACACACACACACACACACACACGCTTATTACTGTATCAGTATCGGGACGACTTATTGTATTAGTACATGCCGATTTACAGAAACTACACTCACATCCATATACACAAGAAGTACTGGTCATAATAAAAATGGAATGTCACATAAGCAATTGCGTTATTAAATAATCGTTAGTTGTCATCAATAATGTAGCTCTGCATAGAAAAAAGTATTACATGACTGAATCGCAACTGAAATATCTGTCTAGACATGATTATTTGAATTGTTTTGCCCGTAAAAGAGTTTTTTATGCAAACTAAACTTTCACCTGATGTTGTCGACCATGGATAAACTTCTGTAAGACAGTCTTTATAACTATATAGATATATTAGTAATATACTTATTCGCACGGTCAGATGATTTGCGGGTGATAATAATAATAATAATAATAATAAATAACATTAGTAATAATAAGAAGAAAAAGAAGAATAAGAAAAATAAAAACAATAACAATAATAATAAATAAATAAATAACAACTAATAATCAACACTGACAACAACAATAATAATAATAATAATAACAACATTAATAATCAGATGAAGAAGAAGAAAAAGAAAAACAACAAAAACAATAATAAATAAATAAGTATAAAATAGCAACAACAACAATAATAATAATATTTGACACCGTGAAAATGCTTAAATATATGTATTCTTGACGATTCTGAGCAAAATGGCTGTAGTCAAAAATATTTAAATTGTGTAATGACAGAGGTTAAGTAGTTGATTATCATTATCTCCTCAAACTCCAAATTACAACTTTTGCGAGATAAATACAATCTGAGCTCATCTCCAACTAGAAATGAAGATAGAATTTTAATGACATTTCACACTGCTGGATGACATACCGTTTTCAAATGAGTGTGATTCAGGAGAAGCATGCATACATATTTTATACAATCACAATTAAGCTTGAACAAAACATAAATTTACAATTTTAATATCATTTTACACACACACACACATACACACACACACACACACACACACACACACACATACATACATACATACATACATACATAACTATAATTTGACTGTCCATTGTTTGAATGCTGCAAAAGCCGGCAACCTTTGGCCTTAAAAAACCCATAAATAAATAGATATTATATCTGGCTGATACATGACATACCAGACGAAGTAGGCAATTAAACTATCGCATCTAAAATGACTGACGCTTTTGTTTTACATGTAGTTGTTGGACGTGCTCCATGAACTATGACAGAAATGCTTCATTCGCTTTAACTTGCAATTACGTAGATAGAGAAATCGTATCTCGTTGAAGGACAATGTGTATGAACCCTAAAATGAGTTATCTTGCAAATTATAGAGAAAAAAATCGGACACCTCCTAGCAGTTAAACTCGCACAATATGTCAGTCATTGCATAAATTTCAATTATTGCGATATTATTAACAAACTTATGAAGACTAACGTGTAGAACAAAGCGAGGTAAATAGTTAATGATGATTAAGGAAAACGTATTCCAAACAAAATATCACCCCGTTGGTAAGGAATATTGCTGTTTTGGCGGTATGTTATTCTCTTTAATAGTGTGTGATATGTCTCCCTCACGTAGCTGGTGTCAACCCTGCTACTTTATCTCCCTGTAAACGTAACTGAAACACCCTGACTGACATGCTATTGGCCTAGTCAATGAATAATACCGCATATATATACTAAATTAATATCATTACAACGTCTGCACTAAAGACGTCAAATGCAAAATAATAACACAATCTCCTTTAACGGCACCACACATGACAGGAAAATTAACTCGAACAAATTGTCTTTCCTTTTTTTGACAAGAAGCCGGGTCGTTGTTATTACAATAACCTCGGGAAGGCAACAACATAGCCTTACGACCTCAACAAACGAAAGAATGTAACTCTTTGTCTTTTCGAGGCGGCAGCAAATTCTTTTTGTTGTAATTCATACACAACAACCTGTGTGAATGGTATCTACATTCAGGCGATCTAAATGACAATTACTCAAGAGTTAAGATATACCTTTTTGTCATTGTTAGCATATAAAGATGTGCAGATAGTGTGCATAATTTTTCTGCATAATTAGCCTGAGACCTAAGGGTAAAAAATACGGTCTTTTACAAAACTATGACCAATACGTGATGCATTGTCTCTTAAATGAATCAGCTGAAAAAGAATACCTTCTGTCGCCAACAAAGGAAGTTAAAACACGACTTAAGCATTCTATATTATACTTGTTTGACGAACCTGTTACGTAAATGTTCTTATACTTGGTACGCGCCCGATGCTAGAAATTTAAACTTAGTATTTCAAAAAAATTCACTGCCGTTACTCCCTTGAACTTAATTTATTAAAATACTAACTTTTCTAGTGCTATTTATTTCCGGGGTTTTTATTTAAATTTTTCGATCTTCGATTACAAATTAAGACGGACTTTTAGGTTTAGAATGATACGGTATCTTCCAAAGCGATTAAACTTTGAAGCCTGAAAGTAGCATAATATCAATGTATACTGGATTATTCGAAGAATTTATAGCAACGTAATGCGACAGGATGTATGGAGAATTAACATAATTCGCTGGAAGATATTTAAGTAGACGGCCATATGACTGTCCATCTGACATGAATTGTCGTTTGAAGATTCATTAAAAAGATGAAGGTACTAAAGGATCAGACCATTCCATAAAAAATGGTGGTTGCTCAGTCCTTAATGGCCATTGAATATTGATTGTCTGTATCAGCAGTCATCAGAAATTATGACGATGACGACAGTTTTTACACGCGGGCATGACCCACGGGTATAACATATCGAATGTATGTTCACAGAGGTTTTAAGCATAACAAAAGATCAATTGTTAATGAAGAAAGAAAATTCTATTTTGTTAGCAGTGAAAAAGAATGTGATTTCAATTATATCCAAAATAACTGAGTTTATTAAACAAATAATCAAACAAACTTGAGTTAAATGGGGGGGGGGGGGTATTACAGTTAGAAACGGAATTAAGGAATCTTCATGCATATGAAACCAGAATTTAAAGACTCTTAACTCCCATTTTCTAGGCATGATAGAGTCAGTAATGAGTTAAAAGTGCCGTTAAAACTTCCACCACCCAGTAATAATAAAAATTGTCTAACTTTATGGACAGCATCGGAATGACTTTGTAGATTTTATGTTGGTATTTTCTTCTTAAGAAGTGCCGGTGGGATATTTCAGTCATATCGCTGCGATGTCTGCGGTGTGGTAGTTTATAGTCATGTCTAGCACTGTGGCATCATGACACAGACATGTAGCATCATGTCCCACCCAGTCACATTATCCTGACACCAGGTCAACCAGTCCTAACACTAAACCATTAATGCTGAGCGTCTGGCGGGGCAGATGCAAGTACCATTTTTATGTCTTTGGTATGACTCGTGCGGGGATAAAACCCGCCTACCCATACGCTCTAACCAATTATGTCACAAGAGTGGTTCCGTAAATAGTACCAATCACACCAAATGTACCTGTACTTAAACAACAGAAACGAATTTTCATAGTGAAGATATTACTTTTTTCAAAGTACATTTACGAAACCTTAAAATATCAGAAACTTAAAACAGTTATGGGGCTTGTCTTGTTATAATTTACCTATGAAGTTCACAAAATGAATATGTGCAAACAGAACTGGCAAACCTTAAAAGTAAGGTCCGTCGTGTACTCTCAGACCCAAATCAACATCTATGATGCAAGCATAAAAAGAAACACAATTGCTTGTTCTCTTCGCTCAGACTCGGATTCGTGTTTTACCAAGGCTAAATGCTGGTTTAAAACATGTCGTGCACATCTAGCGGACGTAGGTTCAGATACATCATGCATGACATTCATTGGAATGAACTAAAAAGGAAGGACAAACCTCAAACCTGCATCGACTTTGGTGTTATCAACACCAAGTAGGGTTGATTCTATTCACTCGCATTTAGATTATTTACCTCTCTTATGCTGAACTCCAAATACAGAATCGTCTTCTGATACGCTGCTACAATTCCACCTCATGTTTCTGAATTGATACTGGCACTCAGCAATCCCCAATTTTACCCCCTCTCCAATGGCAACTATTGCGTCAGGTCTACTGCGACATATCGCTCTCTGACGGGGAGCTAGGCCGGGTATTTTGTTGCAGATAATGTTGGCCCCAAGAGCCACAACGGACGAAAGTGCTCTGCAATACAACATATAAATGATATATGTAGAAATGGTCGCTACCTTTTAAACATTGAATCACTCATATGGATAGAAAACTGTAGTATACGATACGCGTTATGTCAATAGCTGGGCCCACAATGGAGAATGAAGAGACTAAACAGATATAGCATGGAGAAATTCGTCCAGACAACGAATGAATTGGCGTTTAATTTATATAAAAAAATATGTACCATTTCCAATTTCTTATAAATTTCTTAAATAACGTGATGTTTACATCACACTTTATACATATATTCTTTCTACATCACCACTACTTGGGGTATTTTAACTAATGAGTCAAGTGTTGTAAGAAAGCCCGTTGTTAATTTAAATGCAGTATTTTTTTTCAGGTAAAATTTATCTGCTTTTATGTTTTACTGTGTTCAAGACACATACTTTAAGATTTTAAGCATCACACGAAATAGTCTAGACGCTGAAAGATCAAAAGAAACATGGAAACGGAAATGATTCGAGTGGCGACTCTCGTAGACGCTCCAGCACAACATCAAAGACAGGAGGACATTTAAATGTAGACTACATGTACGAACAAATGGATTATGATGGCGACGGAATATATTCAAGCCCCATGACAGTAAAAAAGTGTTGCTGTTCATCTTTTCGCTGGTGTTTGGTGCAACATTAAAATAATTAAAATTTAATCTTGCATTGATTTGTAAGTTCAATCTGTAGTCAGCCACCAGCCGTTTATCATCCATCAGCTAAATTTAAACTAAATCATTACAAAAAAAAAAAAAAACATCCAAGAAAGAATGTTGTCAACATTTGGTCAATTTAACTAAAAATAACTGTTAGTTCAAAATATATATTTAAAAAAAAAATTACATTCAGTCACACGTGACTATAATTCATGAATACTAACACCTCGAAAATATACGAAACAGTATTAGCATTTCAGTTTCAACGCCATCTTTACTAAAGTACTGATCTCCAGATATGAAAAAGAACATGCGCTTTTTTATATAAAAAAGCATACGTTGCTTGATTCTGGCTTTAATGATTCATAATAACATTAATTTCATGTTTTTTCGTACAGTTTCTGGGTTCTTAATGAGTATACAAATGAGACTATCATCTCAACAGACACACACATTTAAATTCATACGAGTAATTTGCGATGATTTCATTTCCAAAACCAGTTGTCATGTTGAGCAGATATTTAAGATGTCAGAATTTACATTTAAATTATATTTACTACTTTAACAACCTCTACCGATGAGCTGTAAAAATCGAAAATGATGCAAGTCAAATTCTAATTCTGTTTAAAAATGTACATGTAACATAATACAAGGCAAATGAATGAGAATTGCAAACCATGATGATATTAGTGTTATTTCTGCTATTATGGATGTAAGATAGTACATTTAAAAGAAAGAAAGAAAGAAAGAAAGAAAGAAAGATAAGTGGAAACAAAATTAACCCGAAAAAGAAAGCTAACTTTAATATCACTGCACATTTACTAGAAGCGACAGTAACATACTTTTCAGAATGTAGCAACGCAAACAAATACTGAAAGGAATAAAACTGTCCCTATGCACCACTAAAGACATTAACATGTTCTACCGCATTGGAAACAAAAAAAGACCATCAAGAAAAGCTGTTGTAAAGTAGTAAACAGAAAGTGTGCTCGACTCTATAGCTTTATATGGCAAGATGGTGGCTGATTATCTCTTTAAGTAAACAAAGACAAGAAATTTATCGGAAGCACCAAAAGCTGTCCGTAAATGCAAACATAAATATTTCTGCTATTTAAATGAATAAATAGTATGTTGAAATAAATAAATAAAAGAAAAAGAAAAATGAATAGCCATCCTATGGAAATATATTATCATTAAAAAAGGCATTTTGTTTAAAAACTCGCGTGTCGGTTAAAAACAAATCAAAAGTTTTGCAATAATATGATGTACAATGACTTTAAAACGGTATATCAATGTCATGTATAACTGCATGGATATATAGCATTGTCATGTGTAACTGCATGGATATATAGCATTGTCATGTGTAACTGCATGGATATATTACAGCCATTATTGTTTCATCACCAGTTCTGTATCAAACAAAATCGCATTTCAATTAACATACAAAAAATTACGACCGTTTTAATCGTTTATATATATATATATATATATATATATATATATATATATATATATATATATATATATATATATATATATATATATATATATATATATATATAATACAATTTTCTTCTGTAGAGATTTCGTTTACAACCTCAGCTGTTTTTTGTACATGTCAAATAAACTAAGAACAGAAACAAACAAATCTAACATTAAGGTGAGTTTTAAAACCAGTATTAGATGATTTAGTGAAAATTCATACGAAAGGATACGAACCCCGTTTAAGAGAAACGCTTTTGACGAGTTTTGCGGATAACCAAATACCTCTAACACATACATGATGATCTGAGAGCCTGCGATAGACTTCAGTTACATACACGTGACAAGCGCCTACGATAGACTGAGCTTCGGTTCCACAATCACGATAAGAGCCTGAGCTTTCTTCCATATAACCGGTGCGTATAATACATGCTACACGTAACATTTTCATTTCCATAAACTACCAGTACTCCTCGATCAATAAATAGAAATGCATTGATATTTCAAAGAATCATTTCCCTCTAAGTCTACAACTTAAAGGACACCGTAGCGGCAGAGTAGTTCGGAATAAATAGATTCTTAAATAAGTAGGTTTAAGAAGGTATACAATTTGATAGCCAGGCACAAGTAGTAGTAGTAGTAGTAGTAGTAAACGCGGCAACATGTGGCTGTCTTGATTCGCATATTCTTTCACGTTTCTTCAGGAAACATTTATTCATTGAAAGTTACTGTGATGCTGATAAAGTTATAAATTAAGTAAAACGAGAATAACATGACTTGTATTTTGCTTCAGTTACATGTATATTAAGTAATAAATACAAAAAATAACTATCAAAATATAGATCTAAAATTCAGAGACCCCTTAAGCGAAATCCAAGCAAATTTGATCCGAGTGAAAGGTAAGGTTTTAAAACAACATTAAAGAGTATTTTGGGGATTGGAAAAGTGGCATGCATATAAAATTTCGAAGCTAATATAGTCTTTAAAATATGTAGATTTCACTTTAAAAGTAAAAAAGATAGTAAATTGACTCATACTCACACGCAAAGGAAAGCTATGGAACAACCATGAACCGACGTTTCTTTATATTTAACCCAATTGACCTGAGTAATGATGTACCACATGCGGAGATAGATGGGCTTTCGATTTATTTTTCTTATTTTAATTTAAGCTTGGCGCAATGATCTGGATAATTTCTAACAAAAGTTATTATCCAAGTAAAACTCACCATATAAAGTAAATGGTCCGTCCCTAAATAATAGCATCAATTCATATCTGAATTTAATCATTTGCTTCTCATTAGTATACAGTATGTTGTCAAGATACCCAACCACAATCCCTTTAAAATTATTTTACATTACCTTTCTTTCGTTCGTCTTTGATATTTTTAGGCCTACTATATGACTACATTTTACTGGAATAAAAAATTTAGAACCTTAATATAAACAAACCTAAAATTATCATGAGGCTTCCAGAATTTCTTAAACATTTATATTCTATATTTAGACAAGTAAATACATAGCAGAAAAATAAGTCTTATTCTTTCTTTAGAATTTTCTTATTCATAATTTGTAATGTTGCTCTTTGAATAAATGGCAAAGGGATATCAAGTATAAATATTGTCATATGTATGGATGTATGGATGTATGGATGCATGTATGTATGTATGTATGTGTGTGTGTGTGTGTATGTATGTATGTATGTATGTATGTATGTATTCAGGTATGTGTGTATGTATATTTGTGTGTCGTCTTTTTAAAAATTCTTTTAATCTTGTAAAATTTTTCTTGTCATTGATTTTGGTGTAAATATAATAATGTGGTACTTTTTCTCCTTTTAGCATTTGCTACTCAAAACTCAGCGCACATTGAATGGTTGAACTTTAAATATTCAATTGTTCAGTGGTACATATAATGTTCATTATTCCGTTGTCCAATAATGCATATAATATTCACTTGTCCAATGATACATATAATATTCACTTGTCCAATGATACGTATAATAGTCACTTGTCCAATGATACATATAATAGTCACTTGTCCAATGATACGTATAATAGTCCGTTATCCAATGACACATATAATATTCACTTGTCCAATGATACGTATAATAGTCACTTGTCCAATGATACGTATAATATTCACTTGTCCAATGATACATATAATAGTCACTTGTCCAATGATACGTATAATAGTCACTTGTCCAATGATACGTATAATAGTCACTTGTCCAATGATACGTATAATAGTCCGTTTTCCAATGACACATATAATATTCACTTGTCCAGTTATACATATAATATTCAGCTGTCCAGTGATACGTATAATATTCAGTTGTCCAGTTATACATATGATATTTAGTTATCCAATGATACGTATCATATTCAGTTGTCCAATGATACACATAGTATTCAGTTGTCTAATTTACATATATTATTCAGTTGTCCAATTATGCATATAATATTCATTTGTTCAATTATACATATAATATTTATAATATTCATTTGTTTATATATATATATATATATATATATATATATATATATATATATATATATATATATATATATATATATATATATATATATATATATAATTCATTTGTCCAATTATACATATAATATTCAGTTGTCCAATGTTACATATAATAGTCCGTTGTCCAATGATACATATAGTATTCACAGTTCCAACGATACATAAAATATTTGTTTATATCTATGCACACAAAAATTATAATAAAAATTGTTGGTGATGTTTAGTAATTTAATAATGTGCACACAGTCATTTTTACTGAAGTAGGGCAATGCAAACCGATACAAAGGGTAATTATATGTACCGAGTGTTTTCTGTCAAGAAAAATAATCATCGCAGGTGTATAAACATACTGTTGGAAGTTCTCGGCACAGAGACAATCCAACAAAGACCAGTACACAGCTGATGACTGCGGGCCAAAGTTTGTCTTTTATTCCCAATTGTCTGAGAATTTGTGTTTGTTCTTTCTGCACTTCTTTTTTTAAGCAGTATATGTGTCCCTTTCACTAAGAAGATTCCAGCAGTGTGGTAAAAAGGGGTGTGGGGGTATTTATAATAATATGCCGTCGACAATCAACAAGCATAATGAGCGTTCAGTTTGTAATAATATTAATTGCAAAGTAACCAGCTATCAAAACTTGTATAGGATTATCTAAACCGGAAAACGTATCTTTAAACATCAGTAAATGTAAAGGTACTCTATAGGTAACTCAAAAGTTAACAAAACCAATACATGTACATTACTAAAGAAAATACAAGTATGGCTTGTGGTCTAGAAGCACCTTAGGAGTACTTTCTACATGAACAAGATAATGAAGGTAATTAGCAGCTAATTAGTTTTAAAAAAATGTAATTTACACACCTGACGGTTATTATTTCACCTCTTTCGCTTTGTGCGTATTGTTTGGACGGCATTTTTATATGCATTCGTTGGGTTATCTATATTTGTGATTTTATGTGTTTATGTGTATTTGTTTATTGATGCTTACTAGTGTGTTTGAGAGAGAATAAGATATCATAATATATGATAAAGTATTGAAGAATTTAGCTCCCGTTATTAATTTCATTCACCCATTAGAAATCACGTCCAAAGCTCGTTGAAAGTAGCGACCAGTTAGTACCACAAACAATCAAGTCAAAATCAGGGTAACACCCTTCCCAGACAAGGACATTACTATTTGTTTACATCAAATGACTTCTCTTGCTCTCATCTTGATATATTTAAAGTTAAGAAAATTGTGTACAAGCTAGTCAAGCCGGAGGGGACGAAGTGCCATATCGTTTTCTGGATTTATCAGAATCTGCCGTAGAACAGCAAAGCTCAAGGTGAACGACGCAAAACAGATAAAAGTAATTAACGTCTTGCCGATTACAGAGCCAAGAAAAAAATACCTCTTCCAATATTTGAAAGAAGGTCTAATAATGGTCTATAAGTTTGGATAAGGTGTTTTGGGGCACAACAACACACGTAGGTTTTTAGTGATGACGTTGTTGGAGCAAACGCCCACAGAAATTCACAACAGTAGCCCATCCTGGCCGATATACGGTGTTTAGGCTGGAAGAAAGCGATGACCGCATTTACTAATCATTAGTTGAGTACGTCACTAACTACCTATCTACATACATACATACATACATACATACCTACTAACCTACCTACCTACCTACCTACCTACCTACATACATACATACATACATACATACATACATACATACATACATACTCAGACAGACAGGCAGGCATGCATGCATGCAGACAGACAGACAGTGGAGTGATTAACAGAGCATCATTATGTATACTGTAGAGATGGGGGAATATGTACTCTCCAGCATGCATGAATCAACAATATTTCACAGCAAAAGTAAGTTTAGACTAGCGCTCGTGTCTTGCATATGTACATTTGAATTCCTATGAGTGTAATATTTATTTAAACTTCAAGCACGTCGTATTCCTATGTATGTGTGAATTTATTGAATTATTCCCTATACTATAAAGCGGTAAATATATTAACTGATTTTGATTATTGATTTTAATTATATCGGATCGAAATTCACATGCTATATGCAAGAAGAAAGAGTTCTCAATTGCAATTACATATACATTCAATGGTGTATCATAGCTGAGGTGTGCATTTATGTATTGACATAAGTTCAGACTTCAATTGACAAATACAGGTAATCGTGGGATAGACCTCAGCCAGTATTCTGACAAATATGCATGAATAAGCACAAATTTTATTCTATCTTCTCTAAGATACGATCTTCTAAGAAGACAGGTGTTAAAAATGTGCCCTTGTCTGACAAAGATTGCAGATCTATTCCTTTAACCTCAGGCAATTACTTACTACTTGTTGGAGCACCCAGAGGACATTTTCTGTAGCACTGCACTCGAAACAACAAATAATGTTTTAAGATTCCGGGTTACGCGCGACAGTGGACTGTCGTCCGTTACGTATACATGCTTCGTGTTATGTCACATTTAATTTATTGTCCCGGACATATGTACTTCATGACATTAAACAACATTATAGTGGTATTTATCGAAAGTAAATGAATACAGTGTGTTTATATTCGGACATATTAGCAGTATCTGAAGGGATGAAAATAAAGTATAATTTTCCTTTCAAATAAATACTTTAGCACTGTTTGCTAATAGGATCATACATTATTAAAAGAAAACGGCTTCCACTCGATTATTCATCACAGAGCTCGTCTAAGTTTACACTAACGGCAAAACAGAATATGATATGGTATTTGACACCGCCCTTTCACTGGTCATGTTATAATGTATATATTTTCAATCTCAAAATATATCGGTAAAAAATAAGACGAAGCAAACTGGACTAGTATACATTGTTCTCGTTCAAGTCACTGTCTTTGGTCTCCATTTCAACGTATTACAATTAATTTTCCGTGTTTGCGTAAATGGCGTGTAAAAAAAAAAGTGCACCTTTATGTGCGCTAAGACGCTTGCAAAGTATGGTGAATAGAATAACTCAATGTCAGAAATGGGGATGTGCCATTTTAACTGTATTACAACTTATGTTATCCTCTTTATATTTTAAACACAAAGCAATCCACTTAGAAAGGAAATATACAAGATAAATATGCGTACCAAACTCAATACAGTGTAAACCTAGGCCACGTATTCTCAAAGCTTTTTGGGCAAGAAAGTCCATGCTCAGGCTCAGATTCATGTTGGTGGCACCACAGGTATCATGTCCTATTTCGGGGTTTTGAGCCTGATCTTGACTTTCTTGTGTGAAATCGCTATTGGGTACGGAATGTGCACTTCGGGTATGGTATTGAGAGTTTTAATGTTCAAATCAATTCAGTTGTTTAGGCGCAACGGTTGACGATCGTTCGTTATGTGTCTGTGTTTCGTGTATTGTTTCGTGTCTTGTTTCGTGTATTGTTTCGTGTATTGTTTCGTGTATTGTTTTGCGTGTTACTTCTTAACCATGATACAATCGAAATGATCAATATAAAGACAATATTCCGGTATCCTCCTTTACACATTTTTGGTTTCATTAAATGATTACATCTTTAAAAAAAATCTCTTCGGTCAATTAAAAATAAATGTCATTTAGAGACAACAAATTTCTGAGATTGTGATTTAAATATTACTTTGTGCCTCGACTGTTAACGATATATATATATATATATATATATATATATATATATATATATATATATATATATATATATATATATATATATATATATATATATATATATATATATATTCTAAACAAAAAGCAAATATCAACAATACTTTTGGAAGCAAATATGTTTCTTACAAAATTATTTATATATGGTGTGTGTCTGATCTGTAATTAAACCATTTTCGGCCATACGCGAATGTCCTACCTTTTTCAAGGTGAATACAGTCAACTGCTCTTAAATAAAACATGCAAATGTATATAACTTACAAAGAAAAATACGTTAAGTCACTACAATTAAATGGACATATATATTTATCTTAATATTTATTGTGAGATTATACCGGATACGATTGGTCAGGTAACTAATCCGATGAAATCTCACGTTGCTACAAAAACTTTAAAAGAGAAATCGCACGCATGCATGCACAGCACACAGACACACACACACACACACACACACATACACAACAGCTGGTTCATGTTTTACTTAACCCCAGTATATACTTACAATTGAAATCAATGTCGCATTTATATACGAGATGAATAAATAACACGAAGAAATTACACGAAAACCAAGAAATCCGGTGATCATCTTCCAAGGAAACAAAATTCCATGACATTAATCCACCATACTAGATACTCGACATGTGCCAGCAGAAAACATTTCTGGATTTCACAAAGTGAACATCTGAATTTTAATATGCAAATCCGCTTGACACTGTACACAGCAGGATGACAGATGAGTGTCAATTACTCCTAAATAATATCTTGAAAATATGAATTTCATAATCATACACAGTACACATCCCTCAAATTGAAATACTGACACTCGCTGATCCTTGTGTATTGATTTGCAAATACAAAGCGCTATGAATCCCTACAAAGAATACAATATTGATTATATACGCCACAAGATTACCGGATTGTTTTTTCAATCATACTCAAAACTAGCAAATGAGAATTATTTTAATTAGAAATCCAATTTAATATTATGCACTACGGGCATTCAATACAACTGAAATGCTGAAATTTTTATTTAGTAATAGTAGTCTATACCAGTCATTTCTCGTATCATTTCCTGATGTATTACTCCAACACGTGTGACCATGCAACAAATATTTATCATCATGCGGAGGGTCAAAAGTTGTCATGGGAACACGCAAGAATTACATAAATACTATATCTGGGATAAACTATATCCGACAGGCAACGGGCTTGACTAATAGCATATTCCAATGCAAAAGTGACTACTCACAAAAAATTGCCGTACACGCAGTAGAGAAGGTACCCCAAGCCAAGCAGAACTTTAGTTTTTCGGCTGGCCCTTGATCCCATTGCTTGGCTTCCGATCCATGGACATATTCGCCCAGTCAACAGAGAGGGGCTGGGTGGCCCTTACTGGGGATTCCTCTTGGCCTTTTCAACATGTAGATACTCTTGTTCACTTATGCTATCTGGAAATCTCCGAAAATCTTATTTCAAAGATTTATATATTGTGAGATAGAACAGCGGGTATATATCCAGGTATGGAATATAACATTCTAAGTTAAGTGGTTTTTATCTATTGTGATTTTCACACCATGTTACAAACGTCCACATGTCACATAACACTACACATACAGACGATTTGTTCGAAAAGATTTCGTCTTCTTTTCATATGTCTGTTTATATGATTGGTCTGCTATTGACAGATACCATCATTGCCGAGGGCCCCCTACAGCCGATGAGCTTTGATTGGCTGAAACGCATGATTTCCCATCATGACCCCGCCCTCAGCTCTTCACATGTCGGAAGTAACAAGTTGTAGGGTGTAAACTATAGATCATAAAGCCTTTACCTAAAGTCACTGTCGCCTATTGAAGCATACTATGTCTACGATATATCGATACATGCTGTGGGCCAAAAATACCCTACTTAAGAGGAGGATTACTTTACCTATAACTCTGTAAACTCCCTCAATAATAATACATCTCGTTACATCGTATCAGTTTAACTGTCGTCGTACACTGCCAAACTTTATAAAAGAAAAAAGAAAAACTTGAACCACGCATTCTGATTATTCTTTTTTCTACTAACCTCTTTAATTACCTTACTATATAATGATGTTTATTTAAAATGCGCTTTTATTATGTAAATTATTTTTATTTACAAGCGCACATAGGGAAAAACATACATACATACATACATACATACATACATACATACATGACCACGCAAGAAATATATATATTAAATATGCACAGATGTAGATCTTAACGCATCCAAATATAGAGATATGTCAACTAGATCATTTTAGGATTACACACTTGTTTTGGGTTGTCTCGCTTGTTTTCTTTTTTTGTGTGAATGATTTCACGAGTAGCAAGCACATGTGAATAAGTAAGTAGATTAATACTCCAAAGTAAGAATACAAGTTTATAAATTGAACGAAATTAGCAAGGAATCTTTGATATAAACATGGGAGAGATTTTACAGTAGACTTCTTCACACACACACACACACACACAGACACACACACACATATACATACATACACACACACACACACATATATATATATATATATATATATATATATATATATATATATATATATATATATATATATATATATACATACATACATACATACATACATACATACATACATACATACATACATACATACATACATATGCCTCCATGGACTTCTGTCTCCCTCAGCAAATTTGTTTTATCATACAGGGAGATGATGAAGAAAAGTGAAATTTATATATCGAAATGTTGTGTCTTGGGTTTTTAACTTGATACTTGTCCATCAGTGAAACCCAACATATAAAAATACCCCAGTCTAATGCAGCACGTTACATTGCTAAAAGGCAGTAACACTGGTGAAGCTGTTGGACGTGTATTATATTATGCACCAAAGTATAAAGTATTTATTATACTTAATTTTGGGTGTACTAAGACCTCTTCGAAACACACGTGTTCGACTACCCGTTGACTTTTTTTTCAAACCAGAGAACTACATGCAAGTAATATTTCTCTGTATGTTTATTTTACAGCGTTTATACCAGAATTATTATTTAATAATTGCTCTGTCAAATGTATGAAGGAAAAAATATATATTTTCGTATGAGAGAGATTCTTTACAAAACTTCATCAAGCGTAGACCTATAGATAAATGTATATGAAATACACGTTTTCTAAATTAATTTGCACATTAAGGATAAACTTGTGGGAGAGAACGATTTATAGATTATATCAAGAAATTTAGAATAACGTATCTACATAATTCTGTATCAGAATGTATAGCTTATCGTCGTTTAATCTTGTTGAGTTCATTATGGTATTTAGTACTCTTTTGGTATGATTCGTGTGCATTGGTTTTGTACATAATGGGTAAACTCTTACTCATAACGTTTTGATTTAAATCATTATAATACAACATATACTCTTGTTTTCTGTGAAAGGCAGTTTTCTAATTTATTAAGTGTGTCACATCTATATTTACGTGAAATAATACTTAAATCAGATCAATGCAATTATGGCCAGTCATTCTGTATTTTAGAGTTTGCATTTGTTTCGATATGAAAGAGAATAAATTTGAGATGAATCTATGTTAAGTAGATATATCCGTTGGCTATATGAAGTTTATGAGGTGTCCGAGTAACTGCTTTGGTTTGGTATCCAGCATATGAAATGTACAATAATTGGTATATTAAACTGGTATCGTTATTTCACTGTGGTAATGTTTGTCACTATGGAAAAAGTGTAATTTATATATTTTCATTCATCTTGTTCAGTAAAGCAATAGTTTCATTTTGTAAAAATAATGGATTACCAGTTAGGATTTAGTATTGTTATCACTCATAAACAATCAGGAACTGCTGTTCGGTTCATAAGAAAAAGTGGCTCGGGTTTTCATTCTAGTAGATCTTTACTTCGATGACGAATTATGATATGCATGCATTACTATTAGGACCAGAAATTGATTTTAAATAACTTGTTAACATTCACTTCCAAGGTTTTTAAAGATTTGTATTCGGCAATTCCATGATAACGAAATCATCAATACCAAGGTCTGGAGCCAAGTAAAGTAAATGTTTTAACTACCAATAGGGCATAGATTGGTGCCAGGATATTAACATTATGGATGCTCTTTTTTGCATCATGGCGGTCTTTGGCAGCTCAGTCTGTCGATAATTAGTGATCGATGTTTTCATTGTGTCACTAAAACAGTTGTTACGCTTCCAAAATAACTTTTTTCTTCTAACTGCCTCATTTTAGCGCAATCTTTTATTTGAATTTCACGTCAATTTGCTTACTCCTAATCATCCGAAAATTTTCATTGCTCCAAGATATCTCTGAACAGTAGAACTCAGCTTCTTTCTAATGCAATCTGACGAAAGCAAGCCTTTAGAAGACGGCCAACAAGAGCGAAAACAGGCGTTTGAATGACTGCCAACAACAAGAGCGAAAGCAAGCGTTTAGAAGACGGTCAACAACAACAGCGAACGCAAGCTTTTGAAAGACAGCCAACAAAAAGAAGGCTATAATATCTTTATGAAACTTGTAACGGTAATCCTGGGAAAGCTCGGTTGCAAGTGTATACGTGCTTGTGAGTGCTTGCGTACGATGGACTGGCACACACGTTAACAGACACCTGAGAAGTTTGAAAGATACACAAGTACATCTATTAGGTAAATGTGAACAATAATTGTAACTGCCAATGTGCTTTATCGTAAGTCCGTTTTTTGGTTTTGACATTGGCAGTGATGAATAGTTATATGTCTTTTTATAATCTTCAACTGCAATTAAAGTGCACAGCCTTAAACAAGCATGAACTAACTTTAAATGAAAGGACTGGAATTTCAAGACGTCGTTTCTTTTTTTAAAGTTCTATTCGGTTTTCTGAAGGTCAGTTTACGAACGTATAATTCAATACAAATAAAATGGAGACAAATTTCTCGTACGAGTTTATATATACATGTGAAAATTTCTGTATATTAGAACTGATTACCTCGCCGCTCAGCAGGAAAAAAGCAAACAGTTGGAGTTATTTATTGGTATGCCTTTATATTTAGCGAGATGAATCCTTTTCTTTAAACTTGAGTTCATGACATTTATTATTATTTTATTTTGCTTGCTATTATAAGATCATTTTCTGTACCGGAATTTCTAGATTGATATGTCGGAATTGTTTTGTCTACTTACATTAAACTAAGTGTCCAAATATTGTTACTTTTTTGCACTTAAAATTTTTTTTATTGTTATGGAGGACTTCGACTATATGTGTAATTAAAAAGTAATATTTATCTAGAAAAGAAACAATTTATTTCTGAACAAAAGTACCCCATAAATAAATAAATAAATAAATAAATAAATAAATAAATAAATAAATGAAATACAATTTCAAACAATAAATAAATAAAACAGACGAAAAAAGTACGTTGCCTTGAAAAGCGGATATATATCATAATGATATATATGGTGAAAATGAAAATACATGAAAAAGGAATCAATTTTTAAAACAAATTAATATCAGTTTATATCCTTGGCAGCTTCAAAATATCAGTAAATGATATATATTACCTTATAGGTTCAGTTGATTGATCTACAGGAAAATATTTTTTGTCGTTTTGCTCTCAATTGTTCTACATATCAGAGGTATAATAATAATAATAATAATAATAATAATAATAATAATAATAATAATAAATAATAATAATAATAATAATAATAATAATAGTAATAATAATAGTAGTAATAATAATAATAATAATAATAATAAAAATAATAATAATAATAATAATAATAATAATAATAATCATAGCGAAATGAAGATTTAATGTCATATTACACATTTCATAGCATGTAAAGGAAATACAAATAATGCTTTTGAGATTCTTTTAAATTACAAAGAAAAACTGATTTTGAGGTTCTCTGTATGGGCATTTTAGACACGGCAGTTGTACGCATATAACCTGATGTGCGCAAAAATCTTAAATATAATTAATGATCAGGTTAACCCCACGTGATACGTTGGTATAGTGCTAAAGACATACTCGGAATAGCCCCACATGATGCGATTGTATACTGCTACAGATATACTCAATGTAACCCCACATGATAAGTTTGTATAGTTTTACAGATAATACTCGGAAGAGCCCTACATGATACGTTGGTATAGTGCAATATATAATACTCAGTTTAGCCCCACATGATACGTTGGCATAGTGCAATATTTAATACTCAGAGTAACCCCACATGATACGTTTATATAGTTTTACAGATAATACTCAAAAGAGCCGCATAATATACGTTTGTATAGTTCTATAGATAATACTCACGGTAGCCCCATATGATACGTTGGTATAATGCAATATATAATACTCAGAGTAGCCCTACATGATACGTTGGTATAGTGCAATATATAATACTCAGGGTAGCCCCACATGATACGTTGGCATAGTGCAATATTTAATACTCAGAGTAACCCCACATGATACGTTTATATAGTTTTACAGATAATACTCAAAAGAGCCCCATAATATACGTTTGTATAGTTCTATAGATAATACTCACGGTAGCCCCATATGATACGTTGGTATAATGCAATATATAATACTCAGAGTAGCCCTACATGATACGTTGGTATAGTGCAATATATAATAGTCAGGGTAGCCCCACATGATACGTTGGTATAGTGCAATATATAATACTCAGAGTAGCCCTACATGATACGTTTGTATAGTGTTATAGATAATACTCAGGGTAGCCCCACATGATACGTTTGTACAGTGCAATATATAATACTCAGAGTATCCCCACATGATACGTTTGTATAGTGCTACAAAATAATACTCGAAATTGCCCCACATGATACGTTTGTATAGTGCAATATATACTACTCAGAGTAGCCCCACATGATACGTTTGTATATTGCTACATATATACTCAGAATAGCCCAGCATAGTACGTTTGTATATTGCGCCAGATAATACTCAGGGTAGCCCCACATGGTACGTTTGTATAGTTCCATAGATAATACTCAGGGTAGCCCCACATGGTACGTTTGTATATTTCTATAGATAATATTCAGGATATCCCCTATGGTACGTTTGTATATTGCTATAGATAATACTCAGGGTAGCCCCACATGGTACGTTTGTATATTGCTATAGATAATACTCAGGGTAGCCCCACATGGTACGTTTCTATAGTTCCATACATAATACTCAGGGTAGCCCCACATGATACGTTTGTATAGTTCTATAGATAATACTCAGAGTAGCCCCACATGGTACGTTTGTATATTGCTATAGATAATACTCAGGGTAGCCCCACATGGTACGTTTGTATATTGCTATAGATAATACTCAGGGTAGCCCCACATGGTACGTTTGTATAGTTCCATAGATAATACTCAGGGTAGCCCCACATGGTACGTTTGTATAGTTCTATAGATAATACTCAGAGTAGCCCCACAAGATATGTTTGTATATTGCTTTAGATAATACTCAGAGTAGCCCCACATGGTACGTTTGTAAAGTGTTTCAGTTACTTTGTCCATGACCCTTAAGTGAGCGTACCCCTTTCGACTAGACTAGTGCGTGATTTTGAGTTATCAACACCTATTAGGGTTTCTTGCACAACGTTCGTCTGAGTTACGTTAAAGTCTAAGTGACTAAAGCCTGGAACACCAAAAAGACTCGGTAAGCAAATATAGTCATATAGTACCTGTCAATTTGTAAAATATTTTTCTCTTTGATTATTGGGGGGGGGGTGACCTTGATATAGCGTTACGCATTCTTGGTACTGTTTCAAAAGCGAGTGATCAATTATTTTTCAAATCTTTAGCATTATATCATATGAATATATAATTGCCCTGCAGAACACATTGAATTATTACGCCTTTTAATTAACCCTAAAGTGAAATGTGACCTTTACTTTGTACCCCCACCTTCTTAAAATAAATTGGAAAGCAGAGCTGATGCCAATAATTGTATAGTTATTAGTCCAAGTACTATTAATTCTGATTTACCTATTGTTTTTATGTTGTTGCTTTTTCTTTTCTTTTTTTCGGGGGGTGGGTGGTGGCACAGGATGGCGAGGCACTGATAAATAATCGTAAGTAGTATCGATAGGTAAAATAATTTGTGTTTAGAGTCATACATGTAAGCAATAAGCTGCTTTGGGAAATTTGGGGAACTCTTGGTATCCCTGTAACAAACTACGTGTGTTTGTGCACTTTTTTAAAATCTTAAATATGAGGTGAGAAATAAATGACAGGATAGATGTGCATGAAAGGTTAAATGACGACCAAGATACACTTGTAATGCAAGTCTGCAATGTATGTTAGTGCATTTGCATCAGTTTTAATATTAAGGTAGCAAATCATATAAATACCCCAAGCTTCTCAAAGAAAAAAGATTATCGTCAGATATAAAATCAAAACGTCAACCTAATACCATAGTTTGAAATTAAATTGAATGCTGATTAATTTTCCAGTAACAAAGGAGGCTGCAATTCTGTATAAACCGAAAGCATTATTTGATGAAGATAAAATGTATTCGTTTCCAACTTATAAAAAATGACATTCTCAACATAAATATTAATGAGTAAACCCAGATCCCATTTTGTATGACCCTGACTTATCATTAAAGAAAGTGTTTGAATTTTTAACTGATGAGATGTGAAAGAGGGAAGAATAACCATTATTTATTGGTCATGAACAGTTGACTATCAACCAATATAATACCTTACTTGTCCACGAAGAACCTCCCTCAGTCTCGATTTCACGCGCGACTCTTTGTATTTAGACTATATTGAATCGCTAATTAGAAAACTGCAGTCAGATAGAAAACTACAATAAAATCAATAGGAATGAGAAAATTGAATTTAGGAAGTGTTTTCATTGGTGACAATATTGTGTTGAGAGATATTCAATTTGTAAAGCTAAGAAACGCGCTGTTGATAAGATCATCTTTGTGATAATGACAATGCGCGTAAAGAACATTTGAGCGCTGATGATATCGAACCGCGGTATGCTGCTTCGAGTAGGAATATCCCTTTTTGATAAGCGAACGATCAAAGCAATTCACACCCTCTTGAAAAACAGTCGGTTTGCCCACTTATGAAAAGCGTTGGTATTAGCAATCCTGATTAAAAGGAAACACATAGCCTAGGAATGTTCTGAAAAAGTCACTAGTCACGGGTAGAGGGGAAAATTAATTCGCCACTTTCCAGTTTCGTGCCACCCAGCGATCCCAAATTTTAGGTTATTGGGAAGCAAATATGGCGGTGTATGTGGTCACAGCCATGTGCAAAGCATAGCGTTGTTTGTTTTCGAACAAACTGTCGTTATTAATATAATCATTTGTTAAAAGTAAGTACATTTAAGACCAATACTTTCAGGCTTTGTGATTTTTTTTTTCGAATCAAAAGATTTAAAAGTCAGCCTTTTTATTTAGCTACCTTATGTCAACACTTTTACACGAGTTTCTATTGTGACCGGGGTGGGTGGGTGAGGTGATGATAATATATATAAATTTTGACGGTATTAAAAAAAAGTGTTTTATGATCCAGTTTACAAAATAAATTCACAAATAAATAAATAAATAAATTTTCAAACAATTGTGGCTTTTCTAGTTTTCCAACATAATTTATAGTTCAGAACCGCCTCTTTCCCAACACACAGACACACACACACCAACACACACACACACACACACACGCGCGCACGCACGCACACATACACACACACACACACACAAACAGAACCGCGATTATCAGTTAACAGAGCATCCGGCTCGTAATCCAAGAATTGAGGGTTTCGAAACCTGTGCAACCCTGAAAGAAGAGATGTGATGCTTAAATATGTGAACCAACAATTTCACTTTCCTCATTCTTTGGAATATTTGTTCAGCTGGGATATCTATTTTATATTTGAAGATATAAAAAAAAAAATTCAGCTAACATGACGTATAGAATAGGAGTGGTGATATAGTCCAACTACGAACGTGCTTGCGGTATATCATCATCATCATCATCATCATCATCATCAGTCCCGTAGTCTGGAAAACCGTTGGGGCACTGCACAAGACCGAACAACCAGCCTTCTCCATTCCTCTCGATTTTCCGTCTTTCTCAGTGAGTCGCTCAGTATCAAGCCTGTCCACTCTCGAGTCATTCATGTCAAATATGTACGAATGAGTGTGCGACGATACATGGTTATGTGCATGGTCTTCTATTTTTTTTTTATTTTTTTTTTTATTTTATTACAAAAATTGAGGACCACATGGCAGATGGGTCAGCCATGACCATATGTGTTATCCTCGTTAAAGATAGTTTATTATTATTATTATTATTATTATTGTTTATTATATCTTCCCATATCATATCTTTTTTTGCCTGCCTCTCTTTCTTCTTCCTTGTACAGTGCCTTGCAGGATTGTCTTGGCAAGTCCTGATGATCGCGAGACATGCCCATACCACTGCAGTTTACGTTTTTTTTTTTACTATGATCAGGCGGTCATCGTGAGGCCCAATGGCTTGTCTTATCCTTCACCGTATTTCTTCATTGGTGACACGGTCTTTGTATGTGACGCCGAGGATCTTTCGGAAACATCTCATCTCTGTAGCCTGTATATTTTTCTCTAAGTCAGCTTAACTGGTCCATGATTCGCAGGCGTAGAGAAAAAGGGAGCTCACCAGTGAGTGCATCAGTCTGACCTTTGAACTGAGTTCCAGATGGGCTTCTTTTTGTCAGCGCTGCTGTTGTCTGTGAAATCCTGGAGACTACTTCAGGCTTCCATCCTTCATCTGTTACAATTACCCTCAAATATCTGAAGCTGTTGACTGTTTATAGCTTCATACCTTGGACCCTGATGTCAGTGCTGATGCCTTTGGTGTTGTCGGTCATCATTCTGGTCTTCTGTGCACTGATTTTGCGGTATATACTCATAGTGTAACTATTCCCGTTTTTAAGTCCATCATAATGCAATTTTGTTTAAAAAATCCAAAATTGTGCATGACTATTCGTCAAACTTCTACCCCACTCTACCCACAAAAAGTAAAAAACAACACAACAACCAATTGTGAAAAATACTACTTTTTTAAAGATTGTACAATGTAAATTCTTCTGCAAGTAAAAACATGTAGAACTGTACGAACATTTTGTTCCAAATATATAAAATTGCAAACGCCAAAAACATCGGTATCCTTTCGATAAAAATGTATGAAATAATGAGGAAAGTGAAATGGGCTCTCGTGTCCTTTCTATTTACCTAAATAATTGAGCACCTTATGTCCAATGAATCTATACGGCGCAATCTTTGATGTCCAGGAAGCAAAACTTGCAGGGAAAGCAGGACTACAAATGCATTAATTCCCAAAAAGATTTGAGAGGATTCTAACATTTTGTCTAAAACCTTGGTATTTGGATTCATTTTTATCACAGAAATGGTTTCCTCTACTGAAATAGGGTACATATTTGCGTTGCTAAGTATCAGCAACTTACAGGCCGTTTAATGACAAATGAAACCGTTAACAAAGGACAACTACTGCAGGAGGTTACAATACTATTGCATAATAGTGGCATGGGTAAATCAGAATACACACTGATTGCATGAAAGTTTGATACGCTATACTTAGGACGTAAAGCATATATGTCTCTGTATATGTCTCTGTCTGTCTGTCTCTCTGTCTCTGCATCTCTCTGTCTCTGTCTCTGCATCTCTCTGTCTCTGTCTCTGCATCTCTCTGTCTCCTCTCTCTCTCTCTCTCTATATATATATATATATATACGTCACTATCTGTCTCTGTCTGTCTATGTCTGTCTTTCTCTCTCTCTCTCTCTCTCTCTCTCTCTCTCTCTCTCACACACATATACACATTTAAAATGACAAGCACGTATTGTCTTTCTTAATTTTTTCTCGTTCAAAGATAAAAAAATTCAGATCGACAATTATTAAATACTATATTAGAAAATACCACACATATATATATAGTCTGTATGTTTGACTTAAATGTTCTGGAACATAAGTCAAGATGTGCATAAATCATCGCATTGTTCAAATAAATAAACAAATAAATCAATAAATAAATAAATCAATAAACGTAACATCAAATATTATGTTTAATTTTTAAATACTTAAAAAATTCCTTTAGAAAGTACGAAATACGAATTTTCTATCTGCTGAGAGATTTAACGATCATTTTCCCCTCTTGTCATATCTGAGCTTTCATCACAACGATGAGGTTTTTATTTCCTCTTCCTTTCCTTTCCAAACTTAAAATGTGGTCAGCGTGCTTGTGTCTGCACTCGCTTACACTAAGCATCGTTTGGAGACTAATACAGATGCATTTGCAAAGTCATCGTATGCAGGCCGTCCTTCTGCATGCCCGATTATAATTGATTTATCTCCCAGAATGACCATTTATCTTCTGAAATGGACGTATAACTTTTGCAATGGCGATTATATTGAAAAACAAAGATGTCAGAATTGGGGTGAGGATGTTGCAACGATTGCTATAACTGTGTAGCACGTGGGAGAATAAATATAACAGTTATGCCGAACAGGGCCGCAGAGAGCGATCACTGGCCCTGAGGTAATAAACACCCAGGCCTCTCCTGGTTCTTATTCTAACAAAAAAATTCTTATATAAAATTAAAACGTATTGTTCGGCCCAATGGATATATCCCCCCTCCCCCGTTGTCGGTCCTGATGCCGATGGTTTAAATGATGCATTTGTGCGATCGCTGGGCACCTATGACATTTCCAATTCTCACTAATCATGACTTCAGGCGGGACTTTCAAATTGGCGTATAGGGCAACAAGTCTTCAAAATGAAGACTATTTTTGTACAGGATTGTTTGCCCAAAATCCAAGAACATGTTCTTGGACGTTCCTAAGTGTGAACGTACAAACAACTAGAGTTCTCAACCCGAGGATAAGGTTTTTGAATGTTCTTGAACAAAGTAGTTGATGTTAGGCGAGAAGAACAACTCAAATATTATTCTCATGTCTCGCCGAATGACCCTAAAAGTCAACAAAATGGAAATGAAAAACTAACTTGAAAAGCTGAGATTCCAGAACTAGAAAGTGGAGGTTTTGAATGTAAGTGCTCTCTCTCTCTCTCTCTCTCTCTCTCTCTTAAATTATATGAAAAACACCAGTTACTGGTCAATTGACCACTCTTCTATCTCTGTTCAAACTCGGATGTCAAATACAACAGGTACAGGTCAATTGACCACTGTCAGCAATTTCTCGCAGAAGGATAGTTTTCTAAAATCAAAAGGCCACACCCTAGGTATACAACCATCCTTTGTGTACTTAGTACCAGGTTATGAATTTTTTTTAAAAATTGGTTCGAAAGAAATAGTCCTAATCAAACTCCAGTCAGTAGAAAGTGTGGCAGTAAAAGGGCCAGAACATGACGCGAGGTGACAACAGTTTACAGCACTCTCCCTAACCACGAAGATTCCATGATTGATGGCGTCTTTCCGATTTAAATGAGCTCTCTACGATTGAGTCTGCCTCTCCTTTTAAATAACGCCCTCTGCCTTTGATCACCGCCACAACCAGAAGACTAAACACGTTGCACCAAATACTAAACATATTTGAGTATTTTTACAAGTTAGCGTCTCCAGGTACATCGCGCCATTCATCAAACTCGTCCTATCAAAGTGATTTAATCTTTTGATGGCTTGTAAAAAGCGTGACATATCACCTGTAGAGAGGAAGAAAGACGAGCAGGAAATGTGATGGCAAATTTTGGAGCATTTAGACAGACAGGCAGGGTTTATTTGAATTTAAGTTACATAAAATCATGTGGACGAATGCACCAAATGCAGCTGGTTTTAAATAATCTTCTACACTACTGAGGCACTCATTAAGTGGCTGCACTTTCTCCTGTATGTATGTATGTATGTATGTATGTATGTATGTATGTATGTATGTATGTATGTATGTGTGTGTGTGTGTGTGTGTGTGCGTGCGTGCGTGCGTGCGTGCGTGCGTACGTACGTACGTATGTATGTATGTATGATGTATATATGTATGTATGTACAAAGAACACTGGTTTCCTCACCCACAGCGAGAATCTATTTACTCTGATATCGGTTGGTCACTGCAAACGTAAATATTGGCAAGAAATTAAAAAAACCTAGCTGGAATAATTTCATCTATACTACTTGTATGTTTCTTTTGTTGCACCCCACCCCCACTTTTTGTATATGATAATTGCAGATAATTTCATACATTGTACTTCAAAATAGTTGTGTGTTAAAGATGATAAACTAGTAAACCGAAATAGGTCTATCCAACTCAACATGAAACCTTGCCAATAATAACTAACTTGGAACAAGATTACCTCACACGGTGCATGATACGTCATACTTTTTCCCTACGAAGGACATTGACCTTTAAGGAAGGGATATGAATACTGTATGTTTAGGTGTGGACCTGGGCAAAGTTTCGTAAGCATGTCTATAGGTGTTAAAAAGTGACAGCCTGGACAAGGAAACATGGTCATTACTTCAAAAATCCCTTGCTGTGACATTCACTTTGAGGTATGGCATATGATATGATTTTGAACATGCTAGTCACTTTTAAGATATGCAAGAGGCTAAAGTTTCATTAAAATATCGCCATCGCTTTAAAAGCTATACTCGAACATGACCCCCAAAAATTAAGTGATTTATATTCTCCCTTGCCGTGACATTGACCTTGAGGCAGAGGCGTGACTATGATATGGGACATACTGATAAGTTGTGATATACAACTGGTGAATTTTTCATTCAAATATCTTCAGCAACTAAGATTTAATACTCGAGATAAGGATACGAATCAAAGTTAGCTTTTTCATTGCCGTAACCTTCACCTTGAGGCAGAGGAGGCAACTAAGTTATGCGCCACACACCCTTTAAATGGTGTATAATTGGCTAAAATTTCATTCAAATATCTTCAAATGTTATAGTCCTGAAAAGGATAATCAAATTATTACCTGTCATTTGCCGTGATCTTGAGCTTGATGTAAGGGTCGTGACCAAGGTATGCAACACATCCTACCTGGCTAAAGTCAGACTTCAGGAGTTCCGGTGTTTTTTCAAAAGCGATCACTTCTATTTACGCATTATGTGATTGCGAACCACACGCAATACTTACTTAATCCGAAATTGACTAGCTTACAGCGTGCAAAACTACCCATCTCCAAAAATGAAGAACTGACAACGGTAGTGTTCCAATAAGCATTGGCAATTTTGCGCTTTGTAAAAACACATTTTAATACTTTTTTCAAAGAATTGTGGTTAGCTTAAAATTAAATACAAGATCTATATTAGACTGACTTCAGAAAGTTATGAAAATTAAGAAAGTAATGGGGCACATGTTTGGAACTAATTTGTTGCTCTTACCATAAAGACGTGACCTCACAGTTGGTCGGCGTATAGATATTATCCGAAATTTAATAGTAAATCGCCAGAGAACAGAGTTGCTTATTTAGCGGCTATGGCGCAGAGTGAGCTAAAGTTTCACTACAATATCTTCAGCGGTTCCGGACAATTATACGAATCGCATAATGATATTTCTCCTTGCCGTGACCTTGACCTTGAGGAAGAAGACGTGACTTTGATACGAGATACGTTGTCTAGTTGTCATATATACTTGGGCAAAGCTTCCGGGAAATTTCTCTGTTCAGAAAGTTATGGACCAAACAAGCTAATGTTATTGGATGAAAAGAGAACAACGTAGCATAATAGTCCCGTCTTAAAACGAGCGTATAAGAACGAAATGTATGCTTTTTACTAATATATCTGTAAAAAATATATGCAAATACACAAACAAATTACGATATCCTACGTATTTGTGTAAACAGTCATCTATGTAATAACACATCCGTGCCATTTAGTAATACGTAAATCCTAAAATCAAAATCTAGTCATCTAGTAATGAAGCAAAAAAAAAAAAAGGAAGCATACGTAAGCCATAGTGACTTTTTCTTCAGCCTAAGAAGCGCTTAGCAAGCGTTGCTTTCAGATCATGCAGTATATGTATTATCTGGGCTTAGTATTAAGACAGAAATGTTAGAAGAAATTTGTCATGGAAACAATTTCTGAAAACTGGCAGATAAGAAGATTAGTGCATTTCAAATGAATATAATAAGACCCCACCTCCACTCCACAAAATAAGTAAACATATTTTTAAAATTAAAAATTAAAAGTTGAAAAAGTATAGCAAACATGGAGACAAAGAAAGCTTGTCGTTGCATGGAGATATCTAATCGCTTTGCTTATTTAATGTGTTGTTTAGAATGATCTCAAATTAAACACTGAAATTTATTGAGTCAAAATGTGTTCAGAATGAAGAACGCAGACAGAATCTGTCAAGAAATCGAATATCGTGACTGGTTGCTAATTTTATTTTCGTGTCAGGACAGATAGACAACAAAGTCTTCTTGATTCGTCCATCGACGTATGAAATATTTGAAATATGTTGAATTAGACCAATTGCCTGATTTAGAAGGCGTTATTTCAGTCGTGAGATAACAGTGTGATCCAGTGTCATATAAAGTCGCTATACTGGTCCAGTGATAATAATAATAATAATACTTAATAATAATAATAATAATAATAATAATAATAATAATAATAATAATAATAATATGCTTTATTTATAGAGGGTGACTCATTAGTCAGTGACTATTCTCCCTTGAGGCCCTCTTAAGAAGAGTATAACAATGTACATTATATGAAGATAGCAATAATTACTGTTTATTTTAACATGTTTAGTATTAAAATACTAAATTCCATTATCTATTAGAAACACATACATGCTCATGATATCTCTTCTTAAATACTCTAATATTTTCAGCAGATTTTACATGTAGTGGATGCTTGTTCCACAGAACTGTACCATAGTATTGGAAGCTCGTTTTAAATTGCTCTGTTCATGGTTTTGGTGCTAGAAGGTTTCCATGTGATGTTGATCTCAACTGGTATTGTGTTGAAAAAGGCTTGAATAAGTCCTGAAGACACTCTGCAGTTCCATGTAGACATTTATATAAAAGAACTGCCCTGTGAAAATCTAAGTGATAAGTGATATGATAATACTGACCATTGGGCCAACTAATGCAACCCCACTGTGACTGAGCAAAGTGATTTAATCAGACTATTCCAGGGTGCAATGATATCCTTATATATGCCCAAAGTTTAGTTTAGTAATGATTCTCTGCCTACTGATAAAGGTATGCTCGTCCAGGGCAAAAGGGATGCCACCATACTGATCCGGGCCTTTGTGATTTCAAAACATCGATCTTGGGCCAAATCATGTAATCAATGTATGATTAGTCTATAGATCACTAACAAAAGTTGTGGAATTTTAATGTGGATTCGAGTGTCGAGCTCAAAAAGTGTCGAGAATACGACAGCCGGTGAGAGTCAGCTGAAACCATTCTATTGGTAGTGATCCAGAAAGGGGGGGGGGGGTAGTGATGTCATTTACCGGTTTTTAGACATAAATATGTAGTCATTATATTCCTATTTGTCAAGAGGTGATATCGAACTTTTTAAGGTTATGTAATCACACTTGTCCAGAGTCTGGTTGTCATTTTATTTGTCCAAGCCTCAATTTCACCAACAACACTTAGGTCTATACTTAAATTTAAGTATAGAATCTAGCGATCTGATTGGCTGAAATTTAAAGTCTGACTTATAAATGACAAATCAAATGCTTTAGATCTAGACTTAATTTAAGATGTATGTTAGTAGAAGTGAGCTTAGGGTTTAATGATGTTGGCAAGTTGGTTCTGGATCGAGACCTGTCGCTAGTCTCGTCTGGGGGATTATCACTTAACCATATTAGTTAGTTTAGGTAATATTTATTGAACAACAACGTTAGCTACAGTATACTGTTGATTCATCTATAGATGGCTGACAACAAGAAAAGTTATTTAGTTTAAGCTCTCTCCTCAGGAACAATGAACTGACTGATGTTTTAATCTGACAATTATGGTTATAAAAAAGTACAAATAATACAGCTTCATAATAAATACCAAAATAAACCCTGAAATACAAACAAGAAATAGACTTACAGAAAGGTAGACATTTTATTTAAAATGATAATATATTGATATACGTCCATTTCAAGAACATGACTTTTGGAAGATACTGGTGCAAACGGGAGGGGGTATCTTTAGTACTCGCATGATAAACGATGGACGGCATTATTACATTTGAACATACTGATCAAATTCATATTGGAGAAACGATAAGAAGCGGCATTAGTGGCTACCACGAATGTTTGGACAGTACCAAATTTCTCCTCATTGGCCTCAGTTGACAGCAATGGGTTAGCCCTTAGTAACGAGTCTTGAGTCTTATATATATATATATATATATATATATATATATATATATATATATATATATATATATATATATATATATATATATATATATATATATATATATATATATATATATATATATATATATTTCTTCTTTTTTTTTTCTTCCAAATCGTTGGATATCATCCATATACCATTGGGTCTAAAGACGACGGTATATTGCTAAGTGGCCGTGTAACACCATAATACTGGTGTGAAACCTAGTGATTTCAGCCACGTAGCCTAGACCCCACTGACGTTATCCTACTACTGCAAAACGAGTCGATAATGTCATGTCAGTCTTGGGCGCATTAGTATTGAAACAGTGGACCGAAGTCTGCACGTATACTATTTTTGGGTCGTGTCATCGGTATTGTGTGTTTGTAATTTGGATTTTTAACGTAGCTTTAACAATTTTTCAGTCATATCGCTATGATGTCTGCAGTGTGGCAGTTTAAAGTGATGTCTAGCACTGGGGCATCATGCCGCAGACATGTAGCATGATGTCCCACCCAGTCACATTATCCTGACACCAGGCCTACCAGTCCTAACACTAACCTCTTAATGCTGAGAGCCAAGCGAGGCAGCTGTTAGTACCATTTTTGTAAGTCTTTGGTATGACTCGGTCGGGGATCGAACCCACGACCTCCCGCATCCGAAGCGGACTGTAATCGGTATGGATTACAATTCCTAATTTCGATTGTTAACATGTTTTTCTAAAATGATTGAATCGTATGAAATATAATGCTGTGAATTATCGTTAGTTTTAGATATTTTCTGTATGGTCCGAAATCCAAATAAGCTCAAGAATTATACAAAAATGTTAATGGAAGTATGAATGGACACAAAGGAGCCATGTTTTGAAAAGCATTCCTTGATTTCCAGGATATGATGGATAATTTCTCATCCTATCCCACCCCTAAAACCCCACAATATTCATTTGTTCCACACGTCTTAATATGTACGAGAGTACCTGCAGTGGCTTAGTTATGACTGAACTCGCAGATTCCCTTAGTTTCATTCTGACGTGTCAATTTTGATCTGGCAGTCCAGCAAGAGTTACCCGTAAGGGGAATGATACGACTTGGATCAAGTCGCTCATTATTCCCTTTTCAATCTGAATTATACAATTTAAAGTTGGTCCCATCATTAGGGCCTGTACGTATGACCGCAAACACATAAAAATATAGAGACAAGTTATTTGAATTATTTCACGAGCGAAGTGACTTAGAATGAGCTAATAGTAGTTTTGAATGTACAGTCAATTGTTAATACAATATTTATCGGGATGCGTCACAAACGGTTGTCTTGAACAACAAAAGCACACATAGCACACCTGAATAAAACCAAAAGAAAAAAATACGATGATTTAATGAATGTCAAGTGGTATCTGCATGCAAAGAAGTGTGGATGTTTGCGTGCTCGTGTGTGTATGAGTGTGAATAATGTACATAAGACCTATCGCTATAGTACGCGTTTCACAATCTGATTACCATCCGACATAACCGAGATCTGGCGGACAATTCTACGAATTACATTCGGTTGACCTTTTGACTTTAGATTCATAAATTGGATCACAGCTTTCACATTTATGGAAGTGAAAAATATCATTCGGAACATACTTTTTTCTAACGATAACTCTTCCTAACACGGACTGCAACGCTTTATTTGGCATTTTAGTAAAACGGAGTGGACCAGGGATTCCAACGATTACCAGAAAATGAACTTGTATGGGTGCCTGACAGATCCACCTATTGGCATGACTGCTGCCTCATTATACACTGTTCTCAGAGTAAAATAAAATCCATTTTGGATTCGACATTAAAATATACCAATAGAAACAACAATAAGAAAACAAAACAAAATAAAGAAGGCATTGTGCTAATGGTAATCAAGACCTAACATGACATTATTTCAAAGAAATTCTGTTATAAATTCTTAAAATTTAGAGACTTTGTTTTAGTTCTTTATTTGAAAGAAATGATGACCGCAATATATGTGTATAACGACCTAAATCTCGGATAATGTCAGACCTGAGAAACCTTGTGGCAAACCGCCAATTTGTCTGTAAAGGGCTGAGTCGACGCGAGTTTGATTTATCACAATATTTCTCTTCTCATACATCTTTCGTTTTTTGTCTCCATCTTTGCTGTTTTCTATCTTCCTTTTTCTCTCTTCCAGATCTTGTTTATCTTTGTTAGTCTGTGTCAGTGACTGTTTTTTTTTTTCTTCCCCTGTACTCTCTTTCTTCCTTTTATTGGTGCTTTCTTTTCTCGATGTAAAAAGTGTCGAGTTCACCTTCGATGCAATCTCGAAGCATTTTTGTCGTCTGAAAGATTTTCTTTTGCTTAACCTATTCATTGTATTTTCGGTATAAATATATCTTAGTAGTTCTACAAAATCAATGTACTCGAGACATTTGTAATCGAGAAAATGCCCCTGCACAGGTTGATACAAAAGTGGGTGTGCATTTATTTCAGTCAAACAACATCGTTGCTACGAAAGCCAATAAGCATGGTTTACGAGTCTTAATTAAGACCTTCTCTAGCAGTGCTCTTACTAACATGTGCATACAGTAATTGATATAAATAGTGTGATTGTAAATCGTAAGAAGGAAAGAAGATAACTTGCTGTGATTATCCCCCAAGGTGCTGATATAAGGGAGGTAACTCGCCAGTACTTGTTTAAAACAAAAGCCATGAAGCAAAAAATAACATTGGTATTTTGGATAAATACTAAAGAGAAGGTGCGAGTAAAATGACGTGGTCGTTACCGAGTTTCCTTTAATAAAATCAATCCAAAATAAATATTTTCTCTTCTTTAACGTTTGTATTACCCTAATCATCGTTTATAAGTCCAGTCTAACTGCAAACTGCACAGACCCAGATCTGCTATCTCATAGTGCGCTGGCAGATCTGGGTCTGAGCAGTGTGTTAGGAGTAATCAATAAAATAAACGACATAGACCCTGATCTGCAGGCGCATTATGCTACAGCAGATCATGATCTTTACTGTTTGCGGTTTGGCTCATGTTATAAGTGACTATGTACGGCAAGACTAAACCAACAGTGAATTCTGTAGAATGAAATGTCTGGCATGCTTTGCTGTTAAACAGTTAATCCAAATATTGAATATAGACACTCAAGTCAAAAATGAAAGGTTATTACAACCACAGTTTAATTTTTTATGGATACTAAAAGACATTATAATGGTGAATGCACAAATCAAGTTTAATCACAATACACGCAACAGCTGTGGAAACTGAGTTGTATGTAAATACAAACTATGAAAATATTCAGTGGAGCATGAAAAATACATGTGTCACTTCTACCTACATATGCCTTGCAGTTATGGTCACTTAAAACGTCAACACATTCATCAAATTGCATGACTGCATATACAAACCTGTCATTACTTAAGCTTAAAAAGTAGGTCACTATGTCCTACCTTTGCCGTTAGCTAATAGAACTCTTCGAAGCGGAAATACGATTAAGTTTCATAATTGTACATACAACAGTTCTAGGGAAACAGAGCTAGACGCAAAAACGTAACGGAATAACTGGAGTGTGAAAATATGTAACTTTTGACCTTCTTTTCCTTTAAAAGCTACAGGTTTCAATTCCAATTCAGACATTTAGTTTCAAGATTACTTTCGACAGTGTCAAAGAAACTGAGCTTATGGTAAAATTGAAAGTATTAACTGAAGTGTGAAATATAGCTCACAGTGACCAACATGTGGTTGATGGTGCGGTGCTAAATAAAGAAGAGAGAGAGAGAGAACACGATAAAGAATTGAGGGAACGCATGTTACTCAGATAGATGGGGATGGACTGGACCGGCAATGACAGGCGTAAGGGAACGTCGTTCTCACCCGTTCCCACAGCACTCTACTCCTGTACATATATTAAGTTTCTTGACAGTGTATACAACAATGTCAAAGAAACTAATATAAAACCGACTCCTGTTTTTCGATTATGCTTGGCAGACGATCGATATATTATTCTGCTGGAGGGATGCTGGTAATCAAACGATGCTGGAAGTTTTCCTTACCAAAATGTCTGCTGTTAATTTAGTTTCACTTGCAGGATGCCCAAGGTAAACCAAATTTAATGCTTAATCAAAATTCAAACTTTATATAATGCCGATAAAGGTATCGAATATGAAGTTTCCTACCAAACTGTGCTCTTTATCCGGGCATTTTAGGTGAAGTTATGCTATCAAGTGGTATGTAACTGAATTCTTGCAAATTTATGTTGAATATTTAGCATGGTCTATTGATATCTGTAAGTACTGGGAGTTACTATGGATCATGATAGTGAAAAATTAGCGTTGAAATAGCATTAGACTACGTTTCAGCAATCAATTAAATAAATACCTGCACTTTTAATTTTATCGTTATTATTGCAACCAGTAATAATAAGAAAAATTAAACTAGTCATTTCTTCATCAGTCTTTAACTATTGCTAACGCTGCTGTTAGTGATGGAACGTCGTTGTTAGTGATGGAACGTTGTTGTTAGTGATGGAACGTCGTTGAGTATCTGTTGTTGCAACAAAGAGTTATTATAATGAAATAACACCGACGGGAATGAGATATTTTAAAACGAGCACAATTTACATCACTCTCCTCGTCTGTGAGAAAGGTATACTTACATCATAGGTATTATTCTAGCATGCAACGGAAATGTCCAAGGACGTTCTGATTGACCCAGTCAAACGTTAAATCGTTTCACAGATGACGTAAAAAAACCAACACTGCTAGTCCTATAAAGTCCCACCCCCACCCCCGCTCCTGTATTAATAGTTTGTGATATGATTTCGCCTATTCATAAAACCTTGTAATTATTGCAGACAGATCTATCCACATTGTACCAGCTCACATATCGACTGCATTTAGACACCAGTGTTTCTCGCGGCTGTCGAGTTACCGTCGGTTGAATGGACCTTTTGGCGGTATTTAAAAGAGGCATGTCTATGTATCAAATCCGATGTTTCACAACTTGTAAATCGACGTAGCGTCACGTAAACCTAGCTCCAGTCGCCATTTCATATTACCAGGCTACGTCGGCGGATAATCGGCTGTTGAAACTATATCGAGCGACCAATTAGATGCAGCTTAGCTTGTTCAAAATGATTGTTTCAGTTATGTAACTCAGGTGTCTGCTGACTGTCATGTCATTGGCAAATGATGAATATCACGTCATGAGAATGTTATCATGGTTTTAATTGCGTAAAATTACAAAATGGACATGTGTATTTTACACTGTATCTCATATTGCTCGATACACCCTCAATTAATCCGTCCATTTGTTAAAGTTTTGTGAAAGTAATGTTTGTAGGAGAAAAAGAAGCACAACAAAAAGCTAGTTTTTGAAGTTGTATCATTCAATGTGTTCTTCAGATATGTCCATTCACATAAAGAGTTAAATGAGATAAATCAATCCATACATATTTGCATCACTATGCTTACAAACCTAAGTAAAATACAAAATCTGGTCAATTGACACCAATGTCACAAAGGTGCGGGTATGTTAGTAACCAGATCTGCACCATTTCCATTCAGGACCAATTAGATCTTGTATTGCAAAACGAATGAAATCTCCATGTAAATGTCACCATTCATGTAAAAGACGTAGCGGTAACAAGAGCTTCGAAATGGCTATGGTGCCATGCTGGAGTTAGTTTAGTCATACCTAGCTATATATTGCTACGGTGTTTATTGAAAACCGCATGTTGCTACGACGATCAGAAGAAGCCATACACAGTTTTTCAGACTTACCAGGAAGGCCGCCATTTTGTATCAATATCATTTTAATACAACAACTATGTATTGCAAGACCGATATAGTTTATAATCTTTCCTTTAAATTTCTATTAAAATTGCATTTATTTCATTTTGTAATGTCAGTAAGGTCATTTGTTCTGGATACGTAGCTGTTATAAGATTTGTCAAATTTTGGGAGGTCACATTGTTATCAATTTAATTAAGAACCAGCTACGTATTGTAAGTAGTGTTTTTGTAAAAACACATTAATAACCACTTATTCAGAAGAATCAGATGGAACAAGATCTTCAAAATGGCTACCATGGCAGTTCTATGCGGCAAGTTTCCATTTATGACCAACCACATATCGTAAAAAGGCTTTTAGTGCAAACCCCATCTCGCTACCATAATCCATTTAACATAAGTAGCTATAACAAGGTTTTCAATATGAACGCCATCTCAGCCATATTGATTGTCAGATCGGCGCATCATTCATTTAGTGCCAACCAGACACATCAATAAGCCTTTTAATGAAATTCCCATCCGTTTAGGGAGCCAAAACAAGTTTCAAGACAGCCACCATGCTGGCTATCTTCTATATCAGATGAGCATTATTTGTATCTATGACAAAATAGACATGATTAAAAGAATATTGGTTAAAACCCTATGTACTTGTGGTAATTCGTTTACAAAATGTAGCAATAACAAGATTTGGCGGCCATACTGGAGGTCAGAGTGTCACCAAGCAGAGATTATACATATTTTGGTTAAAACCCCATGTGGATACAGTCATCTGTTCGTGGCAATAGTGATAACAAAGCTTTGAAGATGGCCACCGTGGCTGCATATTGGATGTACCAGGGCCGAGTTTTTTTTGGGACCAAGTAAACATCCCAAGTGTTTGAATGGAATCTCCATATCAGTGCGATCATCTGTTCACGATGAGTAGCAATAAGAAGATTTGTTCATGACGGCCATATTTGATGTGAGATCTGTGCCATTTTCATCTAGTAATAACCAGCCACTCAATGCATTATTTCTGTTAAATGGCATGTCGATCCTTTGGTGGCATTTTAGATGTCCCAGGGCGCCATTCTCATAAGAGGTCTTTTTTGTGAAAAACCCATGTAGATACCACATTCCTTTCCGGACAATTAGGGATAGCAAGATTTTCAAGATGTATACCACTGAGTCTATAGTGCTTCTCTGAGGGGCACCATTTTCAATTAAAACCAAATAGAAATCATTAAATCTTTCAATGGAAACCGCATGACATTACGACCGTCCATTCAGGATGTGTAGTGATGATACGATTTTAAGATGACCTCTGTGACGGTCACATTGGATGTCTAACAGCATGTCCAACTGGTACCTTTTTCACTTTGGACCAACTATATTGCATAAGAAGTCTTTTAGTGGAAACTTCATGTCGATATGAATGACCATCGGTTCAGGAAGGCTAGTGATACGAGATTGTCAAAACGGCCTCCGTGACAGCCATATTAGAGGCTAGACATTATCAGAGTTCGTGTCTCTTAATGAAAATTCCATATCGATATGGCCATCCGTTTAAATTGTCAATATGTACATCGTGGTCGCCATATTTAATGTCTGAGTGCGACCGTTCAACAGGAAGAAGAATTCCAGTTATCTCCCTTACTTCGGCTCAACAATTAAAATAAAAATTCGACCCTTAATTTAGATAACCTAATTTAAATCCATATTAATTCGTCAACCTTTGTGTCAACTATTCAAGAAATACCTCTGCGCATTGCATTATTCAATGCCCAATCAGTAGGACCACCGGAAAAGCGCACAGAAATAGTTAATTTTATCAACGACCAGAATATTTACGTATTTTTCCTGACAGAAACATGGCTAAAAACATCAGGCGATGAGCCCTAGTGTGCGGATCTAACACCCACTGGTTACTACATCAAGTCGTTCCTTCGTAATTCTCGCGGAGGTGGAATTGCTGTCATCACAAACGTCTTAACCACACCACAACCTTCAATTTCCACCACACATCGTTTGAACTAGTCCAAACCACACTCAGACTGGATCAAAGGTCAGTCCATTTTTTCTGCCTATACCGCCCTCCTCCTAGTAGAAAAGACAAGCTGGCTGACTCTCTCTTTTTGGAGCAGTTTCCGAATCTCCTGGACTATGGAAATTCGATAGGTGGCAACCTGAATATTCTTCAACTTTCACTTTGACTGTCCGGGAAACTCAAATACATCAAAACTCGTAGGTTCCATTAATGTTTTCAACCTCAAACAGTCAGTTAACCAACCCACCCATAAACATGGTCACATTTTAGACTGGATTCTTCATAGACCTGATGATACCATTCTACGGTCCTCCCTGGTATCCCATGACCTTGCATCAGATCACCTCTGCATTATATGCCATCTTGACGTATCAGTCCCTAACCCTCCACCTTTATCTGCTACTAAGAGAAACCCCCCGTATGATAAATAGAACCAAACTAATGCACGACATCCAAGCTAACCTAACAACTTGCTTACCTCCTACCGCAGAACAACTCGATAACTGTCTGCGTTACTTACTTGACAAACATGATCCAGCTACCAAGTGCAGAGTATCAATTCAAAAGTGTTCTCCATGGTATAGCAGTGTTAGGGACCAGCTTCGCACTGCTAAAAAGAGACCGCCGTAAAGCTGAGAGGCTCTGGCTTTCCATCAGACTCATTATTCATAAGCCAATCTATGAAGCCGCTAAGAAGAATGTCACAAATATAGTCCATGCCACGAAATCAGCCCACTACACTACTAAGATAATGGAAAGTTCCAGCTGCAAAGAGCTCTTCGAGATTACTAACAAGATGATGTCAAGGAACAACTCTACACCATTTCCAACTACCTTCTCTGCAGTCGACCTTCCGGACATGTTTGCAAATTTCTTCCGTGACAACGTACACACATTAGAGATAGGCTTGACACCACAATTTCAATTGACTCGTCGTCATCACACAGTTGGGATACAGAATTTGAGCGGCAACCATTAGTAGCATTTGAACCTGTCTTGAGTGCATAGATTCAGTATTGCCTTCACTAACTGATGTTATTAATACCTCTATCTCATCCGGGGCATTCCCATCATTTTTCAAAACTGCCATTGTAAAGCCTCTGCTGAAGAAACCAACACTAGACCATAACGATTTAAAGAACTACCGCCCAGTTTCGAATCTCACATTCATATCAAAAATCTTAGAAAAGGTTGTTCTATCCCAGCTTGTATCTCATCTAAATTCAAACAGTCTTTTTAGCAATGTACAATCGGCATATCGCCATTGCCACAGTACTGAAACCACTCTTCTAATCGTAGTTAATGACATTCTCTCTGCGTTGGATAGCGGAAAAATTACAGTCCTCACCCTCCTTGATTTGTCTGCAGCATATGACACAATAGACCATGCTATATTACTTCACCGTATCCAGCATGTATTTGGCATTCATGATACAGCTTTACTGTGGTTCAAGTCCTACTTGGTCAACAGGACACAAATTGTATCTGCAAATGGAATACACTCCAGCCCAGTTGATCTATGTTGTGGTGTTCCAAAGGGGTCTGTTATTGGACCTATTCTCTTCATTCTGTACACTCAGTCGCTATCAAGTGTCATAGATCATCATCCAGTATCTCACCAATTGTAAGCTGATGACACCCAAATATACAAATCTAGCCACCCAACTGAAGTTGATGCTACTATCCAAGGTGTAGAGAGGTGCATTTCTGATGTAAAATCATGGATGACATGTAACAAGCTGCAGATGAATGATGATAAAACTGAGGCCATTCTGATCACAACACAAAGACTTTTTCATTCACATCCTTTACCTCAAACAATAAATATCAGCAACACCAACATTAAATTCACACAATCAGTACGAAACCTAGGTGTTACTCTGGACAGTACTCTCACATTGTACCAACATGTCATGAACATATGCGAGGCTGCATATCTTGAGCTGGGACGCATCAGCTCAATTCGCAAATATCTTTCACTTGATGCCACTAAAACACTTGTGTGTTCATTAGTACTGGACTATTGTAACGCAGTTCTGTCTGGTTCATCTCAATATCTGCTCCAGAAACTTCAAAAAGTTCAAAACACAGCTGCTCGGATCATACTTGGAGTACCAAGATCAGAGCACACCTCCCCGCTGCTCTGTACCCTACACTGGCTATTCATTCGATCCAAAATCAAACACAAAGTTTGTTCTCTGTTCTACGTTTCACTGTCGGACTCTAGTCCAACATACCTACCCGACCTCACCCATGTGTACACACCAACAAGATACTAACGCTCATCTTCTGACAATCGTATACTCATTATTTCCACTATGAAAACAAAGTCATACGGACAGCGTTCTTTTGCATACCAGGGCCCAGCAACGTGGAATGAATTGCACACTGAACTTAGACACAAAGACACAGTGATCACGTTCAAGAGGGCTCTCAAAACTCACTTGTTTCAACTGCAAGAACAAACTTAAAGACCTAATAATGTTTCCTACCTTAAATATTCTCAGCATGTTTTTTAATCGTTTCTGATTTCATGGTGTTTGTTTTGTAATCATATTATTATGTTTTTTTCTATCTTATAGATGTTGTCTAATGTTGTAAAGTGCTTAGAGCTTCTAAAGATTAGGCACTATACAAAGTCCTCATTATTATTATTATTATTATTATTATTATTGGGGGCCCCGAGTGGCCGAGTGGTCTAAAGCGCTCTTCGTTACGGATCACTGCCATCTCACCTCTGTCTGCGGCGGTTCGAGTCTAACATTCAGCCAATGTGGGCATGTGAGAAAGCCTGCCAGTAGCTTCTCGTGGGTCGGTGGTTCTTTCCGGGGTTTTCCGGGTTCTTCCTCCACCATTAATACTGGCCGCCATGTATAGCCTATCGTGCTGAAAAATGGCGTTAAACCCCACAACAACAACACAACAATTATTATTATTAATATATCTTACCGGCTGGATCATCATCTATAACCCGCACGACATCGTATGATTTTTTTTGTTGTTGTTGTGAAAACCCCAGTTTAGGAATGGCGGAGATAATACTATTTTCTAGAAGGCCGTCTTGAAGGCTATGTGGGACGCCCAAGGACATTATTTTTATAAAGGGCCAGCTAGGCTTGGAATGATTGTGTTTGTCAAGTTCCGTGGCAATTCTCCCAGTAGTTTTGAAGAGTAGCGATAACAAACACGTGCCGACGGATGACGGCCGACAGATGAAAAGTCAGTTCCTTGTTTGCTGGTTTGTAGCCAGTAGAGCACCATGTGACCTAAATCCGTTTAAGTAAGCAGTAGAGCTAAAGAACTGATTATATCCCTTTTCCTGACAAATATTGTACCTCTTAGTCTTCCAATAATGAACGCATGTTCATATGATTTGGACACTGAATTTTAAGCAGATGAGTTAAATTTGAAACCGCTGACAGCCGCTTATTTTTAGTTGCGAATTTGATGTCAGTGAAATTTTGCTGAAATGGTCTTTCGTTTAAATTTTCCATACTTTTTTTGCAAGGTGATCTACAATCTTAAAATACCTGAAATATTCTTTGTGAAATATTTAAAGACACTGGTGTATCCTGAACACAATTAGATCTACTCCGACTTGACAAGTTGAATACCCATCATTCAAAGCGTATATCCAGGAGGCTTTATTTATTACATGTATTTATGAACTACATCAGATAATCGTTAGAGACTCAGATCTAATCGTGTTTCTTTTCTTTAGAGTTGTGTAGCTTTCACACCTGTTTTGTGCATTGACAGGGATTGCAACTAAAGTATTTGAAAAGGATCCCAAAGTTCCTCCCCTAAGGAATGTTGTGTGCTTGTCAAAAATAATTGGCGTATGTATTAAAAGCGTGACCTTATAAGATTAGTTAGATTTCTTGCATTGCCTTATGTTGCTCCTTTGTTTCACAGTATGGAGAAAATAAGAGTTCGAGACTGAGGGATATATACAGATAGCATTTGTAACCAGAAAATAAAGAAAGAAAGAAGGAATGACGAATGAAGAGACGAATTAAGGAAAGAGAAGAGGAAAGCAGAAAGAAAGAGTGAAAAATTACGTGTATATATACTGAAGTCTAAATATTTTCATACTAAGACCAAGCATGTATAAAACACAATTACCCATCACACACACACAAGCGCGCTCGCTGATCCACCCGTAGCTTCGCTCAGTCCCTTGTTTTTTAGTTCATGTAGGTGTTTGACTATACCATCAATAAACATCACACAGAATGAACTCTCCACCGACGTTTACTACATTCTCAAAAACAGTATTTTACACGAGTGCTCATATATGTATTTTTCACTCTTTCCACAAAAGTAAATATCGGGTTTGGGATTTGGAAAGAATTATGGAACAAGAATCCCTTATTAGGGATTAAAATGAATGAAAGAAAAGAAAGAAAGACGAATAAAATTGAATAGCCACGCAGAGACACGAATATACTGATCCCATTGGGTGTTCGGGACAATCAGCACAAGCAAGACTTTATTGTAGTTAACTGTTAGAGAAAACATAATTAGGCCAACAAATTAGGTACTGCATCTGATTTATCTAAATAGTTATAAAGCGTTACAACTCTTAACTGTTTAATAGAAAATTTTAACAATAACACAGGATTGGTATCAAGCACCATTTACAAAAGTTGATGGTCAGACCACGTCAGAAAGCTGAATGCTTATCAGATATATAACAAGTAAATACCACTGTTTTGTGTCAGGTATGATAACGCTCGAAAAAGACGATTACACCTCCAGGATTTATTCATTCAAAATACTGATAATTACGGTGATGTATTGTAAAAAAAAATTTAAAAAAATAAGAGTGCAGACTAGAAAATTAGCACCTACAGAGTGCAAATAAGAAGATTAGCACCAACGGAACTATCGCACGTTAGAAATAGGTCCCATATGACGTACTAGCAAGAGTGACGAAAACTGATTTGATAGATAGATAGATAGATAGATAGATAGATAGATAGATAGATAGATACTTTAATTTTTATACATAGACCACATTCACAAATTTCTCACTTGTGTCCTTGACCATTATACCCCAACTTGTTGGAATTTTGTTTGTTTGTTTGTTTTGTTTTTTAACCTCTGGACTTATGAAGTTTAAGCAAAAACAGACCGCAGCAATTACAGCTATAGCGCAGAAACTATCTCTTTTTAGGGACGGAGGTAGAAACATCTTTTCTGTTAGCTGACGCAGAACCATCTCTTCCATGAACTGACGCACGTTCCGTTAATTATACCCCACCACCATCACCACCAGCAACCTTTTGGCCCAAAGGATAAAATTCAGATCAGATTTCTTAGATCGTTTCTTCTGAAATTGTTTTCATAAAAAGATAAAGAGGATGAAGCTATGACTTCGTCTTCTAGACTGTGGTTTGTAGTATTTTTCAATTTGCATTTTTTTTTTTTTTATCCTTTGCAATAATCCTTTAATTTTCCATTATTCTGTCATGCAAATGAAGATAAGTTAGTTCTTAAGTTCGGTCTCTTATTCCATTCATAAAGATGCACCCTGCGGGAACTAACTTCCAAAAATTATCCGGCCTAGGACATGTGCGACTTGACAACTGTCCGTTAATCATTGTTTTCGCACAAAGTGTTGAATCACATTCGCCTAAGTACTCATTGACAGTTTAAAGAGAGAACAAGCATTCATGACACCCCGCCTCAATTTTTGTCCGATATTTCTCATTTATTAGGGACAGCCCAGAAGATCGTGATCTAAGTATAGCTTCTGTTAATTTAACATGAAATCTTTCAGAAGCATATAAAATCGTTAGTGTTGTTTACGAAAGATATATATCTTTCTTCGTTCTCGTGACCTCACTAAAAGACATTTTGTTGGTTCAAGTAAAGAAGACTAGGCTGTATTTTGTGGCCGAATGAAAACAAAGTTAAATATTTGAAAGATAAGTGTAAAGTAATCGTAAATAAAATACACAGATCGAATGTACGAACGTAGAATGGTTTGAAAATGGCGTCCAGAGTGACTGAACAAAGAATTCTTGGCACTCAACTGGTTGATTATGTTATTCAAATTTTTGAACTGCCTGCTTGCCAGACAGAATAATTAATTCCATTTTATTGTTATTCTGTCTACACTGATTGCTCATGATGCTATAGCTGATTCTTTGATACCGTGTTATGCTAGCTAATGATAAAATCTATATATATATATATATATATATATATATATATATATATATATATATATATATATATATATATATATATATATATATATATATATATATATATATATATATATATATATATATATAGGTAGGTAGGTAGGTAGGTAGGTAGGTAGGTAGGTATGGATGGATGGATGGATGTTTCTCTGATGACAAATGTTGCAGCTAGATCGAGGAAATATGGCCCTTTCCCACTTTCACTGATGACGATGATGATGACAATGATGCTGATAAAAAACATGTATGTGGCTACTCCGAGTTGTTTCATATCCTGAGACATCAAGATTAAAGTAGACATAGACTTTAATGATTTTGAGTCATGTCATGTTTGTATAAAACCATTCAAGTTCACATGAGAAAAATTGTAGATCGTCGCAACGAGTTGCGAGTCTAACCATTCCTTGAAGGAAATGTACTGAACACGTATGCTACAAAAAAAGCTTAATTTTCATATCTGCAGTAACAAAAGTATTTCAATGCCGTATTAGACTAGATATACTTAAACAATGACAGACTATGCTCCATCTTTAGAACTATTTTTTAAAAATAAAATCACAATAGTTAAGTGATTGATAAAATGTATAGCATCAACCGTGCAATGATACCAGTCAATGTAAAAAACATCATGCATTGATTTATTTCCCTGATTTGGTAGACACCTGTTTTTCCGATTATCTCCTCCGAATATTTGCAATTTTTATAAATATTAGATTCTTAACATCAAAGTGAGTTGATAAACGTACTTAAAACCTACTCATAATTACGATGAAATGAGCGTTAACAATTTAATTAAATCAAGTGGAATTCGTAGAATCCATTCTGCAAATTTGCAAGGCACGAGAATATTGTATCAACAACATATGCAGCCAGCAGTTTTCCCAGCACCCTCACTTTGGATTGTTATCAGATTAAACGAAAGTTGCCGTCCAATGATAGTTCTTTTCTTCCTGGATTGTACAAGATTCAGACAGAGATGGGCGGCCATTATCAAGTATAACAAGATTATCGTAAATAGACGACTCTTAATGTCGATCTTCTGAGAATATTTCTGGCAATTTCAAAAGTGTCTCCTTTTTTTCCTGTCTGAAGCAGGTGAGTAAAAATTTATCCATTTGAGTGACTCAAGGAACTGGTTGTTTTATTAACTTAACAAGAGAACCGAGAACGACGCTTTATTCAGCCGCTCCCATTCGCAATTTCGAGGTCAATCCTACGAATACATATAATGATGATGTCGATAGCTGCCATATGCCACCGTTTGAACAACTTTGGTTCTATACGGAACAAGGAACTGACAGAGAAGTTGCAATACATAAAACTGTTTTTTTTTAATTCACATCTTGTCGGTCAAGCCTATGATCAGTCCAATAATAGAATAAACCCAGGTGGTCTGGGCTTTTTTCGGAAAGAGATTTCTGGCGAAAGAAAATGAGCGATATTTCTGTAAATTGTTGCGCCATCACCGCTCCGGTGTCCTAAGTGGTTAGAACGTCTGCCTTGGATACGGGAGGACGCGGGTTCGAACCCTGGCTGAGTCATGCCAAAGACTTATAAAAATGGTACCAACAGCTGCCTTGCTTGGCGCTCAGCATTAAGAGGTTATTGTTAGGACTTTTCCTATGGTTTTCATTTTAAAGGTGGAAAGGTATCAGATTTAACCAAGATTTATTTCTTACAAATACACATACTGCACGCATTTGTTTTGTCATATGGTTGCGTCGCTTTGTATTTATTTGAAACTTTTTTGGATGCAAACAAAATGTGACTGCATATTTTTTCATTTTGGCTGTAATGTATGTTTTTCACCCTTGTAGTACTGCAGAGTAGAAATAGGGCACACACATGGGTGGTTGAGTGTTTCTAATGTGATGGGACCTTGGTGGCGTTCACCCTTGTGATACTACAAAGTGTGAATTGGACACACACGTGGGTGTTTGAATCTTTCTAATTTTATGGGACCTTGGTGGCGTTCACCTTTCTGGTACTGCAAAGTGTGAATTGGACAAACATATGACTGATTGAGTCTTTCTAATTTGATAGATCTTGCTGGCGTTAACTCTTGTGGTACTGCAAAGTGTGAATTGGAAAACATATGGGTGATTGAGTCTTATTAATTTGATGGGACCTTGGTGGCGTTCATAGACATGTTCACAATAACTCTAGTAATGCTTAGTCATTTTTTGACCATTGTCTAGAGAACAGTTTGATTTGTCCATTCAGTATGACACATGCAAGTGTGATAAGGTATCCAGTGGAGCTCCTCATCTGGTCAGTTAGAAGGAATACACTAAATATTTGGTTCTGAAGACATCTAAGTCTAAAATATACCAGTCTAAAATATACCAGTCTAAAATATACCAGTCTAAAATATACCAGTCTAAAATATACCAGTCTCAACGGTTTGAATATCTTCTAACAATTGGAAATCAGCAAATGGCGTTATTACAGTCAAATTTTTATTCCAAAATATATATGACAAATTTATGATCCCAAATATATATGTCAATTTTTGGGTCCCAGATATATATGCCGATGCTAGGGCGACTACTTTCTAAATAGTTTTGCATTGCAGAAAATGGGTCTCAACATTTTTCACATTTCATCTTGAGTACAAACAAGTGAAATAACTTCTCCGGATCCATTTACTGAAGGATTATATGTATTATTTTAAACTTCGTTTTTGGCGGTGTGAGGGTGGGGCATTTTACCTCCAAAGCAACAATTTGCGTGGTAAATTAGCCCAAAGTTTTGGGGATAGTTCTGAGGTTGTGTCTTCAATTTAAATTTTTAAAAATATACCAAAATTGAACAGAAGCAATAAAGTCTCAACGTAAAATAAAATAATAAAATATTTATTGAGTTCAACCTCTTGGCCTCTGCGGAGGATGACAGTATAAGCAGGTGTGATTCGGCTGGTTCTGGAAATGTAACTTGCGTTCAAAAAATTCCTTTAATTTTAGTAAAATACAACTATTTCCAGAAAATGCAGCATACACTATGTTATATTTCTTTTAAATCTAGTGCCAAACATAAGTAAGATAGTCATTGTGCGTATCAACATATGCTGTTGTTCTGTGTTTCATCTAATTAGTGCAGAAAAATGAGGGGGAAGTATAACTAACATTCATTAGTGTTGCCTCACAGTCCACGTTATTGTTTTATGAATGTGTGTACATTTATGAGGAAGTATTACCAATAACCCTATACTCTGTCACTTGGGGCCTTAATTTCAGCGGGTATGTTTTGATTATCCTTGTTTCGTTTCTCTCATTGAGTTTCGACGATGGCGTTTCTACTATACTTTCATCTGTTCATCTTATGTCGTGACGCTTGTTTTTGGACAAATTCATAGGAATTTAGAAATATGCAACTCGATAATCAAAATGTAAAAGAATTCCGGTCAAGTGGGTAGAAAGATCGGAGAGCATATTTGAGGTAAGGCTCACTGACAGACTAGCGGTGATACATTTACTTTATGAATGACACATTCCATGTCACAAAGCGCCCTCATCGGCCATAGTTCGGCAACCGTAGTAACGGAGCGTTAATGGCAGAATGATTAACTCGCAACGTCTGCGAGTTTATCGTTCTGGCATTAGCTACAAGTGGAGAGCTGAAAACTGCCGACAGTTCTTCATTAAATTTGATAGTGTCTAATCCGCCAATCAAATATAAGCATTTGAAGACTATCTGTCTCTGTCTGTCTCTCTCTTTCATGATGGTTGAAACAGCATGCTTGAAAATAGTATGTATGTATCCTTTTGTATAAAAACATATGCCATTTCTGATTTTATTTCAACTTCATTTTCACACTCTACAATGTGTTTATTTTCAGTCAACGTAGAGTATAAGAAGAAGATTGAAATATACCACCTTGGAATTAAAAATGTTCAAAAATGGTTTGTAATCATTTAAGGACTGAACACTGATGAAAGATATTAAAAATAAAAGGCACAATGAATCAAATAACGAATTTATACATGACAAAAAGTCGAATAATGATTTCTCACATTTTCAGTCAGTTTTTGCAATGACGTGACTTCCTATTCGTACCACCGACAGTTAGCTCTCATAATGTTTACATTTACTTGAAAACTCGCTTTCAAGGTCGTGAAGATTTCGAAGGTCGTTGCAATTTAGTGTTTCCCAGCAGCTTCAGGTAGTCTTTAATATTAGTCTTTAGTCTGGAAACATAACAGATTATACTCTAAAAGCGGACGGATTAAAATACTTTCACTTATATACTCATCTTAACACTTCGAAACAAACGCGCTAAAGTTGATTTTAGATCACAAGACAAATATCTGCAGATTTCTTGTGATCTTGGTCAATATTTGCCGAAATGTTTGCCTCTCAATTTTGTTGGTGTGAAATTGAGGATTTGTTCCTTATGAAGTGCCCTACACCGGGTAGGACGTGTAGAAAAGTATATTCGCGTCTTCACAATAATTCCGATGGATAGTCCTGTCACATAAGTTCTATGTATTCACACCTGGCACAACTTTGATTAAAAATTAAATTTCGAACTAAATTGGAATGTTTTGAATGCATTACATGTATATAAAACGTTTAGTATGTCGGTATTTCTGGTATCTTCTGTTACTTTTGCACCGGCAATTACTGCGATAGCTATAAATAAAAATGATCAACGTGATATGTGCCAGTGCATGGAAATACTCTAAAATTAGCTTTCGAAAATGGAAGTTCCGTGTCTATGTTTTTTTTAAACATCCGTAAATATATGAAATAAAATAAAGCGCATGCATCAGTAGTTATGCTAACTTTTCATTTCTACCCTTGTAGGCTGCAAGTTCACCTGGGGCTAATACAATAAACCCAAAACACATTCGACGGGAGGAAAAAACAAAGGAACAAACTACAATCTTCTGGCAAAATATCACTAGGACTGACTATATATTACAATAAATGTTGTATCTCACGATTTTACCGCCATTCTTTATTATTATTATTATTATTATTATCGTTGTTATTATTATTGTTGTTGTTATTGTTGTTATTATTATTATTATTATTATTATTATTATTATTAGTTTTGATTAGGCTACATTTTTTAGGAGAAATTAGTGTAACCAAGTAAAATCAATGGTAGCGAGAAGGCTTACCTGTTTTAACGTACTGTTTATTAACGAATACCTAAAAGTGAGCGCTAGGTTTAACCGTGCAAAAGTTTAATAAATTTTGTATAAAATATAGACATATAATCCCATTTATAAAGATGATAAACGCTGAAGGTCAGTTTCAATCGCGAATTTTCTATTTCTCTTCGGGGAGGAGCAGTGGCTAGATTAGTCGGGTGTCAAACTCGTAGTTCAGGGATCGTAGGATCGATGCCGGCCCGGGTCAGCTGTCTCGGTGTGATTTTGGAAAGGGCACTTGGCTCCTGTTTGCTCTGCATGATCTAATTAATAATGTGTTAAAATAAAAACCGGCCCTAGGATGTGCGGGACCAAAACAGCAAGCAACGAGCGGGGCCCCAAGCAAAAAATTCCATTGCGGAGTTGATTTGCTGAAAGCGCGGGGCGAAAGGCGGTTGCCTCGTTCGCCCTGCTCTAGGGTCGGGTCTGTTAAAATACGCCGTTCCACCACCACCAGGCCACACACAAACCGAATCTCAAAGAGCTTTCAAACTGTACGATGTTAAAACGCTCGCACTATTCGTTTTTAAGTGAGTATTTCTTCTTCAAAACAATATATACAGTGGCAGCTATCAGAAACATTTGAATTTAGTTTACAATTGCTAAGTTAGAAATTGGTAAACAAAGTAGTTTATTTTACAATGATAGAAACTTGACACCATTAAGAGGATATAAAAGTAACTATATAAATCTATATAACTTTTGATGTTAAAAATTTCAAGAGTTTGGTATGCAGGAATGATAAATGTTCAAAGGTCGTCAACCCACACAGTAAGTGTTTTACAGTCGTCTGCTCGCAAGGTTTTGTTACTCAGGGAAACGTTTGCCGCGTAAAAACGCGCAAGATATCCCACGGGGACCTTGTCAAAAAAGTTGGATGTCAGCCGTGTGAAGTTTGGAATCTAGGAATTTAAGTCCATTCGGTTGTAATCCATGTTTTCTTGCGGTAGATGAGATCGACTTGACATACAGATGGAATAAAGTCGACCTATATAAGACGAAAATGGGTACGGATTGTCCCTGCTTTGAAATTTTAATACGAATGTTAAGTTGCTCTTTACCTTCAAGTGTTGGACAAGATGTTTTATTATCAACTTCGCTTGTAGTATGACCAGAAATAAAAATATTTGGTTGTTTTATTTGTTGTTTTTTTTTTATACAACAAATATGTTATTCCAGCAAAAAGTTACAGGAAAATTAGTTCATTCTCATGCTGTCCAGTTTTATTTGTCTAAAGAAGTTGTTCCATGTGCATGCATGAAATGTCAGAAGCAATAACACACATAAAGTGTATAAAGTAAGGATTTTTAAATTAAACGCATGTGTTGGAAATTCATTATTTGAAGATTTTAGGCTATCGTGAAGTCATTTAAAATCACACCCATTTTATGCATGCTTTTTGTCATAAAGTCATCGCAAATTGGGGTAGGGTGGGGTGGGTGGGATGGGGTGGGGGGCATTACGATATAGCTAAGTCATGCAAATAAAATGCCAATTTTAATTTGAAATACTTCTAGTTATTCTGATTTATTAAAAAAAAAAAAAAAAAACAACAAGCGAGTCGGTTTTATTGTCTTGAGGAGATCATTTATAGCTTGTAAAGCAGGTACTGATGACCAGGCTACAATTTCGACTTACTGACTTTATTTCTAGTAATGTACACTAATGGAACTTGATAGTTGCGTCCAAGCTAAGAAGAAACACGTCTTCTAATAAAAACAAGTAACCGTGATGTAGTTTTCTTCTACATTTAAATCCATGATACGTCGGCAAACTTCCAGGTGAAAGGCAGCCTTAATAATCCGTTACGACGACGCGTTGTCAGACTGAGACAAAAATATTCGTTGACTCGTCAGATTGAGACAAGAAATATTCGATGACTCGGTATCAGACTGAGACAAAAAATATTCGATGTAATTAATTTAAAACGTACACAGTTTGATATCTAATTTCGTGATTGCAGGAAATTAAAGTGATTACTTGACATGATCGATAAACTGCAATACAAAACCTGCTATTGATTACTGCACAGTTTTACGTCAGTTATCAATTAACACAAAACATATTTCTTGCGCATGTTTATGCTAACAGACACCTGCATTTAGAACAGATAAACGATAATTTAGAACTAAGTTTTAAATGTTTATAAAATAAACTCTTTCGAACAGAATTCCAAGCATGGAATGATTATATTTCTTTAAGTTAGTTCGTAAATGTCCAAGCGACTAAGACGAACTTGAGAGTAGGTGATCTGATGAAACGATCTTGCATAATGATTGGAATTAGTGCATTTGTAGAAAAGATGAAAAGCGTATCTATTGACAAGTGTTTTGTAAAAATAATGTAGAAAGTGTGGAACACAATAATTCGTATCTTATCTTGCGTATTCGTCTTGTTATAATGGTGAAGAAAAAAGTTTTGTAATAACCTAAAAAAATTCTTTAGGATGTTTAGCTAGAAGAGTTATATTCAGAAACAACGCAGAAATTCGTTATGGGTTCGTGATTTTTATTCTCAGCATATTTCGAATTGCCACAGTCTTACAAATCTACCTTTGTGTATATTTTATTTCTTTCTAGTAGGAGTTATATCTGTTTCTGATTTGCTGATAAAGTAAATATTACTGGTTGCGTTGCATTTTTTGTTACACTGATGATGAGGATTTGAAAGGTAATAAATAGTGTTGGCAGTTGACTAAAGATTTAAATGACGTTGATAAACAATGAACGGAAATATAAAATATCATAGTTATCGCTTTGCTTACTGAACAGATAAGAGGTGAAACCCAAATAACAGGTGCGAAATTGCGTAAGCACAAAATGAAAACCGAATCGAAAAGCTTGTGCTGTTGACTTCTAAAAACTCCCAGACGATTTGTCTCCATCTAAATTTCAGCACACTGTTTACATAATGTGTCCGTGTTCTCGATTATTGGCAACATTTAAGAGAAATAAAATCGGTAAACAATTATGTGGTATTTGAAACTGTACGAGCATGTTATCAAAAGTGGTGTACCGTAACGCACTTTATGTTTTATCTATTTATCCGGCATCTTCAAAAGCTTGTTTCTGTATGCCACTTAAGATAATAGCTGTTGTGTTTAATCTTGCATGGTTAAAAATTGCCAGCCTATCTAGCATAATAACTGCAACATTCATATTCAAGGACTTTAAAGCATCAAATTATCAAATAAATATGTTGATATGATCAAATGACTAATATAACAAGAGTCCCTCGAAGTGATTGACGCTCTACTGGTTGAAAAGAATGTCTAGGGAATCTACGATAATTCCATTTCTTTTGCCTTGTTTAACTGCTGAATATTGAAACCGTCTTTTGTATTTTTGACAAAACCCAACATACCAACTTTAGTAACAAAAATATCCACTCATATGTTTGAGTTAAGTTGTTCACAAGATATGTTATAGCAGTACACCATTATTTGTAAAGGCCTTTGACCTTGAAAGTGATATTGCATACAAGGTCAAGAAATACTCGTCTCTTTAATTATTACTTTTCGGGAAAACAGCAAGTTACTGAAGTTGCATCATACAAGATGTTCTTTCGATATATCCACAGACTGTGCTTGATCGAAATCCATTTATACCTGTTTGTAGTATCGTATTCACAAACCCATGCAGAAAACAAATCCTCGTGAGGACCTTTAACCTTAAATCAATGCTAGAGTACTGACTATCGATTTCATCAATGGAATGTAACTAAATACAAAGTCTGATCAAAATTAATATGCATATCTGCAAATCAATGTAATCGTAAGGTTAAGAAGTACAAAAATGCAAGCACTGACCTTTGACTTGACACCAAGGTCAATCGGATATGTTTTTCAAACTCCATCACGAAATAACAGAACCAATTACATATTTAAAATATACAGGAAACCCCATGTTAATACCACCATTAGTACAAAAGTAGAAGTGATAACAAGATTTTCGATACGGTCAATATGGTACAATGTTAGAAATCAGACGAGCACCATTTTCATTCAGAAGCAAGTATATATTGACACAGTGTTTTGTGGAAAGCCCATGTCGATACGTCCATCCGTACAAGAGAAGAATCCTTATAAAGAAGTTCAGGAAAGCAGTCAATGCAACTATTATTAGGTTGGATCAGCATCATTATGATGTAGGATGAACTAGGTATTACAGGGAAAAAGAGATTGAAAACATTTCGTTATGACCATCCGTTCAGGACAAGTAGCTGTTTTCACGTTTGTGAGGTCACATTGATGTCATTTCAGTTAGTACCAACTACATATAGTGAGAAGTGATTCAGTGTTAACCCAATGACAACATGACCACACCTTCATTAGCTGGGGTGGGGGGGGGGGCGAGTGACCTACAGCGCTCACCGTTTCGGATCACTGCCATCTCACCTCTGTCTGCCTGGGTTCGAGTCTCAGGCTCTGCTAACATGTGTACGTGAGAAAACCTGCCAGTAGCTTCTCGTGGGTCGGCGGTTATTTTCAAGATGGGTTCCAGTGCTATCATGTTGGATCTCTGATCATCACCATTTTCCATTAAGTTGTGACCAAAAAGTTAAAATAAATTTCATTATGTGAACATCCCACTACAATAAGACCATCTGCTCATTAGAGGTCGCGATAAGAAGACATTCAACATGGCTACCATGATAGACATCTTGGATATCTGATCAGCACCAGTTTCATTTAGGACCTACCAAATATAACAGAAATCTTTAAACGAAAAACCCATCTTGCCACAAATATCCGTTTGTAAAAAGTATCAGTAACAAGAGTTTCAAGATGACGGCCACACCTACCACGTTGGAGGTCGAATCATCTTCATTTTAACCTAGAACCAATAAAATATCATTAAATGTCATTCAGTGAAAATGAAATGTCGATATCGCTATTCGTACAGGAGACAATAACAAAATTTTGAAGAGGACTGCAACGGTGGCCATGTTGAAGGCCTTATATACACAATTTCATCTATGATCAACGACGTGTCATACGAGGCCTTAAAGTGAACATCCTAAGTGGATACGATTATCCGTTCAGGAGAAGTAGTGGTCACAATATTTTCAAGCTCACGACATGGAGGCCATAGTGCAAATCAGAATGACACCATTTTCATTTAGATTCAGCTATAGGTTATAAGAAGTTGTTTTTTACTTTAACGCCATGTCACTACGGACATGTGTTCAAGAAAAAGTAGCAATAGTTTAAAGATGGTCGCAATCATGTCAGTGTTGGATGTCAGATCAGCACCAATTTTATTTAGAAGCAATTAGACACCATAAGAAGTCTTTAAGTGTTGTTGTTGTTGTTGTAGGGTTTAATGCCATTTTTCAGCATACGATAGGCTATACATGGCGGCCAGTATTAATGGTGGAGGAAGAACCCGGGAAAACCCCGGAAAGAACCATCGACCCACGAAAAGCTACTGGCAAGCTTTCTCACATACCCACATTGGCTGAATCCGAGACTCGAACCCACGCAGACAGAGGTGTGATGGCAGTGATCCGTAACGGAGAGCGCTTTAGACCACTCGGCCACTCGGGGCCCCAAGTCTTTAAGTGAAAATGTCTTGTCGATATAGACAGAAGTGGACATCGGCCTGCGTCTTTATTTAAAACAGATCCATTAGGACAATTATCAACCTAATTATGCGGCAATAAGAGATGAATGATGTCAACCTCTGTCGCATATCTTGTATCAGTAACGATTATAATCTGGATGTGCACGTGTTAGCCCCATAGGCTGACCTCGAACATTTTTTTTGTGGACATTTTACGTTCGCGTTTTGGTTGGGTTTCTTGGTATTTTAACAGTTATATCGTATTGGAAACTTCCATATCTGAGCAATATAGACCCGTGTTCTTAAAACTTGTTGCAAAATACAGGAGCTCTAAAACCAAAACGTTGGTGTGATACCTGGGCTACATCAATGAAATGCAGCATGCTGATAGTGGATCTGAAGTTAGAAAAATCATTCAGGTTCTGTGACTAAATATGTTCTATTATTAATTTTAAAATAGTCAAAATGATAGGACTATCAACTTGAGTATGTGTTGTTGTTGTTGGGGTTTTTTTTGTGCTCAACAAGTTTGGAGAATATTGGACAAGGTATCCTTTAAAACTGTAATAGCAATCTTAGCGATAAGATCGATCGTCCAGAACAAGAGCTCATACGTCAAAGGCATCCTCTGCCAGTCCATACAATTTTTGAACAATGCAATATCCATGATTCGCCTAGGTTCATATAAAGTCGAATGTCACAAACACTACAAGTATTACTTGCAAAATTTGACTAGGGGACTCAACCCCTCCCTCTTGCAAAGAAAAGTTTGAATATAGCTTTCCTAATGATTAAACGAACAATACCGACATCTTATAATCAGCTTCCTTTTGTTTGCATTATACAGTTAAACAATTTCTTTGAATTCCACAGGCTTAAACGTCTTAATTCAATCTATCTGCATGGTGTATCGTGTTTATGCGAATGGAAATAATAAAATTCAGAACCTAAATTTTCAGTCTTAGTCAATTTAGATTAGCGTTACAAAAGTTAATATATCTGATTGTCACAAAATCTCGATCTCTCACGTTTTGTGACGCCTGGAGATCATAATACTTTCAGCGCAAGATTTTATGTTCAGCCAATCAGGAGGATTTCTCTCTTGTAGGATCATTTTTGACTGGATGTGAATTAATCTGAATCTTAAACTTGCCTTGAGATCTTAAAACTTCTGAGCTTGATTAAGTGTGAGATTTTCTGTCAGCCAATCGTAAAGGACTTTACTTTTGTAACGCCACGTTTGAAACACAACTTTTGATTTGCTGATGGTGAACATTCAATCTTAAGCTCAACCTGATATATATATATATATATATATATATATATATATATATATATATATATATATATATATATATATATATATATATATATATATATATATATATATATATATATATATATATATATATATATATATATATATATATATATATATATATATATATAATGTAGCGGTACCACCATAGGACTGCGATAGATAACCCCATAATTATATTAGGTACACACAATTTCATGTTACTGGGCATGGACCTGGAACTTTTTACAACCTTCCGTCTGTCATTATCTGGAAATATTCTTTCCCTGAGTTTTAGCAAACTAACATCATATTTTACCCATCATATTTATTTGAAAAGAAGTTATTATCATGAGAGATATGTCAACTCAAGAGAAATTGCAGCCCCCTCCCTACCTCCTCTGAAATTAATTCGTCAGTACCTTGTAGCACATTAATTGGCTATGTGTATGTTAAATGTTGCGTAAGTTGTAATCCAAAAACTGTATCTAAAGTGGGATGATTAAGGTGACACTATAGAAGACACCCTATGAAAGACATTATGCTGACATTAAAGAACTTGTAGATAACAATAGGAAGTGTTGCCAGTCACAAGTGGTGTCACAAAAGTATTTTTTTAGGGACACCAGGGAGATTAATTTGATAAATCTTTATTATTATTATTATTATCATTATTATTATTATTATTATTATTATTATTATTATTATTATTATTATTACAATGAAGCCTACTGGTTTCTTGCTACACTGTCACAGTGATAGGTAGGGAAACTTTGACGGGGCTGCCAGTGAAGGGTCAGTGAACATAAAACACATTTAAGCTATAACGAGAAACTATTAAGCTGACTTGAGAAATTACGTAAATTTCGAAAGAAACAAATTCTCTCCTGAAACTCCTTGGGCGATTATATGACTTACAAAGGAATTCCTGTACTTAACATATTAGTATACGCACTAATTAAATAATAAATTACATTTTGGGTTGGAATTTTTTTGTTTAGTTTCTTTTTATTCCGAAATTTTCGTAAAAGCTGAATTGGCCCCAAAACATACCACTCGTCCACCACGTTGGCATACCTGAGACGTATAAAACATGTGATTTAAAAGATCATAAATATAATTCCTTTGGTAATATTTGTAATATTTAAATTTAATTTGAGACAAATACAGCTGTTTTGTAAAAAAAAAAAAATCCCCATTTTGTCATGACACATAAAAACATGCTGTTAATATCATTAAATTCATACAGGTACAATGAAAAAGTACCGTGTTACATACCACCAGAAAAAATATCGCGGCAAACCAGTACACCGGTTATGCCGATCGCTTATACTAAATGTGTAAAGAGTTGACAAAGAAAACAGTATATTGAGGGCGGTTGGGACGAGTTGTTTGATGGAAAGGATGGTGTGTTTTTTTAATTACAATCTCAAACGTCTTTTATTTTTCTGACAAGTATGCACTAATGGCCGTCTAATTCATTTTACAATGCCTCACACCCACCACATCACCCTTACCCTCCAATAGTCGTCCAGTTCAAGTAGCTCCGTGTAGGAAAATACTATTCTGTAATAATTTTGGAAATTTGTGTCACTTACGTTGAGATATTCATTAATCAGAAAACCGATTCACTCTTTTGACTAGTTGATGCCCCACATAGCAATACAAAATCAAGAAGAGCAAAAAAGAAAAGAAAAAAAAATTCAACTTATCAAAGGGTCGTCAAGAAAAGAAATTCGATTGGCCTAGCAACTCTTAACGTTTCTTATGGAGTAAAACAAAAAAATATTTTGACCGTCTTCCTCATAGAGCCCACCCAAACAGACGTGAGTTTAACATCTGCAAACTGACAGTGGCCTTTAAAAGGAATATCCCTGAGTACGATGCATGTTTTCTCCTGAATATCTCTAGAAACTAGAGTGGTAGGAAATTACAATTTAAAAGCACCGCGATTTGCACAACATCAAATGATGGTTACAAAGAAACCATAAGATGCGAAGCCTATTTGAGCATGTGTACACTAAATGTTGGGTTGGGTGATCGTACATTGACGGTTGCATTTGTCTCCTTAGCTTATGCTGGTGTTAGCCATAAAGAGTTACACAGTCCTTTTTCTTTGTATTTTACATGCATAATTGGACAATGCTTAAAAGTTGTTACATGGTATGCGTATGATGGTATCATGCTGATTTATATTGCTTTAGAATCACTGTTCATCGATGAGTTTTATTGTGTTTCCATTGCATTGTAACTCACCTTAATACCAAAATAATTCTGAACAAAGACACGTCATTTTAATTGCAATATAATAACGTTATAAATGGTAATTTGTTGTTGTTTTTTTTTTTTTTGCTCTCAGGAGAAGTTTGAGTATATTTTCATGCAACTTTTTTTAACTACATTTGCGCCATTAAAATAGAATAGACATAGTTGGACCGTAGTACTTGTCAACGAGCTAACAATTGTCCCTGGTTAGAGTTTGGTCAGGAATCAATGTATCAAATGGCTTGTTTTGACACTTTTACGATTCAAATGTAATAGAGTGATTAATCTTCGCTCCTAGAAAGGGGCCATAAATCTGATGCTCCTTTGAATCGATGAGTGCCCGGTACTTGTTGGGGAATTCCATCCACTTGTCCAGACTACGGAGTGTTTAAATAATCTCAGACGAGGGTCCTGGAGTACAGATCAAAACCAATCTAGGGGCAATATTTTATACGAATTTGTTGGTGTAGAGACTACAAGCGGATAAAGGTTACAATCTATATCCCAGTCTTGGACTTTTAAGTATATTTAACGGCGTAACACTTGGAGTTATTAAGAAAATAGACCAAATTCAAAGCCAATAATGCAGCTATTGAAAACTGTGTTCAATGTTTTAAAGCTTTTCTTTTCTTAAGAAAAAAAGCACCGTATTTGTACATGTTACCATCGACCTTTCTACAGTTAACAGTTTATCTTGTGTAGAATTAGCTATTTAAATTCATATAGTATAGATTACACGCTTAACTCATTAAATGTTCATTGAATAAACATTTGCAGCATGTAATCTTTCAATATGACTAACACTCGACGTAATATTCTTATTAATTACATCAACATAACATATTCAACAATGAATAAGATAGTAGATTATAATGAATAAAATAATATATGTATCACATGATTACTGTTATTTACGGTATTACACCCATATCGGAATTTTAGATATGTTGGTGGCGCTCTACAGTTTCATATTTTGCATAGTTAGAATTTTAAAGTAAAATAATTTCCCCGGCTTTCCTCACTGGATATACTGACTATTCAAAAAACTTGTATATCTTAGGTATAGTTCAAAGAATATTTAATTCCCTTTATTTTGGTGTATGATTGATTGGTGTAATTTGGGTTATAGAGTATACAGCTTCGCCTTACTCCAGATGTGCATCTTTCCAAAAAGTGCTAGCTTCACTTGGTCATTTTCACTTCCTGAACTTCAGAGGTGAATTGTATAAATTAGAGCCGATAACTTTTTTGACATTTTATATATTTGGTAATTCATTCATTGCACTTTCAGAAGCTGGTATTGTCTAGTCTGGCAAAAATTAATTTTCCCTATTTTAATAGCTGCTACGGATGGTGTACTTGAGACTAATTCAGCCTGATTTATTAGCACAAGGGAGCAGTCATTTTAGTTAGCAGTGGGCTTAGATCATGTACACTTTTCAAAAGCTCAATATCCAAAGAAATGTCAGCCACATTACATTAAAGTAGCATAGAGGTATGTCAAGATTCTCTCCACTGTGCATGTTTTAAATGCAAACAACTTCACCTTACATACATACGTCACTCTCTCAAAGTACATAATAACTGGTGAGCGCCCCCGTAACACTTGGAATAACACCTCATGACGTCACAAATTATGCCATAATACTATGGAAAAGAAAGGCGTTAGGGCCGAGACATTATGAAATATTTCAGATATTTCACTTCTCTATTCTTTGGTTTAGTCAAATAAAAACAATACATTTCATCATGCAATTAAAAAAATCTTACGTAAGTGCTTATTTCAAATCAAAATGGTGAAACTTTCCGAATAATTTAAATTTTGTGCTCGCCAAAGCTCGGATAAGATTAATTAATCAGCTCGTCACATAAACTTCATTTGAAATGAGCACAAATAGAACATCCTCCATAATGAAAATGGTCTGCATTTAGATACCGACATATTTAATTAATTGTTGGTTAATTTGTTAGATTTTTATCTATTGATTAAAAGAGTGTAATGTAATAACTAATGTCAAAACATCTAGTTCTAATATTATTTAGGCCAATACTAGCAACCCTTATCATAGATAACAGTTAAACATCTAGTTCGAATATTATTTAGGCGAATACTCGCAATCCGTATAATAGATAACAGTCAAACATCTAGTTCGAATTATATTTAGGCGAATACTCGCAACTCGTATCATAGATAACAGTTAAACATCTAGTTCGACTATTATTTAGGCGAATACTCGCAATCCGTATAATAGATAACAGTCAAACATCTAGTTTGAATTATATTTAGGCGACTACTCGCAACTCGTATCATAGATAACAGTTAAACATCTAGTTCGAATATTATTTAGGCGAATACTCGCAATCCGTATAATAGATAACAGTCAAACATCTAGTTCGAATTATATTTAGGCGAATACTCGCAACTCGTATCATAGATAACAGTTAAACATCTAGTTCAAATATTATTTAGGCGAAGAGGTATAACATGTAATATAATGACATATATGTTTCTGGTAATACATATGATTTTACTTGAGAAAGTGCCAATTTAATTACAGTTTTGATAATACAATAAAATGTTGCGGCTCTCGGGTGATAGAAACGTAAATTTTGCAAACGATATCAAAATTGAGTCTCCCGATTTCACAGTTCCTTTCCGTCAAAAGGACACATATAATTTCACTCACACACACCCTCATGAATTGGAATTAGTCCAGGAGTCGTTTCTTACATGCTAATATTTTTCAGTTAACAAATTCGTAGATCTTTTGATCTCAAGATCTCGACGAGTTTTCTCCCAATCTCCTATCAATGTAATATTTTATGAACTGGACATCAAAGACAAAAGGCTTGCGTTTTGTCGTAAACCTGACAATGAATAACTAGCATCTTCGATGAGGTGACCCTCTAGGAGGTCACTAAAATAAACAATATGGGGTGTTGATCATATACTTCAAGGTGGTATGTTCGTTATGTCCATATAAATAGAGCAACAAAACATTTATTTGGAAATGAAAAGAACAAAAGAAGCATAAATGCGCATGTCTGTTGTATCTCCGTCAAATACACAGTCTTGTGAATCTTAAACCTTTTCTAGCATCCTGCGACGGGTACTCAACATTTTAAATAAAGTTGTTGTTTTTTTCTTTCTCACTGAGACAAACATAGATGATCTGAATTAATCTGACAATAAAGATAAGAAACTGTGCTGTGAAATCCATTCATCCAAGACCTACGAATACGTTCATTATCAACACTGATACAGTGAAACGTTTGACGTATATTTTCTCCACATTGAGGTAAGAGTTAAAACACATATGTGATGGAAATACATCAGTTGTCCATTGCTTAACAGAATAAACAAATCACGGGTCTTCATTTGTAAGAGAGTATGCACGAAATCACTATTGGACATTGAATCTAACTGCATGTACACATGCACCACAAATTTATTAATAACGTTATATCAAAACTTTTCACCATCTTGCATAAGAAAACAACACACTAATAGAAAATGATCCACCACTGAGGTGGACTGCTTGAAAGCAAGTACACGTATATTCTTCCAGAGATTAAACAATTTTTTTTAAAACAAAACTGGCAACGAGTCTACATGACTCAAAAGATCCGGGAAAGGGTTTTCTTACTTCCCATATTACAGAGGGAATCAACAGCCGTTAAGCAATAACTTCTGAAATCGACTATGGTACATATGTTTATAAAGTCTACATTTCAAAGCATTTTCATATAGAAATGAACTTGTACTTTAACAGTACTTTTCCATTAAGATTTTGTAAACCCGGAATCGACCGCAAAGAATGTATGATTCGTGTGTGTATGTGTGTGAGAGAGAGAGAGAGAGAGAGAGAGAGAGACTTTTATCTTCGTGTTCTAATCAATAAAAAATTAAAGGGGAAAACGGGCTCTGGTATGATATGTACTCAATCGATAGAGTTCACTTCAATAATGACATTTGTGAAATGTGAGCACAATCAGCCCACCAATTTAGCAGAATTCCTCGTAGAGGGCGCTGCATTTGTGACATACAGTATAACCGGCACGTCCTGTTCTGACTGAACTCGACTTATCGTCGCGTGTATTTCTCTGTGTGTGTGTGTGTGTGTGTGTGTGTGTGTGTGTGTGTGTGTGTGAGAGAGAGAGAGAGAGAGAACGTGTTTGTGTACACTATTTACTAATATTGTAAATGTGAGCTCGTTGCATTTTCAGTCGCAACTCATTGACTACGTGCCTTTATACAATAACAAACATGATACAAAGAATAACATGATGCAAAGAATGTGCAACTGTTATCCACAAATTGTATGAATTAATTATGCCTACACTAATACAATAAGTGTCACATGATGTGACGGACATAAGACGAGAAACATTAGCCATATCAAATATCACATTCTATTTTTCATCAGTCTGTTGACCGGGTTTGTGATGGATTCAATATGTTAGACCGTAGGCCTACTCTCACCATCTAATAAAACAAATAAAAGAAACCTATTATTATTATTATATTCATATACTCTTCTTTTATAAATGAACTTAATCCACCGAAATTTACCATATTTCGATTGAAAAAAGTGGACCCTGTATGGATTTTTAATAAATGATATTTGAGGAAACATTGATTCACCGCTTATAAAGTAGTATTCATGTACACGCATATTTTTTTTAATTAAAATACATCTTTTTATAATCTAAGGAATGAAGGCTCCGATTAAACGCGTACATTTCAATACAGGCGAGAGATGTATGTGGGTGGGAAGTCACAGGAAGAGAAAGTGAGTTAATCTCTGAGTATCTGGATACAGTTAACATGGCGCAGCCATTTGAAAATGTCAGCCTATATGGCAACTGATATAGTGAATAACAAGTTTAAAGTGCGGACTTTAAATAATACTATACTCTTCATCACATACATCATCCAGCTTTCATTGATTTGTTTTGTTACATGCTTCAATCGCGTTAAATTAAATCTCTTCTTCTTGCAATGACCTATCTTCAGATCTGCAAACTTGCGTAATATAAATTATTTGACGAATGTGTGGGGTAGCATTTTAAAGAAAAAGGACCACATTACAAGGATTGTAAGGATGCAATTGTCTGTCGAGCTGTAAAGAGCACATTAACTTGGGCCAGAGAACAATTAATTAGATTTATGTGGACAGGTGCTTGTTAACTCGCTATACTGCAATGATTTCTAATATCTGTGTCGGGAGAGGAAGTGATTCTTAATTAAGCCTTCGTTTATTTAACCGTCAGACGACTAGAAAAGGGAAGGTTAACTTCGATTTTATATCGGAACTGTCAGATTTGAAACTGACGAGAATCACTTATTTGGAAATCTGAAAGTCAGCCTGACTCCAATTTTGGCGCCTTGTTATAAAAGGCGGTAGATATATTTGATCCTGATTGGTTACGCTAAATTAAAGGGGCGTGGTTCCCACACGAAAATTCTTGGGTTTAAATTGCCTCCATAGAAAAATCTAATCAGTCTGCATTTTTTTCTGCAAGCGTGAAAATATAAGGGACTCCGAGATTGAATTTGGAAGAAATTATCTCGTAAAACATTTGTCGAAGGGACCTGATATCGGGAAAGTCGGCGGACACAATTCGGCGGTAGAAGCGAACAATGCTTGAAAGCACAAGGTGTTTGCGTCAATCTCATGTAAATCGTTGATACCAATATAATGATTTGCTTGAATTTATTTGTTTATATTTGCATGATTTTATTTGTTTATAATATTTGGAGATCAATTCTCTTGATATAAGTATAACTGTTTGAGTTCATCTATCTGAATTCGTACAATGATCTTCTTTATATAAGTTTGACGGATTGTTTGAATTTGTCGTCTTGTTTTTATAGAATTGGGTATTATAAGACTTCATGCATTACTTTAGTTGATATGAGTTACGAGAATCCGTTCGAATTCACCGATATTGGATGATTTCATGTATGCTAAAGACTCGAATGTGTGTATTCACTTAAAATAACGTAGCTAATCGATGTAATGAATTTCATTCATTCATTTGTGTAATTGAGACGATAACGGAACTGTTACGTCTCGTGTGATGTTAATGTGAGTCAGGATGGAATAGCCATTAGGAAGTACATTAATCTTATGAAACTAGGTTTGTTTATGGTCTGCCATGTTTAGCTTGACCAGATAGTCTTTGGTATCTGTTTGAATTCCGATAGGACAATATCGGACAAAACGAGGGGTGGTAATGATCTGTTCCCAGTAGGACAACTGACAGAAGATTTAGCTTGCTTTTCTGTTTATTTTGAAAGGGGAAATAGCCCCACTGACATATCCACTTAAGTATCCACTGACGTATCCACGTATCTATGGGTCCAAGTATCTACGTATCTACGTACTTAAGTATCAACCTACCCACACAAAGTCTAAGGGAAGAAAAGAGGCGATACAGTTACAGTAGGGAGGTTGGAGAAGGGAAAAAGGAAAATGACCTAGAGGAACAACCACGATGAATTTGGAGTGAACCGGGAATAAACAGGTTATGAAGTTGTACAATGCATAGACTTCGATTGTTCACTTGATTCTATGATGAACCAATCCGTTCATTTAAAACAGATCGGATATTGATATAAATATATTTTTGTTTGAAATTCGCTGAATGATTTATTTAAAAAGAATTGTATCTTCCTAATTTAATATATTATCACAGTTGTTTATGTAATTGATTAAATTGTTGGTTTTCATGTACGGGGGCTGGTGTTATTCTGTTCTATATATCTGCTCAGATCTCTATTTATTCCATCTATAAGTTTCACACTTTACTTTAATGTTTGCTCGATCCGGCAACAATATCGAGGGCGATCACCCTCTAGATAACGATAGCCAAATAAAGCGGACACCATGTAAGAAGGTACAACATTAACACCACCACCAGTAGCACCGCTACAATGATGCTGTAGAAATAATTCATATCTGAGATCGTCTTAACTTTTTCCAATCAAAATGACTGCTTAAATTCGATTTGACACCATAAAATATTTTTGAACTAAGATTACCTACGAAGTATAAAATTATGAGACCATGGTAGATGCACATAGGTTCTTGACGTAAACGTTTATTTTCATCGATGCCCTAAATGAATACATTATACAAAAGTATCGGGATTCCGGAATATTATCGAAATTCAAAGTTTAAAAAGATACTGTGGAAATAATGTTTGCCTTTCGCCCTGAAAGGTCGAGAAAATAGACCGGTTCCTTGTTGGACTCGGTGTATTGTATATAGAGAAGCAGCAGACCGGGTTCTGGTTAGACTCAGTGTGTATTATTCAGGGAAGCAGCAGGCCAGTGTGTAGCATAAAGGGAAGCAGCATGCCAGGCCTTGGTTAGACGCAGTGTGTAGTATAAAAGGTAAGCAGCAGGCCAGGCCTTGGTTAGACGCAGTGTGTAATATAAAAGGGAAGCAGCAGGCCAGGCCTTGGTTAGACGCAGTGTGTAGTATAAAAGAAAAGCAGCAGGCCAGGCCTTGGTTAGACGCAGTGTGTAGTATAAAAGGGAAGCAGCCGGCCAGGCTCTGGTTAGACGCAGTGTGTAGTATAAAAGGGAAGCAGCAGGCCAGGCCTTGTTAGACGCAGTGTGTAGTATAAAAGGGAAGCAGCAGACCAGACTCTGGTTAGACGCAGTGTGTAGAATAAAAGGGAAGCAGCAGGCCAGGCTCTGGTTAGACGCAGTGTGTAGTATAAAAGGGAAGCAGCAGGCCCGGCTCTGGTTAGACGCAGTGTGTAGTATAGAAGGGAAGCAGCAGGCCAGCCTCTGGTTAGACGCAGTGTGTATTATAAAAGGGAAGCAGCAGGCCAGGACTTGGTTAGACGCAGTGTGTAGTATAAAAGGGAAGCAGCAGGCCAGGCTCTGGTTACACGAAGTGTGTAGTATAAAAGGGAAGCAGCAGGCCAGGCCTCAGTTTAATTAAATTTCTCCTCAGATTTAGATGAATCATTATCTCAATTATCTTGTTTCTATTACTTTTATGGGACGTAGATAATTATCAATGATAAGAAATAACTCCATTTTGTATATTGTACATCCGGTAAGAATTATATTCTTGAAAACGAGTTGAAGAATTTTTTACATTGCAATAAATATTCAGATTTTGTCAGAGATAAAATACGGCTATTTTCACAAGTATTCGGAATATAAGGATGGTATTTTAATCCTAATAACTAAATATTGTCGAGTAAAAATTTAATTATTCTAAATTAAGCAATCAGAAACATATTTTAGCCAATCTCAATTTGAATAGGAATTTATATTATGAAGACTGGGACCAGACGTTAAATTCAGAACACTTTTAAAGACTGGGCTCGAGAATTACTTGAATCTTTGAGATAAAACATCTCTAAAGCTACTGATAATGCTTGCATGACATTTTAAGCTCTCACCAGTTTTCTTCTGTAAAAACTTATGTAGATTTCGAGAGCTTTTTGTTGCTGCGCAACTATGAGTGCCAACGATTGAATTTTGACTTATCATCTGCGTCTTTATCTCGTTGAGTTTATTAATCCAAGGATCAAAATTTAAGTTGTTCTTTAAAAATCATTAAAATTGAAAAGAATGAATAATTATGAGACTTAGTGTCTTTGAATTCAACTAGATATGAATGCGTTCGAATCACTTAGTAAAGGGTGCATCTTGATAAACAGTTGCCTTTGAATCTGTATGTAACGTTAAAGAGTTATTGGAGGAGATATATATATATAAAAAAAAGTATGAAACAACACGTTCAGCATACACGCTGATGATGTGACTGGAAAAAGAAAAGCTGTAACATGGAGACAAAGAAAACAACAGTTTACTTGGTTATATTCGTAATTTGCACTAGTTTGTAATTTGCATATGGCACATTAAATGGTACAGTGATGTGTAACTGATGAGGATAGGTACGGCACGATGTACCAGAATAGGACTTGATAGTTCTCCAAATAAAAGGCAGTCATCCTCTTGAGAAAACGACTGTGTTGAACAGATGCAATTGATGATCGCTTTTCTGATAAGTTGCGATATGACTGTGAGGCGCATGCGTCGGACCGAGATCCGCCAGCGCTCCCACTGAATGGCAGCTGCAGTTCACCAAATCTTAGAAGACAGTTGTCGGCGTTAAACGTTACGAGAGCAGATAAAAATTATTCTCGTCTCTTTGATTATTTGGTAGATTTTGATTATGATGAGCCGCATCCTGCTGTTGTTATGGCTGCAGATCTTGAAGTTAGTATTTTGATGAAATGAGTGCGTTCTCGTGTGAATCATTATGAGACTGATTAAATTCTGAGATCAACACCACCAACATGCATTCGTTATGGCGATTTTTACTTCTAAAACCTAATATATTTACCTCGCTTTCCGATTGTATTTTACTATTTTCCTCATGAACGAAAATAGACAACAGTGCATATTTGGCATGGAATCATAACTGCATTCAGAATGCACGCCTTATAAGGTGACTGTATCGCCAAGCTTCAAAGTGAACAAGCTCCGTTCCGCCCACACACCTTCATCATCGGTTAGTTTATTTGTCCAGAAATTTCTTGATCGATTTGCTTATAGTAAGTAACTCGAACGTGGCCAGAATCGGGAAGTTTGCATCCACCTTTACCTAAAACTCATTCACATCCTTCAGTCTTTGTCTCACTTGATTATAGTTCCTAGATACAGTTAAAACCTTTTCTCAACTTATTTTGAATAATCTGATGAATTATTTTTCTTTACTGAACGCAGATTTTACTCAATTAAGTGACTAGTGATATGGTTTGGCCAACATTTTTTTACAGAGTGAAAAGCACCGAACTTTATAACATGGAATTTGATAGACCCCACCTGATGCGTTATTGCTATGTCATAGACGTTAGAAATAAGTGTATATGGATCTTAATGGGATAATGGGTATTTAAAACTACATGAAATGGGCGGACTTTTTCTTCAATTTCCGCTACACAGGTGCTTTCAAAGACTAGGTGTAAGAAGTCATCAGTATATTCCCTCTCCAAAGGATAGAAACGATAATTAATACACCATATTGTGAGATAATAATGGCGTGGAACACTTGCTCAGTACATTAACAATTACTCCAAATCTTCACAAATCAAGATACATATCTTTGAAGTGGATCATTCGAATACAAAACGTACTTCTCGGTAATAGCGACCAGTTCTAGGTGTAGACAAGTGATGGCAATTAAGACGACGATGATGATAAGGATGGTGGTGACAACACTGACAATTACAATGACAACAGTAATGACGACGGTGATGATGATAGTAATGCTGACGATGACTACGATTATGATTAAAAATAAGTAGACTAACACAACGGCGGCGTAGATTTCAGCAACCTAGACGATATCGATGATGACGACGACGATGATAATTTCCATGACGATGTAGCTTTACAAAACTCTTTGCCGTCTTGACATTGCTATCATCTAAAAAACCAGACATATGCTAATATACCTGAGAAAATGACTGCAAAAAAACATTAAAAATCTCTCTCCAATGTTCAAAGTTAGCTATCACATAAAAATTCAACTTCTATTCCCCATGAAAAATGAAGCCGCTGATGGTTATGTGACTGCATGATAAAGTAGTAGTTAAGTGGGGCACATTAGGGACAATGGGACTTAGCATTAAAAAGACCCCTGGGTCAGATTAGGGACAATGGAAATTTAACATGGAGAGAAATCGTGGGTCACTTTAGGGACAATGGGAATTTAACATAGAGTTTGGGTCTGTCTAGGGACAAGGGAAATTAAAATGGGGGAATAGAGTTTGGGCTTTTGGGATTTTTTTTTTTTTTTAAATTTTTTAAAATTTAAATTTAAATTTAAATTTTAAAAAAAGGGGTAGGCAATGGAAAGGCTATCTCTTTTCGAGAAATATGGCTGGCCCTGAAAAGGGCCTTTGGGTTTATGTTAATGTATTCATTAACATAAATGGTACCGCATTGGTCTTCTTCTTGTCCTTAGGCTACGTCTCACTGTTGGTCCGTAAATCAGCACTCTTTTCAGGCATCCTTGTCTTTCTACGTAGATCCTACGTATCCACAGGCTGGTGTTTGTCCTGTGGACAACGGTCCACTTGGATCGGACATACATGGGTATGTCCGTCCGGAACATCATGGAAGACACAAGCGTAGAAGATTGCACATCGGTCCACATCTTGAAGCGACGAGAACAAGTGAATCAATGCACTGAACTGCGCTTATTTATAGGTAGATGCAGGATTGAAACGGATTGAGTTCATTCACCAACCCAAACACGCGTTACAAAATTCAGTCAGCCCGCATCCAATCCGAAGAGAGTAGTCTGTGACGTCAGTTGGTCTATATAGATTCGCTAGCGCTTGTGTGCAGTCAATCTATGCGACAGTGATTCAACATGACGGAAACTCAGAAAACGATCCGTTGGGGTGCACCAGCAGGGGAGACTGCCCAAGGGAACCCGGACTTACTTTCAGAAGAGGTACATTGGGATTTTGTGGATTTTCTTACCTCGCAAGAATTTGTTCCGGAACCTTCGTTACCTTCTTCATTACCGCAAGTGGAGAATTTTAGACAGAGACAGAAAGAAGAGTTGGAGAAATTTATGCAACGACAAAAGGAAGCGGAACAAGCTTTTCTCCTACAGCAACAGCAACAGCAACAAGAAGAGGTAAGAAAAAAAACAACAGCAACAACAGCAAGAAGAAGTAGCAGCAAAGAAACAAGAGGGTGAAAATCAAACGGCTACGGTACTGTTGGACATTTTAGCGGAGTTAAGAAGTCTGAAACAAATGTATCAGACTTCTTTATCACGACCGAAGAGAATACGACCTTCCCGAGCTAAACACGCCAACCCTGTGACTAAGCCTGTCGTACCACCCTTAGTGATTTCAACCCAATCATCAGAAGTAGGCCTTGGCCGTGGCAAAGGCTTAAGGCAGTTAAAGTTGATTGGTTAAACTCACCCCTACACCAAAATAAAAAGGCCCTTTTCAGGGCCACCCACATTTCTCGAAAAGAAATACAATTTCAATTTGCCAATAACTCAAAAATAAACCCCACCCATTTTACCCTTATAGTACGTGTCTGTGTATGAGTGCGTGAGTGTAGCTTCTTATTTTAAAATCAAAACTCAAAGACACTTACCTTATATCATTCATGTATTCTTTTATCCATTTTTTACAATCCAATTCACAATTCACCACAGAACACTTTAATTAAAAGTTCATTGACTTCTTCTTTCTCCTTGTTTAGTCTCTCTGTTTTTTGAATTTCTTCACCGTTTTTTCCTCATTTTCTTCCCTTCTTCTTTTCTTCTCCTGTTTCTTTGCTTCTTTTAAATAGAATTGTCTTCTTTCTTCCTCTGAAGAATCCCTCTCTTCTTCCGAAGAATCCCTCTCTTCTTCTGAAGAATCCTTCTTTTCTTCTGACTCCTCTTGTTTCTTTTTTGGGCAATCTGGAGACCAATGTCCTTTTTCTTTACAATAATAACAGGTATCTTGACTTTTGTCTTTTTTAGCCCCTGTTTTTTTTTTTTTTGACGGTCTGGACACTCTGAAGACCAATGCCCTTTCTTCTGACAGATATAGCAAGTATCCTGACTTTTATCTCGAAAGGAAGGAGAGTAGTCCGTAGGCTGGTCTGAAGAGAATTTTCTAATGACCCCTCGCAAAGCTCTGACGAAACGTTCCATCTGGGTAGTCTCTTCCATCGTTCTCCTCGGTTTGAGAGTGAAATGAATAGTGAAAGGACAAGACACACCCTTTTTATATACGCTGGTTTGCCATGACTATAAATTAGTCTATGGTGTTTGAACTTGAGTCATTTGACGTTTTGCACTCAAGATGAAACGATCCTATTCATTCGAGAAGAAAGAAGAAGAAGAAAGTAAGAGGCAGAAACGTGATCTATCGCCTCGTACCAGGGCCGAAATCTTGGCACAAATTCATGCCAGTGATTTTGAAGAGGACATGAGTGAACCAGAATCCGAACCCTCTAAACCAAGTTCACCACCCTTAGTCAACCCTGAAAAGTACTATTCCATTCGAGAGACGGAAAAGCGCTCCTCTAGAAAATTTAGAACCACGACTTACACCTACACGGTGAAGTTTAAAGATTTCAAGGCCGACGTACCCTTGGCGAAAGCAGAAGGGTTTATCACCGAGATGTGGGATTCTTTGCTCACCGCACTCAAGCGACGATGTCAACCCAAAGAAGACGATCGCTTGACACTATCCATAGATCACGACGGTTTGAAATCCCCTGTTTGGATCGAGTTTAGCAGACCCGCAGAACTAACCCCTTCCAAAGTCATGGACAAGATTCAACACGTACAACAATCTAATGACCAGTTTGACATCACCGATGGTAAAGCCACACTGAAAATGGCTCACGTCTCTCTTCCTCAAGGGACAGGACGCAAAAAGATGTTATTGGTGGACGACCTTCGCAACACCAAAAAGAGTCTCGTCCGAATTAACAACCCTCAAGACCAGATGTGCTTAGCCCGTGCCATCGTGGTGGGACGAACCTATGCCAACAAGAACGACACGGTAGAATGGAAAAGAACCTGGGAGAACATTCGAAAATCGAACCGAACCAAACAACGAAACGAAGCAGAACTCCTGTTGCAACAAGCTGGCATGTCCAAAGACACACCCTGTGGCATTCCTGAGATGCAAAAATTGCAAGATGCCCTAGCTCCACGCTACACCTTGAAAGTGCACCCTCAAGAAATGCGCGGGTCTCTGTTGTTTCGAGGAAAAGATTTTAAGGACGGAAAATACATTCACCTTTATTATCACGATGACCATTTCGATACCATTACCAGTATCACCGGATTCCTGGGATACAGTTATCATTGTGAGAAATGATTATGGTTATAACAATCGAGAGCAACACAAGCATTGTGGATTGAAATGCCCAGGATGTTTGGCCTCTCCACCCTGTCTGAGCGAAGAACCAGTGCCTTGTTCGACTTGTCTGCCCACGTTTGTCAGCCCTGCCTGTTACCAGCAACATTTGAAAACACAAGGTTCACAGAAGAAATGTGCTTGTCAACTCCTGAGATTGTGCCCTACGTGTGGACAAGGCATACTTACCAACAATGCCAAGGCACACGTATGTCGAGGAAAGAAAAAATGTCACATTTGTCACCACCTCGTGGACTTGGAACACGAATGTTACGTGCAAAAATACCAACCCCCACCAGAGAAAGAGGACGGTCACAAGAAGAAAGGCAATTTCATCTTTTTCGATTTCGAATGCATGCAAGAGACTGGCATTCACATTCCTAATTTCTGCGTGGCTCATCGAGCGTGCGAGAAGTGCATTCAAGAACCTATCTTCAGTCATTGCCCTCACTGCAGCAAGATTCCTGGAGGGCGTGAAAAAATCTTTCGGGGACCAAACACGTTAGCCGATTTTGCCCAATGGGTCTTAAACCCCATCGACAAGACGTGGAGCCAAGAGGACATCGAACGTTACGGAGATTGTCATCGTTATGCCACGGTGATGGCTCACAATTTCTCCGGATACGATGGACAGTTTCTTTTGAGGTACTATACGGAACATGGCACCGAACGTCCTAAAGTGATTTTGAACGGAGCCAAAATCATTTTCATGCAAGTGGGACAAGTGCAGTTTAAAGATTCGATGAGTTACTTGGCCATGCCTTTGAGTCGAATGCCTAAAACGTTTGGAATGACAGAAATGGCTAAAGGGTACTTTCCACACTTTTTCAATACGGAAGCCAATCAACACGCCTTTCTACCCCATTTGCCTGAGGCTCACTATTACGACCCCGACAACATGCGTACCGAACAACGAGAAGCTTTCTACGCTTGGTACCAGGCTCATGCCTTTGACCCCTTCGACTTTCAGGAAGAAATGTTAAAGTATTGTCGTTCCGACGTGGACATTTTACGACGTTGCTGTGGAAAATTTTGAGAACTGTTCATGGAACACGGAGGGGTCGATCCTTTGAAAGAAGCTTGCACCATTGCCAAAGCGTGTTCCTTAGTGTACCGCCAACGATTCATGCCTGAAAACACCGTGGCTGTCATCAGTCCTCAAACGACCCACTATATCAAACGTCAATACTCGGTCAAAGCCCTACGTTGGTTACATTACTTGTGCGACAAGGAAGACAAGTGGATTCAGCATGCCCGCAACGGAGGAGGCGAAAAGACCATCGGAACGTATTCGGTCGATGGCTGGGACTTAGAAAACCCCAAGATCGTGTACGAGTTTAACGGTTGCTTATTTCACGGATGTCCCGTCTGTTACCCTTACCGTGACACTAAAAATCAGTTTTTGCAACGAACCATGGAAGACTTGTACCAGGACACTTGTCAGCGACGCCTAAAGTTAGAACAGCAAGGATACCAAGTGGTGGCAATGTGGGAACACGAGTACGATCACCGTTTGAAAACCGATCCCGAGTTTAAACGCCTCGTGGAAAGTTACCAGTTCATGGACCCGCTGAACCCGAGGGATAGTTTGTACGGAGGAAGGACCAATGCCACCTGTTTGCTGTACCAAGCCGACGAAGAGAAAGGAGAAGAAATCAAATACTTGGACGTGTGTTCGCTCTATCCCTACGTGTGCAAATATTGTCGCTTTCCTGTAGGGCACCCGCAATTGCTGACGGAGCACATCGACCTGAAAAACATTCGACAATACGAAGGCTTGATCAAGTGCAAAGTTTTGCCTCCCACGAACCTGTACCATCCCGTCTTACCTCACCATTGTCAAGGCAAACTGATGTTTCCCTTGTGCCGTACTTGTGCCGAAACGTGCAATCAAGATCAGCCTTGTCATCACAGCCAGGAAGAACGTGCTTGACGGGATCCTGGGTCAGCTTAGAATTGTTCAAAGCTCTGGACATGGGATACCAACTGTTAGAAGTGTACGAAATTTGCCACTTTCCCAAGACACAACAGTACCACAAGGGTGACCCTACTCAGAAAGGCATTTTCGCCGACTACGTGGATGCCTTTTTGAAACTGAAGCAAGAAGCCAGCGGCTATCCTTCCTGGTGTCACACTCCCGAAGACCAAATACAATTCAAAGAGAAATACTATGCACAAGAAGGCATCTCTTTAGACCACATCGAGAAAAACGAAGGCAGGCGATCGTTTGCCAAAGTGATGTTAAATTGCTTGTGGGGTAAAATGGCACAACGACCGTGTTTACCCAAGACGGAATATTTGACAGAACCTTCCCGCTACTTCCAGATGATTCACGACAAAACCAAATACATGAAACACGTGGACGTCGTTCGAGAGGATTTGATCTTGGTCAATTACGAAGAAGATCTGGACTTTGTACAAGACGACCCTTTTGGAAATGTCATCATTGCGGCTTACGTGACAGCCCATGCTCGCTTAAAATTGTACGAAGCTTTAGAACTGTTAGGGGAACGTGTCCTGTACTTTGACACGGACAGTTGCATTTACATCCATCACCCGATTCAACATCACCCTGACATCGAAGGAGACCGTTTAGGAGCCTGGACAGATGAGCATCCCGACGACAAGATTCTAAGTTTCGTCAGTGGTGGCCCCAAAAATTACGGCTACGAATACCGGGACAAACAAGGAGAAGTGCACACGACGTGCAAAGTGAAAGGACTGACTCTGAATCATCGTACCAGTCGAGTGGTCAACTTTGGGGTATTGAAAGAAGCCTTGCAATCGGGAGAGGATGGAAACTTTAAAGTGACCACCTATCAACCGAACAAGATTGTACGTTTACCCACTCACCACATCGTCAGTCGACCCTTGGAAAAAGTCTATCAAATCGTGTACCAGAAGCGAGTGAGACTTCCCAATCACTTTACGTTGCCGTACGGTCACGTCGGTATTGGTCTGTATATGAAAAGGAACCCTAGGCAAGATCGATAGTTCATTGTTCATTGAAGTAACTTACCATGTCGTTGACGAAGAAGAAGAAACCAGATTGGTTAGGAGTCAAATGTTGGACATCACCGAGACCAGGGTTTTGAGGCTTGGACACAAGAGGTGGCCCAGTATGCACGAGAGTTGTTCAAGGAAAAAAGTTACTTTTCAACCCGTGTTAGTGACGGTGCCAGAAGAACCCGTCACCCAGGACAGGACTGTCGTGGACAGGCCTGAAAGACCCTTTCGGGAGGACACTTGTGTGACCTTACCCCCTACTATAGAACTGGTTAGAACTTTACCCAAAACATGTGGTTGTTGTACAGACACTTGTTTTTATTCCACGTTCATGGTTATCATGTGCCTTTTATTCTTGTACTTAAGCCTTTGGCTTTTATGTATTTTTGTCTTTCGTATTCATGTTTGAAAAAAAACATTTAATAAACGTGTTCTGAAAAAGTATATAAACTCTTGTCTTGTTTGTTTTCGTGTCACAAGTGACATTTCTCACACCATGGCTACCTCTGCTGTCTCTGCTCCCTCTTCCTCTACTGTCAAAGTCATCGACGAACACTTAGATCGTGCCAGTTGGGAGGCTTTGTATCTTCGCCATCCCTTTAACATGCTCATTGCTGGACCTAGCGGTTCAGGCAAAACCGAATTCGTCAAACGTTTGATCGAACATAAACATCATTTGATCGATCGGTCCCCTCAACGAATCGTGTGGTGTTACAAAGAGTGGCAATCGGCGTACAACCTCTTGCGAGAAAGTCAAGGCGATTCCATCGTGTTTGTGGAAGGCATTCCTAAAGAAGACGACGGCATCGTCTCTGACTCCCGTCAAACCCATTTGGTCATTTTCGACGACATGTTAGGAGAAGACGAAGAAGAAATTAAATTGTGGTTCACGCGCAAAGGGCATCACCGTAATGCCAGTGTCGTTTACATCACCCAAAATTTGTAAGTAAAGCCCATCGCACCATCAGTCTCAATGCGCATTACGTGGTCTTGTTTAAAAGCCCTCGAGATAAATCGCAAGTGCAAGTCTTAGCCAAACAGTTAGGAACGCCTTGGCTGACTCAGGCGTACGACGATGCCACTCAAACTCCACACGCCTATTTACTCGTCGATTTGAAACCTACGACCCCCGAGGATTTACGATTTCGTACCCACTTGTTTCACCACTGGTGCCAAGACGGAGGGCCTGTCCTGTACACGTCTCCGTCCTCGACTTCATTTCACTCCCCATAAAAAAAATCTATAAAAACCTCAGACCCTTTTTCGTCTGTCTCACTCTCAGTGTGAACATGACGTCCCTTCAGTCGCATCTTCCCGTCAAATTGATTCGTGCCTTGTATGGCATCAGTCGAGAAAAAGATCCACAAACACGAGCTCGTGTCTTAGAAGCTAGTCTCAAAGAAGTCTTACGATGGTTCACGGTGACGGCACGTCAATTACTCCAAGGAATCATTCAGATTCCTCATCAAACCAAACGCTTTTTCGATCGAAACAAAGTCGCTTTGGTCCAACTGGCCGATCCCCGCATCGACACTCAAACCAAAACACAAATCATTTTGAAACCTGGAGGGAGCGGTACTCTAGGAGGGGTCATCATTCGCTCACTCTTAAGATGGGATCCTAATGCCCCCAAAGTTATCCCCAAGACAAAAGTCCAACGAAGCCCCAAGAAGAAAAAGACCAGGTCCCCAAGGAGAACTTCTCCAGTGGCAGGACCCTCCTCTGACCAGACACCACCTCGGAAAAAGAAAAGAAGCCCCCAGAAAAAGAAAAGTCCACAGAAAACTAGTCGCAAGAGAGGCACTTCGGCCAGGACGCAACCTTACACTCGCAAACCACGACCTGCCACAGCGGTGACTGCGTCTCCGGCAGCTTCACGTTTGTCCACTTCTCCGTTAATGACACCCAGAACTGAAGAGTACTTGGAGACGTTGATCACACCAAGAACTTCTCCGTTGATGACCCCCAAAAGAACTTCCCCAGTGGCAGGACCTTCCAATTTAGTGGCAGTGGCTGCTGCTTACAAAGCACCTTCTCCCAAAATCAAAGTTCAAGAAAGATCGGGCATGTTACAAAGTTTACTGGATTTGTCCAAGCAAGAACTGGCTCGATTTAGTCCGTTACGTTCCCCTGCACGACGTGTCATGCCTGTCCTCAAACTGATACGACGTAAAGACAATCAGTGGCGACGCGTTCCAGTATAAAAAAGGCCTGTGACCAAGTCGGGTATCAGTGTTTTTTGGTGCTCCTGAAGACTCAAAGATGTCACCCTCCAGAAAACCCCAAGGAAAGAAAAGGAAAGGACTGCCACCACGTTTAGCCAAACATGGGGACATGTTATCTGTCCTGTCCAAAGCTTCTCCACCCCTACGAAAAAAACTCATTCAAACAGCCTCCAAAGAGGTCATCGATACCGTGTGCGAATGTTGTTTGAACGTTTTGAAAGGCACGATCCCTTTGTCCAAACACCAGAAACAATGCTTAGGCAAACATCGTCACGTTCTTCGCCAAATGGTTCAAAAGAAAATTCCCATTCGTCAAAAAAAGAAGATGTTAGTGCAACGTGGAGGTATTTTACCTCTCTTGTTAGGCCCCATACTGAAAGGAGTCTTGGGAACCATGTTGGGAGGACTGGTGGGAGCAAGATAAAAAGGCCTCGGAAGTTCCAAGATCTCAGAATCGACCCCTGACAACCCCATGGAAGGACGAAAACTAGCTTTAGTGCCTTACAAACGATGGATGGAATACCATCGGTGGCAAGAACAACACACCCCGCATTTACCTCCCAATCCCCATTTGAGCGAGATGTCCCAGTTACAACACGAATTGCAGTCCTTGATGGATCGCCAAGATTTGTCCGAAACAGAAAAATCGCAAAAGTACGGTCAACTCTTGCAACGACTGCAACTCTTTCACCAGAAAGCTTTAGACGAAACAGCTCTACCCACTCTGAAAGATTTTACGACCTTGATGAAAAGTCCAGCACCATCACCAGTACCAGTACCAGTACCAGTACCACCAGTACCCGCGACCAAGACAGAAAAAGGAGAAGAAGAGGAAGGGTTTCAAACTCCACCAGAAAAAGTACGCAAGTTAACAACACCACCTACCTCCAGAATTGGATGGATTAAAAAGATGATGGCCACCCCTTCTTCCTCACAAGAGAAAAAGAAAGTGAAGACAGAAGTGAAGACAGAAGTGAAACAGGAACCGATATCCCCCTCTCAGACATCCTTCTCCTCTTCGACACCTATTGCTGGCCGCACACGCAAAGCATTGCAATCCAAGAAAATACCCCAAGAGAAAAAGAGTAGCATCCTCCAAGAGTGGGTGTCTTATTAACACACCAACCAACACAAAAAAATGGAAAAAGTCTTAGCCAGCATTTACTACGATCCCTCGCATCCTGCAGGTTACGCAGGAGTTCAAAAATTGTATCGTGCTGCTAAAACTCGACTGAAAAGTCTCCGTTTACCTCAAGTGCAACGATGGTTACAAGAACAAGCTACCTACACTTTACACAAACCCATTCGACGCAAGTTTGCCAGAAGTCGCACCCGAGTGGAAGGCATCGATCATCAATGGCAAGCCGATTTAGCCGATGTCTCTCATTTGGCCAGCTACAATCGTGGCTACAAATATTTGTTTTGTGTCATCGACGTCTTTTCCAAATTTGCCTGGGTCGTGCCCTTGACTTCCAAATCGAGCAGCGAGTTAGTGCGAGCCCTGCAACGGGTGTTGAAACAAAGCGGTCGTCACCCTCTTCGATGGCAAACGGACAAAGGCACCGAATTTCTGAACCAAGCTTTCCAAAAAGAATTAAAGAAACGTGACATTCATTTTTTTACCACCGAGAATCCCGAAACCAAAGCCAGCATCGTGGAACGTTTTCAACGCACTTTGAAAGAACGCATGTGGAAATATTTTACGCATCACCACACTCTGAAGTACATCGACATCTTACCGCACCTGGTGCAAGCGTACAACCAATCTTACCATCGAAGCATTGGACGTGCCCCGCAAGACGTGACTCCTGACAACGAAGTGTTGGTGTTTGAGCGCCTGTTTGGTACGTCCCCGACGAGGGCTGTCCCCAAGAAAAGTGGAGAGTTGGCCGTAGGAGATTGGGTGCGCATTGGCAAAACCAAACGCACTTTCGACAAAGGTTACTTACCTAACTGGACGACCGAATTGTTTCGCGTCACTGGACGAGTGCATGGCCGTCATCCTGCCGTCTATAAATTGGAAGACATGAACGGAGAAGTGCTCAAAGGAACGTTTTATTTGCCCGAGTTACAACGTGTCACCAAAAAAGAAGACGACGTGTACGACATGGAAAGCATTCTCGAACGCAGAACCCGTAAAGTGGGCAAACGACGTGTCAAAGAAGTCAAAGTACGTTGGAAAGGATATCCACCCAGTTTTGATTCTTGGATCGACGCTTCGCAAGTCATCGACTATAAAAAGAAGTGACCATCATGCCTTTTCACACAGACGCAGCTACGTCGACCACTCCTCCTTCCCCTAGTTCTTCTGTGCAAGATTTACAAAAACAACCCTTGTGGGTGTGGTGTGGAGAACGTGTGCCTAAAACGCAAATCGTCTTTTTCTGCCAAATCTTCGTGGTGTATTGTGTCATCGGGGCAGCCATCGCCAATTTGAGTTTGCAACAAGGAGACAAACAATTGTGGACCATTTTATTGAGCAGTTGCATCGGTTACCTGCTTCCTAATCCCTCCCTGAAATTCACCTCGAACGGGAACCCCGGGAACCTTGTGTCCAGTGCCAGTGCCAGTCACCACTCCAACCACAACCAGAACCCCATTTTGGGCGGAGACACGCCTCTGACGTCCACTAACCCCTCGGACAGCCACAGAACTCTGGAATTATGAGTCACCAAAACCAATTTTACTTAACCTTACCCAGTGACAGTTCCATGGAGGTGTTTCCCAAGAACACGTTGTGCTGTTACACGGCCAAATTACCTCAAGCCATCCCCTTAGATCACGAAGCCCATTGGGAAGTGGCTTTAGTAGAAATGATTCACCCGACCCAAGTCCTCAATGTCCTTTCCAATCAAAATTTTTTTGATGTGGAAGTTCATGACGAACAATTGCAACAGTGGATGGATAGCAATGTCAAATATGACAAGAAAACCCGTACACAAAAGTACACCACCTATCACTTGTTCATTTCCCCAGGCTATTATTTTAGTGGTCAACATTTGGTCAGCACCATAGCCTCCAGGTTTAATGCCGTGTTTCTGAAAGCTTTGGAGCATGTTAACAAAAGTGTCACCATGGAGTACCACAAAACAGCTCGTCGCTTCTTGATGAAATTTGAACGGAGTAAAATCCTGTCCATTTTATTTTGTCCTGAATTGTATGACATGTTGGGCGGAGACATGAACCTGAGAATGAGCATGATGAAGAAAAGCGAATTACCCATCGTTTACGACAACGAGTCTTTTAGCAAGTTATTTCGTGCCCCGGTAGAACTGAACCAAGGACTGAATTTGATGTTTGTGTACTCCGATGTGGTGGAGTATAACGTGGTGGGACACACCTCCGTACCGTTACTGCGTGTCATTCCTTTCAAAGTGGATTCTGCCACGAACACTGACGAGGAAGGTGGAAACACTTACCACGTCCACCGCCAATTTGGACATCCTCACTATTTGCCTGTCAGTAAGTCGTATTTGGACACAGTCAACATTGCTATAAAAGGAGATTTGGGACAAAATATTCCATTCACCAAAGGAAAAGTCACGGTGAAACTCCATTTTCGAAAACGGTTTTCTCACGATTCGTAAGTCATGTATCCAGTGTACCGAGGGGTTGCTCGACAGCGAGGACACGGCTTAGGAGATATGTTAAAATCGGCCTTTCGTTCGGTGGCCCCGGTGTTGAAACCGATGGTGACACGCGGATTGCACGCCTTGAAAGATGCGGCACTGACGCAAGGCAAAGAATTTCTCCAAAATGTCATCATCGACAAACAAAACCCTAAAGAAGCCTTCATGAGGGCAGGCAAAAATGTCTTGCTGCAAACGGGCAAAGACATTTTAGGCCAACGAGAAACACCTATAAATGCCCTGCACGCTACCGAGTCAGGCATTCAGCAAGGACAAGGCAGAAAGAGACGACGAAGAAAACACCCTTTCACCAGACTTCAAGCGAGAAAGGCCAAGAAAAGAAGAACCGTTCGAGACTTAGACGTTTTCGATTATTGAGAAAAGAGACAAAAAAATGATGCACCGAGAATCTTGCGCTTGTTCCAAGACGGAACTGGATCTGTTTGTCATGCCCCCCACGATGATGACGATGCAAGAATCCCATTGGATGGAATTTCACCCCGTCTCCTCACTGACCGATTCCGCTCCCATCGAGTTTGAAATCAAAGGACAGCCCGAAGATTACATCGATCTGAATAGCAGTTACTTGTACCTGAAAGTCAAAATTCTAGATAAGACTGGAGGTGCTATAGACGATGAAGCAGTAGCTCCCGTCAACAATTTCATGCATTCCTTGTTCAGTGGAGTGGACTTGTATTTGAATAACAAACTGGTCAGTAGCAGCATGGATACTTACCCTTATCGTGCCTACCTGGAAAATCTCTTGACGTACGGAATAGATGCCAAGAACACTCATCTCAATGCCTGTGTGGTATGGGAAGCTGACGAACCTACCAAGTTTGAAATATTGGAAACTGATGAAAAGAAAGACAACAATGATGGATTTGTAGAACGAAGAAAGAGAATCACGGGAGCCGACACAAGTTTAGAACTGATGGATCGTTTGCATTTGGACATGTGGTTGCAAGAAAAGTATTTGCTGAACGGGGTGGATGTCCGCCTGAGACTGAATCGTAGCAGTGCCGCTTTCCATTTGATGGCTGATAGTGACGGTTACAAAACCAAAATCCTAGAAGCCAGACTCTACGTACGCCGTGTGGAAGTGTTACCTAAAGTGGGAAACGACATCAGTCAGACGTTGAGCAGAACGACTGCCAAGTATCCCATACGACGCGTGGAAGTGAAAACCTTCACCATTCCCAAGGGACAGCGATCCATGATCGAAGATCATCTGTTCCAAGGACAGTTACCCAAACGTTTGATCGTTGGTATCGTCGAGAATACAGCCTTCAACGGAGCTGCCGAAAAAAATCCTTTCTACTTTCAACACTTTGGCGTGTCCAAAATCGAAGTCAGTCGCGATGGCAAGACCTTGTGTACCCGACCTTTCGAACCTGACTTTAAAAAGAAGAATTACTTGAGATCGTACTTGTCCTTGTACGAAGCCACCGGACAGTTAGGAACCAATACCAGTCACGGTATTACGTACGAGGATTATGCAGGAGGCTACGCTTTGTGGGCTTTCGATTTCACTCCAGACCAAGGCAGCGACGAGGGACATTTCCACCCTATAAAATCCGGCCAGATTCGTGTGGAAATTCAGTTAAAGACCGAGACCCTGATGAAACGGTGAACGTCATCCTGTATGCAGAATTCGATAATACCATAGAAATCAACAGTTTGAGAGAAGTCATCCTAGATTACTAGAAACCATGGAAGACTGTTATCCCTCTTTACCTAGTGGAGAAACTTTTAGTGTTGCATTGTTGTTAAAAAATGTTAGAGTTGTTGTTTAGTGTTAAGTGATTTTTGAATAAAAAATGTTGTGTTTTAAAAAAATTGTTTGATGTTATATTGTTGGATTATTGTTAAAAATGTTAGAGTTGTTGTTTAGTGTTAAGTGATTTTTGAATAAAAAATGTTGTGTTTTGAAAAAAATGCCTTTGTCTTTTGTTTAGCTATAAGAATGTTGGATTGATGCTCTTTCATTTCTTATTATCCCTCTCATGACACTCACTAAACTTTGCGACTCAAAAACCGTGTGGGGGATGTTTTCCTTCACGTCCGCGCTTTGACTTTAAGAACCGGGTTGTTTCCAGTCTAACCATCCATTGTCGACTCATCCTCCTAAGAAGATGTGCTCCAAACTAGCTAAACTCAACGAAGCCTACGTGAATTTGCATAGGGCCAGACACAGTCTGATACTGAAGCCAGAAGAAATAGAGAATGTGAGAATGTTAAAAATCACTGAAGACCTGATAGAAGAGCTCTTCAGAGAAGAAATGAACAGGGAAAAAGAAGAATGGACAGAGAAGTACAGACTTCAGAGACAGCAGCAACAACAACAACAAGAGCAGCAGCAGCAATCTGAAGCTGACAGAGGCTTTGTCGATTGTCGTATCGACACCAAAGAGTTCTTCTTCTCTTTCCGAAGAAGCAGACCTATCGCCAGAAAGTCTATCCTCAGAGGACATCGCATTCTTAGAAACTAAAAAGAATGCCATAGCAAACAAAAAAAACAGCCCTTTTCAGGGCTACCCAATACTCTAGAAAAGAAATAACAATCGATTTGCCAGTGTGTGTAGGTAGAGTAGTGTGAAAATAAACACTAACTCTTTATTGATAGTGAGAGTGTATGTGTTTGTGTGTTTGTGTTTGTAAGTGGTTAAGTAAGTTGGTATGGATAGTAGATTAAAATGATGTCTTTTTTTTTGGTGTTTGAGGTGTAGATTTGGGGTTAGATTGGATTGCTTTGCGTATGTGGATAGTCTATTGAAGTGATTTATAAAAAATTTTAAAATAGTGATGGGTAGCATAAAAAGTGAGTGAGTGTTTCTTTAAGGTCCGCGCGTTGTTGTTTTTTGGTCATGATGTAGGTAAGATCAATTTTATGTTTTTAGGGGATGTTTTCCTTCACGTCCGCGCTTTCACTATAAATTGAAACTCGTTCGGCAGTCCAGCTACCCTTGTTGATTGATCAACACCAAAAATGAACAAGAGACTGGAGAAACTGTTGGAACTTCATGTGCATCTGGAATATGCCAGGCGCATATTAAATGAACTGGCCGCGGAAGCCATTGTGGAGGAGGGAAGGATAAGAGAGGAGGAGGAAAGAAGAAACAAAGAAGAGGAGGAGAGAAGATATAAAGAAGAAGAGGAAAGAAGATACAAAGAGGAGGAGAGAAGATACAAAGAAGAGGAGGAGGAGGAAAGGGAGAGAAGAAGAAGAAATTTCAAAATCCCAGAGAGCGAAAATTGGGATTCTGAAGCGACATATCCTGCCTCTGCTCTCTCCCCCAAAAAGGTAAAAAGTAACTGGGGGACAAGATGTGTATGTGGCGCCAGGCCTGGAAGGTGCCACCATTAACCAGGTGTCCATGAAGTTCAAAAAAAACCAGCCCTTTTCAGGGCTACCCAATACTCTAGAAAAGAAATAACGATCGATTTGCCAATGTGTGTAGGTAGAGTAATGTGATTATAAACACTAACTCTTTTTTAAGATCGTGTGAGGGTATGTGTTTGTGTGTTTGTGTTTGTGTGTTTGTGTTTGTGTGTTTGTGTTTGTACCCGCTCACGTACGATTGTGTGAATAGTAGATTATGGATTAGTTTATTGTTCTTAGCGTATGTGGAGAGTATAGTTTGGGTTTTGTAACCGCTCACGTACGATTGTGTGGATAGTAGATTATGGATTTGTTTATTGTTTCTTAGCGTATGTGTTTGTGTGTTTGCGTTTGTGTGTTTGTGTTTGTGTGTTTGTGTGTTTGTGTGTTTGTGTTTGTGTGTTTGTGTGTTTGTGTTTGTACCCGCTCACGTACGATTGTGTGAATAGTAGATTATGGATTTGTTTATTGTTCTTAGCGTATGCGAAGAGTATAGTTTGGGTTTTGTAAGCGCTCACGTAAGATTGTGTGGATAGTAGATTATGGATTTTGTTTATTGTTTCTTAGCGTATGTGGAGAGTATAGTTTGGGTTTTTATTATATGAAATGAGAAAGTATAGTTTGGGTTTTATTATATGAAATGAAAAAGTAGGGGGATGTTTTCCTTCACGTTCGCGCGTTGTTTGGTCATGATCTAGGTAAGATCAATTTTACGTTTTAGGGGGATGTTTTCCTTCACGTACGCGCTTTAAGTATAAGAACCCACAGTATTCGTCGTTCAAACCATTCTGCAAAGAATAAAAAAAGAAGATGGCTTCTAACCAAATGGACAAAATGGAAAAATTGCAAAACGTCCTCGACAATTTAGGAATGATAGAGCAAATGTTGGTTAACCTAAACGAGGATCACTATTCTTATAGTCCCCATCGAGTGAAGATGGAGATAAACAATTTACGAAAAATGAAGGTAATCATCAGTGATCTGTTGAAAGAAATAAAGGAGGAGAAGGAGGATGAAGAGGAAAGGATAAGGATAAGAGCATGGAATGAAAAAATTGAAAAAGAAGAAGAAAATGAAAAGAGGAAGAAAGAAGAGGAGGAAGAGAAGAAGAAAGAAGAGCAGGAGAAAAAAAGAAAGAAAAGAAGAGAAAGAGTGTTGGAGATAAAATAAGAACTTGGTGGAGAAAAAGAAGAAACTAGAAGCAGAAGAAGAAGAAGAAGAAAACCCAAAGGCCCTTTTCAGGGCCAGCCATATTTCTCGAAAAGAGATAGCCTTTCCATTGCCTACCCCTTTTTTTAAAATTTAAATTTAAATTTAAATTTAAATTTTAAAAAATTTAAAAAAAAAAAAAATCCCAAAAGCCCAAACTCTATTCCCCCATGTTAATTTCCCTTGTCCCTAGACAGACCCAAACTCTATGTTAAATTCCCATTGTCCCTAAAGTGACCCACGATTTCTCTCCATGTTAAATTTCCATTGTCCCTAATCTGACCCAGGGGTCTTTTTAATGCTAAGTCCCATTGTCGCTAATGTGCCCCACTTAACTACTTAAAGTGTGTGTGTGTGTGTGTGTGTGTGTGTGTGTGTGTGTGTGTGCGCGCGCGCGCCTTAACATATGAGATGCTAAGATCAGATTACATGTAGAATAGACCTTTAGTATTTTGCCAGACGGTGGGTATATTTTTTGTGAGCCTGCAATTTGATAGACAGTGGACGTGTTTGCTTGTGTTTCTGTGTTTGCTATACGGTGTATATGTTTGTGTACATGCATATATGTGCTAGACTGAGAGTATGTCTATTTGTGTCTTTATTTGCTAGAGAGTGGATATGCTTGTGTGTCTGTATATGCGTGTGTGTATGCCTGCATATGCAATTGTGTATGCCTGTATATACTTGTGCGTATGTATGTATATGTTTGTACGTATGGATGTATACCTAAGGTGTATTGTTTCTCCTTTTACGAACGAACAGAAATATAATCCTGATTTTAGTGTTTCAAGGCTACAGAGATTTAAAAGCCACGGAAACCAATTTATTTTGATATTTCAAGAAAACTCTATTGTCTAACAATGTGGAATGCCATACAGAGGTGACTAATTGGCTAGCTGATTCTCGTTGTTTGGTTCAGAAAAGAGCTAAAAGATCAGGTGAAATGTGTTGAAAAGTGTAATGAAAAAAGGGAGAGGAAACCCAACTTTTGACTTAGATGTTGCACCATTAATTTACAAACTACTAATTATTCATCTTGCAAAGTTTGAAACACCTTTATAACAAAGAAAAAGAGGACATTATTCCGCGAATATAATAGTAGAAAATTACACATAGGTAACAGGGTAAAATAATTACGGATCAGTTTTTGATTTCAATAACAGAACCTAAACTGAAACTTAAACTTCAGTATGGCTTCCTGCATACTGATTGGTTGAAGTATGACTTGAAATGCACCAACCAGATATCTAAACCAAAACTTAAGTCTTAGACTGGTGCTGGTGAAATTGCTCGGGGCTGTTCGAGGTCAGAAGTACCTTTCAGACAAAATAACAGTTAAACGGACTAAGCGTAAAAATCCAAACATTGTCCTGCGTATCTGAAGGGCACCAATAAACTTATGGTCATAATGTATGTTAAAGGCGCGAGGTATCGTTGATTTCTTAAATATCTCAGTTCCTGTTGTTACCAGCATGAGTGACATTTAGATATTCTGAAAGACGAGTGTGTAAGGACGACATCAACGGATTAGGGTGAAAATAATACAAATTAGGTTTTTCTAAAATTACTTTAAAAAACACAAAATCATTATTTTATAGCATGTACCGTTAGGGATTGTACGTGTGAACCTCGCCGTGCTACATTACTCATTCAGAATATAGAAAGGTTCTGTACGATTGTATCTCGCGTCACAATGAGTATTTAAATCGTTAAAAAAAAAAAAGTCAAAATACTTATAGACAGTTGCCTTCATACCTTTTATTGTCCATACAAGAGACAGTAACACGATATCCAAGTATTCGTCTGTCCGAATGTCTGGTTTTATCAACCTACTTCATTCCGGTCTGAGATAAATCAGGGAATTTTACGTAAATGGAGTAGGTTACGGAAGAAGTTAGAAGCACACCAACTCAGATAAGCCAACCCATCACAAACTTCAATCATCACGAGATACCATCTTATCATTAGACATGTCAGTTTTGAAAATCTTTCTTGCTACTTCTTTCCTAACCTGAAGTTTATAAAAATGTTTATTTATCAAGCAATATGATCGCAAGGGTTGATAACATAAAAGTGTTGTGCCTTGGATCAACAAGGGAAGTAATTTTAGCTCAAGTTGTCTAAAAGCACAGTTGAGCAAAATTATACCGAATGATAACTGTTAGGAAGAAATTTTTAAGGTAACAAAGAATAAAATCGGTTTGGTATATTGATTGTCAAATATTGACACTTAACAGTTGTTGTTATATATATATATATATATATATATATATATATATATATATATATATATATATATATATATATATATATATATATATATATATATATATATATATATATATATATATATATATATATATATATAGGTGCTATGATGATCGTGAGACTAGAGTCCGAGTTACAAACCAATGATGGAAAATAAAAAGCTGATACTGCCCTCGCACTGAGATAATGAAAGAATATTTCGAAGTTATATGAATAAGAACGAAAAACATAGAAATTTAAGAGAATTTAAGAGTCTTTTGATGCACAAGGACACTAGTCTTTCTAAGCATGCTGATTATCCGTATTTTGAAATGAATATAACAAAGAATATATATATATATATATATATATATATATATATATATATATATATATATATATATATATATATATATATATATATATATATATATATATATAAGTATTTAGATTTATTTATTTACTATTTATACAACGGGTGAAGGTCACAGTTCTTCAAAACAGTCCTTCTGCGATAATCATTTTCCTCGGATATGCGTAAAAAGTAATATCTGCTAGTGAGAGACGGGACAGCTTCTTGGCTTCTTGGGTCTCTTGAGAGAGAGAGAAAGAGAGAGAGAGCGGGAGAGAGCACTTTGTAACGTAAATCGTTTAAAAATTCAACACAAGATCATTCAAGTGTTAATGTTGCCTTGATTGGTTATTTTTTTTTCAAACATTTTTGCTGTGGTACTTTTTAAGTGTAATAAAATACCGCATGCGTGACAACGACTCAAAATAAATGTTAATATGTCAAATTAGAAACGATACGTTACTTTTAACAACTTCATTACTTCAGATTATGTTTTTGGGGTAATAATAAATGCTGATATTTTATTGTGATTGTCGGGTGAGAAAAATAATAGAAACAGTACGACGTAACATTAATGCAGTTCGCGATCAATAACCGTCGTTGACATGGTATATTTCTACCTGTTTAAATATTGACAAATCAAACAAATTAGATATTGGCCTGAAATCTAAAATCAATGGGATTCGTTTGGAATATATGAAGTATTCTATGGTCTAAATACAGATACAACATTAGTAATACAAAAAGTTCATGATACTGATAGTTTTGTCGGTACATTAAAAATGAGTTCATTTGGGTGAAATGGAGTTTCTAACCAACCATGCTATCGGTAAGGTATTCGTACATGATAGTGGTGGATTTTGAATATACAAGTACCATAAACAAATATTAAACATCTATTGAGTTTATATCCAAAAGACGGACAGGTAGGCATTGCTTCCAAGGTATCTTAAACGTTATTGCAGTAGGAAAATACAGGTAATTTATTTTCGTCTGTTTTGTTATCATAATTTACTTAAAGTGTGTCGAATACCCTACGTAATATCATGAATGAATCCCTTTGAAACAAAATTAAATCTTATGTGACGTGATTATTTAGATTTCGTTTGGGGTTTTTGCGGCGCAGCAAAACAAGCATGTTTGTTTAGTTAGCAATGCAACTGAATTCAGGTGCTTTGTCCATTGACACAACTTGGTAAACAATCTGAACTGATCCAATGGTAAGATTTTAACCCGTACTCTTTCTGTCGCATGTCAGGCATGCTACGTACCGGGCGACCGTGGCTCCTATCCTAAATGGTCGCCTCTAACAATATGAAGGAGGGTTAATATATGACGACGCAGTACACGATATTTAGTAGAAAATAGTCTGAACACATTCTTTCAAACTTTAACATGTAATTTCTTTTTCCAAATTTTAGACGTTTACTACTTTCTGTTGTAATAAACCTAAGATAAGGGACTTCTCAATCAAATGCAGAAATAAACTCCATATATGTGTCGTCGACGTTTCTCAGTATTATTTAAGATTTAAAACAGATATTTCCATTCAGTGATCACTTAAGGAAACGGTATTAATAACTACATTTTGCAGTGCCCCCACTCCTCAGCATACCATCACCACCCGCCTGCCCAAAAATCTAGTATATGCAAAGCTGTCAAAAGCTTTCTTGAAAGACAGGCTAGAAATCTAGTCTTAAACAAATCCATCTCATTGCCAAATATGTCACGTGAAAACACTCTGCTCAGTATGAGATTTAGCAGTAAAATGCAAGGAAATTTTATGTTAAAACTGCGCAAGGTACATGTTTTCTTGAATGCTTAAAAACGAAATATTCAAAAATAAAATTACATTTTCTTCACAAACAAACGAATAATATTTCGGCCATTATGTTTTAAAAAATATGCATGCAATTATTTTCTACTTTCGGAAACATTGTTTAAATGATCTATTTTTTCATCAAAACGGAAGGATAAAATGCAAATTTTAATGTTTTTATGATTCTGTTCTTTGCCACCTGATACTATAAATGAGCGGACTTTGTCCAAATTTACCGTGACCGCTCTAGTTTACTGGTATAGTACAATTTTCCCAACCTTGATGCTATAAAGCAATGGACTTTGTCCAAATTTACCGTGGTCACTCTGGTTTACTGGTATAGTGCAATTTTCCCAACCTTGATGCTATAAAGCAATGGACTTTGTCCAAATTTACTGTGGTCACTCTGGTTTACTGGTATAGTGCAATTTTCCCAACCTTGATACTATAAATGAACGGACTTTGTCCAAATTTACCGTGGTCACTCTGGTTTACTGGTATAGAGCAATTTTCCCAACCTTGAGACTCTGGGCTTCGATCCGACACAGATTCTGGGTCGAGAAATACATATTTGACGGTTTGCTAGCAATAATTGTAACCAACTACTGAGTTAGTAAATTAGTCTATCAAATCAGTGGCCTTGGTCAGGAAAACCGCTTGAAGATTAAAGAACAGCCGTGACTGGTTTAGTGCTTTATTACGTTTAAATGAAGATATATAATATTGTTCAACTTATAAAACTAACATTCTAACCATGCAGACCTTTACAATAGTCGTTCCCACAAGTTTTTTGACCAGATTTCATGCATATGTATTTCTGTGCATGCTTTTGATCTCACGGCAGCATGAAACATTCGTATGTTGAAAAGTCTTTAGTTAATCACAAGAGACGTTCTTGTTTTGAATTTGTTATTTTCAACAGGATTTTTCTGTAAATTTGTTTCATGAAATCATTTAAGAAAACAATGTTTTATAAGCTTTCTATTTTAGTTACATGTGCCCGAACAGGTTAGTCCAGAATCTTTTTTTTCTTCTTTCTTAGACATTCACCGTCAAACAATATGGCATTATTTACACAATACATCTTTAGTCTAGTTAGGCATGTATGCGATCAGAGTGGGTTTTTTGTCATGAACTTCATTTGCTTTAATTAGGCTATTTCAGGACGAAATCTGAACTGTTCCCTGGCTATATTTTGCTGAACATTGTGGTAAAACACCTTTAAAGCATATAAAAATAATCAATTATTTTAAGAAGAAAAAAACAATAATGATTTGTAATAAAGTAACAAAACATACCCTTTCTCAGACAAATACAGTAGTAAAATTCAAATATTTCATGTTGAGGTTTATGACAATGAAAAAGACAATGATATTTTATCGTTAATGCAGACGATAGGCCAATAATATTATAGTTGCACAACAGTATTGCAATGATGCAGAGAGACATATTACAGATATATTTAACAAAATGAAGGGAAAAGGGAGGGGGAAAAATGCAGCACACACATCAGAAATATATAGGAAGATGAAAGAGAACAACCATTACATAATTACATAACTCTGATCTTTCATTTAGGTAGAACCAAATACCATAGTTACATGTATATTTGATTTCTTCTGTGGAATGCTGAAAAGACGTATTGTGCAAGTTGATATATTATAACAGGGTTCTTATACTTCATCTAAAAAATATAACAGATTTCTTCACATGGGTGGTTTTTGCAAAATATTTCTGGTAATAATCTTTCTAAGATCTGCATAAAATGCAGATCTCCTGAGGTTTATCTAATGACTTCCAGTAACAGTTGCAATGCACTGGTTCCGAGCATACAGGGGAAGGAAATAACGTTTGAAATGGTGCCTCGTTTGAAAATTGTGCTAGCCAAGAATAAACTGGCAACTTTCAATTTGAACATATGGTGTGATATTTAGCAAGGCGAAAGAAGATAAGTCTTCAAAGTTTCCTCGTTCTTAATGCATCTTCACATCTGGCAGCAGAAATATAACAATACAGCGATATGTATCAGGCATATCGATATTTTTTGTGATGATACAAATATACAATACGGCGATAGGTATCAGGAATATCGATATTTTTTGTGATGATACAAATATACAATACGGTGATAGGTATCAGGAATATCGATATTTTTTGTGATGATACAAATATACAATACGGTGATAGGTATCAGGAATATCGATATTTTTTGTGATGATACAAATATACAATACGGTGATAGGTATCAGGAATATCGATATTTTTGAGATTATACAAGTATGTAATACAGCGAGACTATCAGAAATATTGTTATTTTTGTGAGGATAAAAGTAAATAATATAGCTATACGTATCAGGAATATCGATATTTTTGTGACGATACAAGTATATATTATGGCGATACGAACTATACAACCTGAGAACTTGAGATAATGAACTATTTTTTTTTACATTTGTTAACACCCAAAATTTAGCATAATTGTAATTGTATTGAATAATTAAGCTTTTTCACAGACATAGTGTACTAGTGATTTTAAATATAATTTGATCTAGTTTTCTATAATGAAACGCATGTTGCATTTATTCACATGCTTAAAGGCAAGAAATAAAAGGGTGGAACTGAACTGAACTTTTATAACAAAGTAAAGCTTATCATACATTGTTTTATATGATTAAAAAAAAAAACAGGATATACATGTAGCGATATAGATTCCTTAATGCAGTCTCTTGATATCTACCATGTACAATACCCTTATTGCTGAAAAAGGCCAACCATTTTATTGCCCGGCACTTACCTTCTACATTACTTTTAATACTTACGAAATTCTACACCCATCTTTTTTAATATTCTTCTTCAATAATACATATATGGTTGCAAATATATTTTACATCGTTACAATTTGCAGACAATGAATGGTTGGTGAGTGGGCATAACAATTACAAACTGTGTTAATCATTTACTGGTACGAGAAGCATTTTGGATGATATGAAAGATTGACTATGTGACGGAAAAGAGTAGACACTCTCATTGCAGATTTGTCCAGACATGATCCTGATGTGAACTAGTTTCCATAACTACTTTATTTTTCAAACACGTTAACATATCCGTCCTCTGTTACATTTCCTTAGAAAGCAAAGAAAGTAGATGTTGAAATAATATATACACACACAAACACAAACACAAACACAGGCACACCACTTGACACCAAGAAAAGAAAACAAATACAGGCACACCACTGGACACCAAGAAAAGAAAACAAACACGCCAACGTGTATGCTTTAACTATAGCAAATAAAAGTTTGAAATAAAAGTTGTGCAATATATAACCACTACATGGTCTGAGTAACAAGATCGGTATTGGTTTGGCGTCATCCAGACAGGATTGTTGTTGTTTCATGCAAAACATTTAAAATGTACTTGATCAGAAAACGTCAGTCTATCGCATGCTTGTACTTAGCAGCCACGTCACAAATAGTAGGACTCGATTTATGTTTGGAATCTGATTTTGAAACACACGATATATCCATAAATAACTCTGAGTGCATGTTAGTGATATTAATTGTAAATATTCCAATTTAGTATGCGTATTTGTTAAGATATATCTGCAGCTGCCATGAGCTCAAAACAGAATAACTATGCTCTTGAATTAATGTCTCATACGCCATGAGCTCAAAACAGCATGAACCGTGGTGTTGAATTAATGTCCAATAATGCCATGAGCTCAAAACAGCATGAACCAGGGTGTTGAACTAATGATCAATAATGTCATGAGTTCAAAACAGCATGAACCATGGTGTTGAACTAATGATCAATAATGTCATGAGTTCAAAACAGCATGAACCATGGTGTTGAACTAATGATCAATAATGTCATGATCTCAATCCAGCATGAGCCATGGTGTTGAATGAATGTCCAATAATGCATTGAGCTCAAAACATCATGAGCCATGATGTTGAAATAATGACCAAAAATGTCCTGAGCGTAAAGTAGCATGAACCCTACCCTTGAATTAATGTCCAATAATGTCATGAACTCAAAACATCACGAACCATGGTGCTGAACTAATGACCAATAATGTCATGATCTCAAAACAGCATGAACCATGGTGTTGAATGAATGTCCAATAATGCCATGAGCTCAAAAAATCATGGATCATGGTGTTGAATTAATGTACATTATTAATTATCTGCTTCTGACTGTGATGATGAAAAATATTTCCTATTGGAAGGGAAAACTCACTTGGACGTGGCATGCTTTCAGACCAGGAAATATTATAGTCTCTGCTACACGATCGTTTTCATTTGACATTATTAGTAGTAATATCGGATAAAGAGACCAACGTTGACACTGATTTACTAACAAAATGATGTAGCATGCTAGTTTTTAACGCCTCCAACTCTAATTTAGGGCTCATTAAATGAATAGATTTTTTACAATGCCGATGTATTATCATCGATTTTCTTATATAGAATTTGTAAATCTAGCAGTGAGCGGAACGGTTGAAATAATATACGGGTACGGGTACAAATGACTTAAATCATCGGAGTTTATCGATTTTATGAAGATGAAAGATTTCATTCCCTGATATGATTTAGTCCTTATGGATTACTTTCATACTATTTAATCTAACACTTGCATGCAGACAGAAGGGGGAAAGCTAAAATAAGGAGAGAGAGAGAGAGGCGGTGGAAGAAGGGATAGGAGAATTTATTGCTCAAAGAAATACCAGCCCCGGGGGGGGGGGGGCAACCGGGCCAGGGCCTGTAAGCGGGGCCCGGGTAGAACAATACTTTTTTAATTTTATGAAAGAAAAATGTTGCTTGAACAAGAACTAGGAGAGACCCGGGTGTTTCTTACCCCAAGGCCCGTGATCGCTCTCTATGGTCCTGAATACCAGAACAGTTTGTAAAACAACTTTTTCTGATGCACTAAAACAAAATTCAAAGAAGACAGACTGTATGATGGCGGATTAAGTCCATGAAAGAAACTCTAATCAACCAATCAGTTTAGAACTAAGAAATGGCAATAAATTGTGATTTTACAGATCTATTAAAGATGCCTTGCAATGTATAAGTGTAATTAAAACAGTTCGAATCCTACAGCAGCTTTGACACAGTTAAGGGTTTCATCCCATTCATGTAACAGGAAATAACATAATCGATACTTTTCAATTATCATGTATATTTTGCAGTCAACAGGAAATTGGGGTGAATATCCCCTTTTGATCAGTTGACTACCTTATGATAATATTTTTGTTGGGGGGGGATAAATAATTATTAGTTAATACTGGAAGCGACCATCATTCCATTAAGGTTTAAATGTATTGATTGATCAAAATGTTAACATAAGAATACCCTTGTTTAATCTCGGAGTGTGTGTGTGTGTGTGTGTGTGTGTTGGATTGGATTTTTTAACGTAGTTTTAACAAATTTTCAGTCATATCGCTACGATGTCTGCAGTGTGGCAGTTTATAGTGATGTCTAGCACTAGGGCATCATGCCGCAGACCTGTAGCATGATGTCCCACCCAGTAACATTATCCTGACACCAGGCCGACCAGTCCTAACACTAACCTCTTAATGCCGAGCGCAAAGAGATGCAGCTGTTAGTACCATTTTTATAGGTATTCGGTATGACTCGGCCGAGGTTCAAACCCGCGACCTCCCACATCGGAAGCGGACGCTCTAATCACTACGGCGCTGGAGCTGTCGTTTAATCTAGGAGAGTGTATGTATGTATGTATGTATGTAGAGAGACAGACAGACAGACAGAGATAGACAGATAGAGTGAGAGAGAGGGGGGAGAGAAGGATAGAGTTTGATCTTGTGCAAATAAACAGTTGATGAAGATTGGTTTCCTTAATAAGTACCAAAACATAAAAGCATTAGTTCAATGGTAGCATTATACTTCTAAGTTTAGCAGCCAAACGTGGAGAAATCATATCATAAATATCTTATGAGCTAAGAAAAATAAAATAAAAATGAAAAAATAATGTTCCCAATGTCGTTACCTCAGGTTTCCTTCACTGATTTGCTTTATCATTCATGTCGATTTAATAATTCTTTATTACACCATTTTTCTTGCAATGTCCAAACTCTAACATCACGTAATCCACGGTTTCGTCGACAATTTAAAGACATACTTCAAAGAGCTCGAAAACCCCAACCCTCTGTACAAGACTTCTCTATACCCCGGTTTTCTCTAAAAACCGTCTTCTCTGTAACCCAGCTTTCTGTGCAAAATAACCACACAAAACCAGGCTTTCTTTGCGGATTTCTCACAGATTATGATACCAATAAGGCCGTTCTAACAACAATCAAACCTCTGTAAACTGGCCACCTAATTACAACAGCCAACGTATGTGGTCGTCACATTACTTGCCTTAAAATTAGGGCTTGACAATAAACGAAATCTGTCGGAGCGAGATCAAAGTCCACATCCTTCCCAAATCTTCTCTCAGTCTCCCTTTATCCCCGCGCGGGGACGCGCGCGCGTGCGTGCATGCGTGTGTGTGTGTGTGTGTTTGAGAGAGAGAGAGAGAGAGAGAGAGACGGGTTTATCGTCTTCTCATGCTTTCCTTTTAATATTGATTGAAGATTCGCAAGGGAAATACCACGGGATCGGGTTTAGCGTTATGTATAGTTGTGCCTCTGTGAAATAATGATGAATGAATTGACAAGCAGCGGGAGCGATAGGTAAATCAATTCTCCATTTGAGTAATCCTTCTTCATACATACAATCAAGGACTCTGAGCGTGCCAGATGGAATGCCCCCGACCGGGCCTCTATCTGATAATGTCAGTCTAGTCTCTGTCAGAATGTACGAACGGAGGATTTGCACTAGAGCGACCGCAAGGTATCGAATTGACACATATTCTTCATGAAGCTCTTCCCATGTACTATTCATTATAACTATTATTACTATTTAATTGCTGGAATGACGACATTCTTAACTCTAGTTGAGTACAACACATTGTTACAACTGTGAACCAGTCACTTAAAATAGGGATGATTTCTAACAATTTAAAAGAATTCGTTGGCGAAGGTGAAAGGGAGGCTACAATATACCAAGAAAATAGGGAGGATAAACAGGATCTGACTGAGCACTGTCAGTACCCGCTTATAAGACGAGACCATTTGTAAATTACACAGACTCAGATCTGGCGTCGTAAAATGGGCCGGCAGATCTGGTCTGTGCAGTTTGATAGGAGTAATCAGTAGAACAATAAACATAGACCCTGATATGCAGGAGGATTTTGCTACGGCAGATCATGATCTTTGTTGTTTCCAGTTTGACCCATATATAAGTGAGTATATATACTGTATGTAAGGTCATTTTTAATGTTGGCGAACATTGTGGGGAGGTTGGACTTTAAAATGATGGGTATATGGTATTTTTTTTATATATTGTTTTCTGTGTTTGTCTGACTAGATGTTCGTATGTGTTTCAGTTTAAGATGTGCTATTGATTCATGCCCTAAAGCCATACATACATACATACATACATACATACATACACAGAGACAGACGTACATACATAGAGGGAGAGTGTGTCTCATATATTCATGGATAATGTTGGAAATAGATTAGTAAATATCGAAATACATACCGTATTTATTCGTGAAAAAAAAAAAAACCATCAAACTAGGAGCAACGGACCATATGTACTGATGCATTATTCAGTCTGGGTATATGCTACTAGTAGATGGGTGAACGTTTAACACAAAGGTTGTATTCATTAGAAAGTAGTAGCTTGAACGATCAAACGTCATATGTTCCAGTGTCTCCGACAGACTACGCACCGTCAAATCAAACGTCATATGTTCCAGTGTCTCCGACAGACTACGCACCGCCAAATCAAACTTCATATGTTCCAGTGTCTCCGAAAGACTACGCACCGCCAAACCAAACTTCATATGTTCCAGTGTCTCCGACAGACTACGCACCGCCAAATCAAACTTCATATGTTCCAGTGTCTCCGAAAGACTACGCACCGCCAAATCAAACTTCATATATTCCAGTTTCTCTGAAAGACTGCGCACCGCCAAATCAAACTTCATATGTTCCAGTGTCTCCGAAAGACTACGCACCGCCAAATCAAACTTCATATGTTCCAGTGTCTCCGAAAGACTACGCACCGCCAATTCAAACTTCATATGTTCCAGTGTCTCCGAAAGACTACGCACCGCCAAATCAAACTTCATATATTCCAGTTTCTCTGAAAGACTGCGCACCGCCAAATCAAACTTCATATGTTCCAGTGTCTCCGAAAGACTACGCACCGCCAAATCAAACTTCATATGTTCCAGTGTCTCCGAAAGACTACGCACCGCCAATTCAAACTTCATATGTTCCAGTGTCTCCGAAAGACTACGCACCGCCAAATCAAACTTCATATGTTCCAGTGACTCCGAAAGACTACGCACCGCCAAATCAAACTTCATATGTTCCAGTGTCTCCGAAAGACGACGCACCGTCAAAACTGAAGATTTGACAACGGAAATGTTCCAATGAATACAAACAATTTGCATTTTTTGTGAAGGCACATGTTAACGCAATTTTATCAATGATTTTCTTCATAATTAAAATCGAGACATATATTTCATTGTTCTTAAAGTCGTCACAACAAAACAACGGAAAGGGGCAAACTATTATGAACTAAAAAAAATGTGTAAAAAAAACAAACATAACCCACATACGTACCGGCCAAGCTGGCTGGCGCAGGGATAATATCTAAAATGGGATAGTAAATTGCAGATAGCGGAAGCGCAAATTTAGCGGCGACGGTGCATAGTGCTGGAGCTCAGACATATCAAGAATGCCTCCGGCATTTGCATAAAAATATACTTGAGTCGAATCTCGATAAGGTCCACTTTCTTTTAAGGGTGAGTTAAAGGTCCATCTTACTGATCTAAAATTTGATCCTAAAAATGTTTTAATGAAGAAGGACAATTTATTGTATTTCTTTCACGACTCTAGTGATAGGAGAGGATAAATCGAATGCGCTCATATTCAAAGGTTCTGTATGTTGGATGATACAGTTAGCACTCCTTGTTCGCTGAGGCATGTGTTATGTCTTTCCCAAACTCGGCTTCCATTTCAGTGAAATTTCCTGATCAATAATAACAATAATAATAATAATAATGAGGACTTTATATAACGCCTAATCTTTATAAGCTCTAAGCGCTTTACAAAATTAAATACCTATAACATATAAAAACATATAATGATATGATTACAAAAAAACCCACCATGAAATTAGGAATCATAAAATAACATGCTGAAAATATTTAAGGTAGGAAACATTATTAGGTCTTTATGTTTGTTCTTGCAGTCGAAATAAGTGTGTTTTAAGAGCATTACTGTGTCTTTGTGTCTAAGTTCAGGGGGCAATTCATTCCACATTGCTGGGCCCTGGTATGCAAAAGAACGTTGTCCATATGACTTTGTTTCCATAGTGGGAATAATGAGTATACGATTGTCAGAGGAGGAGTGTAAGTATCTTGCTGGTGTATACACATGGGTGAGGTCGGATAGGTACGTCGGACTGGAGTCCGTCAGTGAAACGTAGCACAGAGAACACATTTTGTGTTTCATTCTGGATCGAATGGATAGCCAGTGTAGGGTACAGAGCAGCGGGGAGGTGTGCTCTGTTCGTGGTACTCTTAGTATGATCCGAGCAGCTGTGTTTTGAACTTTTTGAAGTTTCTGGAGTAGATATTGAGATGAACCCGACATAATTGAGTTACAATAATCCAGTCGTGTAAGTACTAATGAACATGGGGTCCCGAGTGGCCGAGTGGTCTAAAGCGCTGTCCGTTACGGATCACTACCATCTCACCTCTGTCTGCGTGGGTTCGAGTCTCGGATTCAGCCAATGTGGGTATGTGAGAGAGCTTGCCAGTAGCTTCTCGTTGGTCGGTGGTTCTTTCCAAGGTTTTCCCGGGTTCTTCCTCCACCATTAATACTGGCCGCCATGTATAGCCTATCGTGTGCTGAAACATGGCCTTCAAAACCCTACAAAAACAACAACAACTAATGAAAACACAAGTGTTTTAGTGGCATCAGCTGAAAGATATTTGCGAATGGAGTTGATGCATAATTGTGTGATTCATCCAACTCTTACTGAGTAAGTAGATTTGGTTTTAATGATGATTATTATATGTTCATTTAAATTATTATCTTCATCATTATTTATAATGACAGACATTGAAATACATCCAAATGGAGAAATTTAAATTGCTCGAAAAGGTGTAAGTGTATAACATACAGACGTTTATTAATCAAAGTATATAAGATGTATAGAAATCAAAGTGTATAAGATACGGGTGTTTAAAAATCAAAGTGTATAAGATACAGATGTTTAGTAACCAAAGTGTAAAAATACATAAGTTTAGAAATCAAAGTGTAAAAATACATAAGTTTAGAAATCAAAGTGTAAAATAAGTTTAGAAATCAAAGTGTAAATATACATAAGTTTAGAAATCAAAGTGTATAAGATACACATGCTAATGAATCAAAGTGTAAAAGATATAGATGTTTAGAAACCAGTACGTATGACATACAGGTGTTTACAGATCAAAGTGAATACGATACAGATGTTTAGAAATCTAAGTTTATGAGATACAGACGTTTATGACTCAAAGTTTATAAGATACAGATGTTTAGAAATACATTTGTATAAGACAAATATATTGAGAAATCAAAGAATATAAAATAGAAATGTTTAGAAATCAAAGTGTATACGATACAGATGTTTAGAAGTCAAAGTGCACAGGTGTTTAGAAATCAAAATGTATGAGATACAGGTGTTTAGAAATCAAACTGTATGAGATACAAATGCTAAGGATCAAAGTGTACAAGACACAAATGTTAGGAATAAAAGTGTATAAGATAGAAATGTTTAGCACTCAAAGCGTGTAAGATACAAATGTTTAGGAATCTAAGTGTATATTATACAAATGTTTAGGAATCTAAGTGTATATTATACAAATGTTTAGGAATTAAAGTTGATACGATATAAATGTTTATGGATCATAGTGTATAAGATTCAAATGTATATGAATCAAAGTGTATAAGATATAAAAATTTAGGAATCAAAGTTACTGCTGTTGCTTTTGTAGGACTTTGTGCCATTTTTCAGCACAAGATAGGCTTTACATGGCCTCCAGTATAAGCTGTGGAGGCAGAACACGGGAAAACTCGGGAATGAACCATCGACCCATGAGAGGCTACTGGCAAGCTTTCTCGCATACCCACATTGGCCGAATCCGAGACTCGGACCCGCGCAGACAGAAGTGAGATGGCAGTGATCTGGAACGGTATGCGCTTTAGACCACTCGGACACTAGGACACTCGGGGCTCTAGGAATGAAAGTGTATAAGATACAAATGTCTATGAATCAACGTGCATAAGATACAAATGTTTTGGAATCAAACTGTAAACGATGAACAGGAATAAACGGGTAAAAGATGAAAGTGTTTAGGAATTAACGTGCACAAGATGCAGATGTTTAGGACTCAAAGTGTATAAGATGTTATGAAATCAAAGTGTATGAGATGTTATGAAATCAAAGTGTATGAGATACAGATGTTGATGAATCAATGTGTATATGATACAGATGTTTAGATATTAAAGTATGTAACGTCGCCCTCTTAGTTAAAGGAGTTGTAAATTCGGTTTGGCTGGCGTTATCTGGAGGATGACATCCCTCGTTATGATAGCACGGTGGGAGTGGAAAAATCGAATTTCAACAGAGAAGTGAGCGAGAATATTGGGGAAAAAAATAGTGCAACACGAGCCCCCTTAGACAAGAAATAAATAACAAATTTAAAAAAAAAAACAAATTAATAGCGGCAGTTCCAGTTCAATCTAAATTGTGTCAACATAATTTAACGGCAGTTTCCAATTTGTATTTATTTCAATATAATAACGAGTGGTGAAAAGAGCGCAAAGTCCATGACTAATTGCATCACTTTCCTCCCATGACCATGCATCAACGTCTTCCTGTTTCCTCGAGCCTTCATATTCTCTACGCTTCACCCCTTCCTGGACTTACTAGTCCTTTATTCTCAGCTCGTCACTCCTGTTTCGGACTTCTGTCTTCGGACTGTTCCGTCTCTTCCCAGAAAGATGTTCCTTAAAGGACAAAATTACCCTTAAATCTCTGCATGTACCACCTTCTATATGTACATAAAATTCCCTCACTTACGTTACTCAGAAGCATACTAGCTATCCACACTGCACAAATTCTGAACTAATGCGATAGAACATCACCCTCGCTTCACATCGACAGGCCATAATTAACACATTAGCGGTATAACTAACGTTACCGTATCTCTTTACATCCGATACCACATGCTCGATTACTATTGCATAACATTTTTAAAAAAATCAACTCACAGCAATCCCTAACTTACAAGATTATTTAAACATTACAAAATCAGATATAATTATGCAGTTTTCGTTAACTCACGATAATCAAAATCGTCCTAACAGACCAAGAAAACTATTTCATATAACCCTATGAAATTCTACAGATATGAAAACGTGGATACCATGCAATCGTAAATTTTATCAATGAACCAGTAACTGTTAAATTAATGAGATAAATTACATAACAACTCTAAAATCAACAGATTTCCGTGAAATTGAATAAACGATACATAATATGGATCATAGCCATATCAATACATTTGCATAAAACAAACAATAAAAAAATAGAACATTACGTGGGAAATTAAAATTGCGTACCTTAATGCTGTTCTCTTTCAGAAATTGTCCGTCCTAGAACTAAACCCTGTCTTTTCTTACAAGACAGCCACCTGGTCCCCTTTTCTTGTTTAACGATGAATGCACTATTCTTTTTAGGTGTCCTCTGAGTCAAACGTCTCCTTTCAAGAATTTTAAGACTAAAGAATTCCGACTATGTTCGTCACTTTAAATTCACATTATTTTCAAAGTGTACGCCTTAATTTACTCTGCCCAATCGTAAGCAGTGGTTCCTAAATTATCCCAAGATGATCATTTATTTCGTCAGATCTCAGACAGCATAGAATCTGTGAAGTACGGGTATATCAAGTTCCCTTTGAAAATGATAATTTGACATTGGTTCCAACCAAGCGCTGAATGGTTGGTAGCTTAAACGTTTACTTTCTCAGGATAGCGAATCAATGTCCTAGTCAATCTCACTGAGTCATAAATTCTAGCCTTTCCTGTTTTAACACTGACATGGGAGAGAAAAGTGGAAAGATCGAAGTGATCCTTCACAAAGACGTTTCTGACTTAAATGTGAAATTTTTTAACGCTCAGTGCATTCAACTTTAAGGTTAATACAATTCACAATTCGACACTTTACAAAGTGTATAAGATACAGATGTTTAGAAATCAACGTGAATAAGATAGAGATGTTTAGAAGTCAAATGGAATAAGATACAGATTTTTATAAATCAAAGTCTATAAGATACAGATTTTTATAAATCAAAGTCTATAAGATACAGATTTTTATAAATCAAAGTGTATAAGATACAGATATTTATAAATCAAAGTGTATAAGACGTTTATGAATCAAAGTCTATAAGATACAGATTTTTATAAATCAAAGTGTAAAAGACGTTTATGAACCAAAGTGTATAAGATATAGATGTTAATAAATTAATGTGTATAAGATACAGATTTTTATAAATCAAAGTGTATAAGATACAGATTTTTATAAATCAAAGTGTATAAGATACAGATTTTTATAAATCAAAGTGTATAAGACGTTTATGAACCAAAGTGTATAAGATACAGATGTTTATGAATTAAAGTGTATAAGATACAATAGTTTAGTAATCAAAATGTATAAGATAGAAATGTTTAGAAATCAAAGTGTATACGATACAGATGTTCAGAAATGAATGTGTATAAAATACATATGTTTATAAATCAAAGTGTATAAAACGTTTATGAACCAAAGTGTATAAGATACAGATGTTTATGAATTAAAGTGTATAAGACGTTTATGAACCAAAGTGTATAAGATACAGATGTTTATGAATCAAAGTGTATAAGATACAGATGTTTATAAATCAAAGTGTATAAGACGTTTATGAACCAAAGTTTATAAGATACAGATGTTTATAAATCAAAGTGTATAAGACGTTTATGAACCAAAGTGTAGAAGATACAGATATTTATGAATCAAAGTGAATACGATACAGATGTTTATGAATCAAAGTGTATAAGATACAGATGTTAATAAATTAATGTGTATAAGATACAGATTTTTATAAATCAAAGTGTATAAGATACAGATATTTATGAATCAAAGTGAATACGATACAGATGTTTATAAATTAAAGTGTATACGATACAGATGTTTATGAATCAAAGTGTATAAGATACAGATGTTTATGAATCAAAGTGTATAAGATACAGATGTTTATGAATCAAAGTGTATAAGATACAGATGTTTATGAATCAAAGTGTATAAGACGTTCATGAACCAGAGTGTATAAGATACAGATGTTTATAAATCAAAGTGTATAAGACGTTTATGAACCAAAGTGTAGAAGATACAGATGTTTATGAATCAAAGTGTATAAGATACAGATGTTTATAAATTAAAGTGTATACGATACAGATGTTTATGAATCAACGTGAATACGATACAGATGTTTATGAATCAAAGTGTATAAGATGTTTAAGAATCAAAGTGGATAAAATATGAAAGTTTAGGATGGATAAGAAATTGTATCTGATGCAAATATTTAGAAATCAAAGTGTATAAGATACAAGTAGTTAGGAATCTAAGTGTATAAGATGTTTAGGAATCAGAGTCTATATGATGTTTAGGAATCAAAGTGTATAAGATATAAATATTTAGAAATCAAAGTGTATAAAATATAATTTTTTGGGAATCAAAGTATACAAGATATAAATGTTTTGGATGCATAAGAAAATGTATAAGATACAAATATTTAGGAATCTAAGTGTATAACATATTTAGGAATCAAAGTGTATAAGATGTTTAGGAATCAAAGTGTATAAGATATAAATGTTTAGGAATCAAAGTGTATAAGATGCAAATATTTAGAAATCAAAGTGTATAAGATATAAATATTTTGGAATCAAAGTATATAAGATACAAATGGTTAGGAATTAAAGTGTATCAGATATAAATATTTACGAATCAAAGTGGATAAGATCTTTAGGAATCAACGTGTATCAGATATAAATGTTTAGGAATCAAAGTGGATAAGATCTTTAGGAATCAAAGTCTATCAGATACAGATGTTTAGGAATCAACGGGTATAAGATACGAATGCTATGGAATCAAAATGTATATGATACAGATGTTCAGAAATAAAAAATGTATAAGACGTTTAGAAATCAAGTGTATAAGATGCAAATATTTAGAAATCAAAGTGTATAATATGCAAATATTTAGAAATCAAAGTGTATAATACACAAATGTTTAGGAATTAAAGTGTAAAGGATATAAATGTTGATGAATCAAAGTGTATATGATACAGATGTTTAGAAATAAAAATGTATAAAGTGTTTAGAAATTAAGTGTATAAAATGTTTATAAATCAATGTGTATAAGATACAGATGTTTAGAAATCAAGGTGCTTAAGACGCTTAGGAATCAAACTGTATAAGAGACAGATGTATTGAAATTAAAATGTATAATATGTTTAGGAATTACATTGCATAATGTGTTCATGAATCAAAATGTATATGATAAAGATTATAGAAATCCAAGCGGATAAGATGTTTATGAACCAAAGTCTAAACTATACAGATGTTTACAAATACAGATGAAAGTGTACAAGATGCAAATCTTTCGCATGTATAAGATGTTTTGAAATCAGAATGTATAAGATACATATATTTAGGAATCAAAGTTTACAAGGTACAAATGTTTACGAATCAACGTGTATAAGATACAAATATTTGCAAATCAAAGTGCATAAAATATAAATGTTCAGGAATCAAACTGTAACCAGTGAAAGGAATGAAAGGGTAAAAGATGCAAATGGTTAGGAATCCGAGTGTACGAGATCCAAATGTTTAGGAATTAACGTTTACAAGACATAAATGTTATGGGATCAAAGTGTATCAGATACTAACGTTTAGGAATCAAACTGTAAACAATGAACAAGAATAAAAGTGTACAAGATACAAAGGTTTAGGACTTAACATGTACAAGATACAAATGTTTAGGAATGAAAGTGTATAAGAAAGAAATGTTTTGGAATCAAAGTGTACTAGATGCAACTATTTAGGAATCAATTGTATATAAGATGCAAATGTTTAGGAGTCAAACTGTTAACGATGAAGAATGAAAGTGTAAAACATACAGATCATTAGGAATCAAAGTGTATAAGTTGCAAATGTTTAGGAGTCAAAGTATATTTGATACGAATGATTAGGAATCACGGTGTATAAAATATTTAAGAATCAAAGTGCATAAGATAAAAATGATTAGGAATCAAAGTGTAAACAATGTAAATATATATGAATCAAAGAGTATAAGATTTGTTCTAGGGTTTAACGCCATTTTTCAGCACAAGATATGCTATACATAGCGGCCAGTATAACTGGTGGAGGAAGAACCCTGGAAAACCCAGGGAAGAACCACCGACCCACGAGAAGCTACTGGCAAACTTTCAACGCTAGCCGAGCCTTGTACTCGAACACACGCAGACAGAGGTGAGATGGCAGTGATTTGGAACGGTGAGCGCTTTAGACCACTCGGCCACTCGGGGCCCCAAAGAGTATAAGATACAAATGCTTAGGAAGCAATGTGTCTAAGATATAAACTGTTAGAAATTAAAGTGTATAAGATACAAACGTTTAGGAATCAAACTGTAAACTATGAACAAGAATAAAGCTGTAAAAGATGCAGATGTTTAGGAATCAAAGTGTATAAGATATCAAAGTTTAGGACTTAACATGTACAAGATACAAATGTTTAGGAATGAAAGTGTACTAGATGCAACTATTTAGGAATCAAAGTGTACTAGATGAAACTATTTAGGAATCAATTGTATATAAGATACAAAGGTTTAGGAATCAAACTGTTAACGATGAAGAATAAAAGGGTAAAACATACAGATAATTAGAAATCAAAGTGTATAAGTTACAAATGTTTAGGACTTAAAGTGTACAATATATAAATGTTTCGGAATCAAAGTGTATAATATCCAAATATTTAGGAATCAAAGTGTATAATATCCAAATGTTTAGGAATCAAAGTGTATCAGATAGAAATGTTTAGGAATCAAAGTGTATAATATCCAAATGTTTAGGAATCAGAGCGTATCAGATAGAAATGTTTAGGAATTAAAGTGTAAAAATAGAAATATTTAGGAATCAACGCGTATCAGATATAAATGTTTAGGAATCAACGTGTGAAAGATACAAATGTTGAGGAATCAAAGTGTCTAAGATACAAACGTTTAGGAATCAAATTGGAAACGATGAAGAATAAAAGGGTAAAATTGCAGATGTTTAGGAATTAAAGGGTATAAGATACAAATATTTAGGAATCAAAGTGTCTAAGATATAAATATTTAGGAATCAAAGTGTCTAAGGTGCAAATATTTAGGAATCAAAGTGTATCAGACATAAATGTTTAGGAATCAAAGTGTACAAAATGCAACGGTTGAGGAATCAAAGTGTATAAAATACAAACGTTTAGTAATCATATTGGAAATGATGAAGAATAAAAGGGTAAAATATGCAGATGTTTAGGAATAAAGGTGTATAAGATACAAATTTTTAGTAATCAAAGTGTAAAAGATACAAGTGTGTAGAAATCAAAGTATTTAAGATGAACAGGAATAAAAGCAGATAAGATACATATGTTTAGGAATGTTGGCTTTGGAAATGATTGCAATTTATTTTAGAAAATTTTATCAATGAGTGAATTATTATGGAACCTAATTTATGGAATTTTTAAGCTTCTATCGTCCTGTCGTGATATTTCAATAGCATAGGCGATCAAGACATTTATTTTACCTCTTTAAGACGATTTACCAATTGCAATGTGCTTACATGATTTGGTAAATATGGCTACAAATTGTTATGTATATATTGTCTTCATGATATATTGCCACAACATAGCTATGTATTTGTTGTCTTACTGACATCTTGCCACGACATAGTTTGCTGTGTATATGTCGTCATATTGACATCTTGCCACAACATAGTTTGCTGTGTATATGTCGTCATATTGACATCTTGCCACAACATGATATGATATTTTGCGCCCGGGGACGAACTATAAAATTGGCGCCCCAGCCCCCTCCCCGTTTAATCACATTTTTGAATATTACCCTTGTTTACTTATTATAATGTAACGTTGTAAGCCTCATTTTGGCGCCCCTGTACCTTGGCGCCCGGGGACATATGTACCCCCCTGCCCCCCTCCCCCGCCCCCAGCTACGCCTCTGTGCCACAACATAGTTAGCTAAGTATGTAAATCTGTAAGGAATACATAATCACATCCACAAGGTGCAATTGGTAACTTGTCCTGCTAACGTAAAATCTTGATTACGTATTTACTAGAAATAACCCGTCATTTTGACGGCAACTTATACTTCTGTACTATTGGAACTTGACGTTAGATAGTATGTAATCGTACCCTAAACGCAATAAAGACTATGTTGGGTACGATGAAGAACAAATGTAAACGCTTTCTAATTTCAAGCTCCAGTGCTTCATACCTGACACCTTGCCTTGCGAATGTAAGATCTGATAGACTAGTGTAATATATCGCCAGACCTATATAAACTGAGGTAATGCAGAACTGGGAAAATATGATTGCTTTGTGAAATACGAATCAAACTAAGCGTCAAAAAAATCGTAAAACAGCTATGACTTTTTGCCATAGATACCTCTAGCTTTTATAGACATGAAAGTGGAAGATAACCTGTGGCTGATGTGAAAGATAATGTCAACACCCTTGTCTGACTTCCAGATATATCCATTGATTCAAACATGTTATTTTACTGCACTAAAACTACGATCTTCTTTCTTTGTTATTGAAATCACTGTGAAATAGTTTCATTGACTGTAATATCTGAACAAACGCTAACTTTGTATTAGCAATGGCTGATACTTAATTCAGCTTAACCCATTACAGAAAGGGATAAAGTAACTTAATGTTTGCATCTATCCTTCACGAGTATTACAGATTATTATAGATTAAAATCACTGCTGATGCATTTAAATTATAAATTCCACCTGGAAAATAATACCAAAAACACGAATGTATCGCCGGTGGGTGGGTAAATAGTAGAAGTAATCATCATCATATCTGCTCTGATTGCCATGCCCCTTAAAGGACGATTGTGTCACACACACACACACACACACACACACACACACATGCCGTTGATATATCAATCTTTTATAGACACGAAAGTGGACGATATACATGCAGGAATAAGCTAAATAGTGGATATTCATTCATTCATTCATTCATTCATTCATTCATTCATTCATTCCCCACAATAAAATCATTATTTGTGCAATTTACCTTGAACGTATTTTTAAAGTACAATACATCAATAGGCACTGAAAATGGATTCTACACGACAAATATGTCTGATACATATGGACCTATGTCAGTGTGTCTGGACAGGTAGCTAGCTAGCTAGCTGGTTAGGTATGCATCATTGCTATGTTCATGGGTATTAGTACCCACTAGGTAGTAATCGGCATAGTTTTACATGAAACAGACGTATTGTATGCTGATACAAAGCTGAAATGAAAGTTCCCGGTCCTTATTTATAAAATACTAGGGATTCAAACATTAATCTGAATCCGATGGTATTGTCTTCCTTTTTTCCTCAGACTGTCAAGCCTGCAGACCTAAGAAGTCCATATTTTTCATCCAAAGGATGAAATCATCGATTTAATAGCATACACGATATACAAACTGAGAGGTTTAAACAAATAAATTTTCACTGATAAAGTTAAATTTAAAAACACGGTAAAGAGCATACAGTACTCACCCAGACTCCTCGAGTCGGCCGGATCCGAAGTTGATTATCAAAGAAATCCAGAAGCCAATGGCAAGTCGGTTAAAGCACAACATGTCTTGAAATAACTTTACCTATCACTATAGTCATGTAAGCCTGTAACTTCACCAGTTTCAACATATCTGTTTTGCCGTCTTCAACATTTGAAATAGGTAACTTTATTTTATCGGTTGATCTTGTTTTTCGAGTGGACTTTCAAAGCATACTGTTACAAAATCCTAACCGCAGTTCAAAAAAATATTTTAAAGAATCTTATGAAGCGTGTTCAAATATGAAGTTCATTTGTTAACTTTTCTTTTGCTTTCAATGTAACGTTTGAAACACAGCAGTCGCCTCGACAACAGCAATCATCAAAATGCCCATGTCCAATGTTCTCTTCACGCATTGGAACTGTTCGCAGCTCAGGAGACATAAGGAAGGTGAAAAAGTGTTTTCCGTGTCTGGTTAACGTATTATCTAACTTTTCCTTGCTTTTATGTTGAAATTGAAGGACACCGGCTATTTTCGATTACCAGACAATATTCCCGCATGAACGTCACTCCTGTCAGCACCAGAACGTACAAACGAATCCATAAATTGCATTTTAAACATGGTTTAGTATTTTATTTGTAACTCGATGAAAACTGACGGAAAAGGTGAACTCGAATTTCAATTTTATCCCGATTTTTGAGGGAAAATATATTTTTTGTTTTAAAATAGAGTTTATAAGTTACATAGCTCTGCTTGTGACATAATTAACGAGAGTAACTGTGTACAATCTTCTATGTTTAAATTGGCACATAATCCTGGGAATAACAAATCTGTCCAAACTATATCCAGTGCACAGTTTATCACTAAGACAATATAAACAATTTGTATTCTCCCAGTTTTACTTTCTGAACATATTTCAAGACAGAGCTAGAGAAGTTTTATCCTGTATAACAGTTACTCTCACAATATTATTTACTAATGCTCCACAAGAGATATTCCATTCAACTATTTTTCACTGACAATCTTGACACTCCATCAGTTTACGTGGGTTCTGGAAACAGTTAATACAAAGGAATCTCTGAAACATTGGAAATATCATATATTTTTTTCTTAGATTTGTTTAGTTGATAGGATCAACCTATACTTGTGCTGTATGCGATCCAAGCTTCTCCAGGGCCAGTTACAATGAAATTAAATGCTGAATGTAATATCCTCACCTCACTTGTTAAGACGATGATTCTATCCTCTGTAATTGATGCAAGACACGGGGATATTGACTAATGCGCCTTTGACACTATTCAGCTTAAAAGAGTACTAAATTTATCATTAATGATCATGTGTCATTTTGATGATGAACTTTCAATAGGATAATCCCGTGTTTGTACGCGAGTAATTCTGTTTGTAAATCTTTCTCGCCGTTTATCACGATCCGCCGATCCTCGACTGCAGCCAGTACTATGCAAACAGTTCACCTGTGTACAGATTTGCATGTAATGGGCAGGTGTCTGTTACATATCCACGTCCACCCTTACTACACGACGCAAAATATTCCAGACTCGCCCGTTTTTGTAAACATTTCCAGAGTCTTTCGAACCGACTGGACGGCTCGTCTGTTTGCTCGTCTTTACTTTGTTTTCACAATAACAGGGTAGTGAGCGCTTGAAGTTTGGCTCTAAATACGAATACAGTTCAGACGTATACCATTCGCCTGGTATTGTGATAAGGAGACACGACTCTTTAGTTGCCCATTCTCACTCTATTGTAAATCTTCTGTTGACTACTGGATTGTACCTTGGCTTAGAACTTCACGTCACGTTACTACGTCAACTTCACCGGACTGCTGTAAAAACGGAAAAACGACCTGTGCATGGTCTGGACACCTGGCCATTAAGAACTCCGTCGGATATAGGACATCTGTATAAACCGGCCACTTCTGTAAGTGCTCGCTTCGAGAAAGCTCTGAAATAAGTACACAAAGAGCTTCAAGTAGCATATTTATCGTCGATAATTTGACTCGTTGATGTAACAGTGAGCCGCATAATGTCAAGGAAAATTGGGATTAGGAATGCGTTTTCATTCCAGACAAATTTGAATATGAAAAGTTGTGAAATAGTAGATGTCGATATATCAGGTGTTGAGGCTATCAAGATCTCACGGTTTATAAAACTAAGGTAGAGAGAGAGGGAGAGAGAGAGATCACCCCTTGTGAAGTTCAAATGTGTGATGCTGTCAAGTTGATTATAAATGTCTAAACATACAACAATCATTGAATTTATTCATCGTGGTGGCTTAGGTTGGAGTGTAGTAAGTAGTTGTTGTCGGGGCACCGACTGTCAATTTGACATAAATCCGCAATGACTACCCCAGATAAGAAACTATCAAGACAAACCCAAATTCCAGCTGCATTCCTATGTATTTTTGTCGTGACATTAAACTTTTCATCGCGGAAAAAATTAATCGAATCTTAATGAAATAAAAATCAATTTGATTATATGTATCTGTGTAAAACGGGCTAAAAGCCCCATCGATGGCGGTCTAATTTTTATATTACATGCACAGAAATAAATTAATAAATAAGTTAATTAATTAAGAAGCCAAGACATGCTCGTGGCTTCCGGATCAATAGCATTAACTTTACAACATATGATTTTAAATTCCGTGAAGGATGTAGTTCTTTAAATATTATTACGAGAGAGAGAGAGAGAGAGAGAGTTGCATTTTCTCATGGGAATCCAAGCTAAATCAAACTTCACTGGTATACTGTATATTAAAACTGGAAATAACACTGTGGAACAGAGGAGGTTGATTCACATTAAATAGATTTGTATATAAGCTGTTACACCTGTATTGTGTATCTAATTGACTTAACACCAGGTAACTGTACACCATCATTTATATGAACCCCGAGTGTGAAATATGGCCAATATTATATGTGGGCCACCCACTAGCTGGATCAACTGCTCTGAAGAACTGTATCCAAAATAACATACTATCCAATTCACGGGGATATTTTACAGACAAATATGATTGCATTCCATCTTAGAAAAAGATGGAATGAGAACGGGGATATTTTACAGACAAATATGATTGCATTCCATCTTAGAAAAAGATGGAATGAGAACGGGGAAAAATAATGTTCAAGGCAGTGTATGTAGTCAGGCACACTGAGTAAATTACGTTCTACAAATAAAAATATTGTATTTGATTTTTGGAGAAAAAGACAAGACGATGCAAAGAATGCCCCTCTTTCCCGCCCTCTCACTCCTAAACAGTCTCCCATATGACTGGAATGAGGAACAATGAGTAAATACATTATAAAAAAAACAGACAATATTTGTTCTTCATCCACACTCTTTTTTCTATTCTTTTCAATTTAGGTATTCTGCATATTTCCCACTGCAAAATTCTGAACCCGAGGGAAATGCCAGAGATTTCAGTACTCCCCGTGTGCTTAGGCAAAGGTTTGCACACAACTAGCCGTGTATTATCGCTATTCTTGCGTGATTAATTACTATGCCTATAAAATATACACATACACCTATAAAAACGTTTCCTATCACGGAGAAAACGTACTCTAGCAGCACATGAACTTCCCATGTTTAAGTAAGGTTGACGTCAAAAAGCACAATTGCCAAACCAGGTAAAACCAACCTGATCATGAACGCATAATGTGCAATTACTAAACCTGCTGTCTTTTGTGCCAAAGGTGCTGTGAGTATCGCAGGAGAAATACCATTTTAAAGGAATGGTAAGCTGAAATTATGCCAAAGTCAAGCATTTATCTTTCACTTTTTCGCCCCACTTCAACCTCAGCTTGGACAATTAGGAGGGCTGGCGTTCGTACATTCGTTGTCATTAGTTTTCCTCAGTAACACCTAGCTTTCTTCACCCCACCCCACCCTCACCCCCACACAAAGAAAAATGAGAACCATGTCAGAATCATAAGAAATTTCCTAAATTACATACATGGATTAAGTACAAAAGAAGACACATAACCGGAAGTAAAATCCTGATAGATCAAATATCAGTTGTAGTATTGGTTCAAAGAACAGCAGAACATCGTATTTTAAAACCATAGTAATCTTTCCATTATTATAATATCTTGACCGTAACTTATGTTCACATTAGAAATAATGTCCTTCCAAAATTATTTATTTTTCATCAAGTAAAATAATCTACATTTGCACAATATTAAGTAGACATCTACCATGGAAAAAAAAACTGCTAGTTAAAATTGAAACTTGAAACATGACAGAACTAATTGTCCGCAGTGTGGTCATTGTTAAACATGGCCGTACATGCACCAGGGCCATTTGTATTTGTATGTGCTTGCAGTCATTTGTTTATTTTAAGAATACTTTATTTTTCTTAATAAATGAAAATGAATTAGCGTTGTCAAGCATTTGGTATGTGAAAGGTTGTTTTAAAAAAGCCTTTACATGAAACCTTGGAAAATCTATTGGCCGAAACATAACCGAATTTTTTAATCAAACAGTTTAATTTCCAACATCTAGCGCACCGCTGCGATTGTTAGAAACAAAAAAAAATGTGTTAAAATGGGATTAACCAACGATATATATATATATAATTTAAAACATGCCTTAATTTTTTTAAATAGTCTAAAGAAAAATTACCCTTCGTTTCATGTATTTTCAATTATTTTTGATTATTTACGCCTTGATATGATATAATTTTGTTCAACTTTCCAATTGAGTGAAATAATTGCACAATTTAGGTTCTTTCAGATATATTAAAGTGTCTCATTCAAAAGAAAATGACTGCTGTGGAACTTTTTGTGCCGAATTTACTTTGAATTGAAAAGGTTTTAATAGCTGATGAATTACAATTGACATGATGGTTGACCCCAGAATTATGAAGAAACAGTTGGGGATAGGTCCCCTGGCATGAATACAATAAGAAGGAAACATGGAATGTGTGATAAAGATCACTTACAGGTGGACTATTCACTCCTTGAACGTAATTTTATCATAATCGTATCACACACGAACTGCCCCTCTTGAGAGCAGTTATTGAGTATTTGAACAAGTTTGGTGTTTTTATCTTGTCATTTGTTCTTGCCTTTTTAAATATGATTGACATATGGTTGTGTCCTTTCTACCTATGGTGCAGAGGTCGTCCAAATGCAACCCACTCGAAGACAGCAGGTGCGCAGCTTGCAATGATAGGTGGAAAATATATATTTTTTTATATAGAATAGATGGCTTTAAGGACAATGTGCTGACTGGTCACCATATGTATTCCCCTGATTTTGAATTCGATGGATTCACAAGTTGCTTTCAATGCTCTGCTTACACTGTTTTGTTTTACAATATATGACTTTATGGACAAGTAGTTGACTGGTTATGATATATATTCTCTTGATTTTAGCTTTACCTAGTTTAACTAGTAACGCAGCCAGTGCCTAAAGTGTTACAGACAAAAAGAAGAAATAATCTCTTCAATGTTTATTTCTTTATTTTTTCCATATTAAAAAGACAACAACTCAGCTTTAGTTAGTTTGCTCCTCATATTAATGCCAAAACAGTGATGGAATTTCCGTTACTGATTTCTAATTATAAGTAGACTTAAATTTTTTACTTCGTAGTATTTTGTAGAATCATTCTTTATTCCTCATCTGTCTTCCTGATAAAATCAAAGACTTCATATTACAATTAAGTCATATATTGCCATGTTTCTTTCCTTTTTGGGATAACAGTTTGTGTTTTTGTGTTCGTGAGATTTTATTTGTAATTTTTTCTTCTTTTTATACATTAAATATATCTCAGCAACTTAATTAGCCACTATATCGTGTAAGGCTAATATCATTTCAATTTTGTAATGTTATGAGTTTTGTTACCTAGTCTGTCTTGTGTGTAATCGTTGTCATCGTGTTTTTTTTTTTTCTTCATTACAGACATCGCAAAGTTTCCTGCAGTTTATGAGTGAAAAATAGTTTTGCCCCGTTATTATACTTTTCTTTATTTTCGCTCTGTCGCTACACCTGAGGCGCCAGTCAATATGTATTCACCTTCTCTTCTACCAGTATGTCTTCATCTCTTCCCTTGCAGACACACGGTACTAATTGTACGGAAAAATGGGAATTAGTCTGGAAATGGGAGAAGATAAAATAGAGTATATATGGGTTTGGCTGGCCAGGATTGGTTGATAATGAAAGATATAATTTAGTAAAAAGATTCTTTTGAGAGTTTATTCTAGTAGGACCTGAAAAAATAGAGACATTGTTTTATTTATTGAATTTCAGTCCTTTAATATTCTTGAGTTTGGAATACTCATTACTGAAATTAGCGCCTGACTCTTTGGTCCGGAATTGAAAGCAAGTGTTTCAAACACATGTAGGTCAAAAACATGCCGCGACTCATACCATTTTCTCTATAAAAAAAAGCTGTCATCCAGGATGCATATATACTGAAAAATTGGGGTTTGATCATGAGCACTCAGAAATGTAAAGTTATCGATTTTTTAATATCATGGTGATTGCACATGTTACCGGTGGGAACTGAATTAGTACCGTTAGTTCTTTAGATGCTTTGGGTACCCGTGAGAAGAACTGAGACTGAGCGTGACATACATATGTAATTACACTTCACACCAAGCCATAGCAAGCGCGTTGATTGGTTAAAATCACATCATGTGACACAGAAAATTAAAGGTTATTAGTTCATAACAGCAGAAAAAACTACTTATATATTCATGTGCCCTTCTTGCGTGTTTTGCATAAATTTGTTTGTAATGGTGTAGTATAGTTCTGTTATTTCGTGAGATTCGTCATTATTTTTGTAACAGTTTCTGATGATAAGAATTCGATATCATATTTTACAGTATTCGTGAAGTAGCTAGGAAAATACGAACTGCCCTTGATTCACTATGGTCCTTCATACAGTATGACATTGAATTTCAAGCGTCAAAACTTCATGATATATATTAAGTTCATTTCTTTTACTAAAGCGTAGTTTTTCAACCAGTCTACCCAGGGCCGGATGGTGGGGGTGGTGGGGTGGAACAAGGTTTCATTACACCCACTCCCAGCTATAATAAAACGTATATACACAAATGTATAGTCAATTGTCACTTGAAACATGACCGTCATTTCATTCTTGCGTATGTTTATTAGGTATTATGCCCATTTTGAGCAAATAGACATATTGACTTTTGGTTTGCTGCCCTTTCCAGGAAAGTCATAACCCTATTGAAAATTTGGACACCGCGGCCCCAACACTTGACCTGATCCGGACCTGACAATTATATAAAAACAGTGATAACGATTGCTTGTGGGCTGTTACCCAAATTTCGTCTGCTCAATGCATCTTTGGCTTGTACATCGTGCATACAATGCATCTTTGGCCTGTACATCGTCCGTACAAGGCACATTTTGCCTGTACATCGTGCGCAAAAGGCATCTTTGGCCTGTACATCGATCGTACAAGGCATATTTGGCCTGTACATCGTGCGTACAATGCATCTTTGGCCTGTGCATCGATCGTACAAGGCATATTTGGCCTGTACATCGTGCGTACAAGGCATATTCGGCCAATACATTGTCCGTACAAGGTATATTTGGCCTGTACATCGTCCATAGAAGGCATCTTAGGCCTGTACATCGTCCGTACAAGGCATATTTGTCCTGTACATCGTCCGTACAAGGCATATTTGGTACGTACAAGGCATATTTGGCCTGCATATCGTCCGTACAAGGCATATTTGGTCTGTACAGATGATACACGTGCTTTTGCTTTCAAATCAATATTTTGTACTATCTACCTGCGCCGACATCTTCCAGATTTTAATGGGCCACGTATAGAAAATGGCATCACATTTCGTATGTATACATGGTTATAATACGGAATATGACGTCAGTGATACATGCTAAGTATTAAAAGTTGTTACGAACACTGCTGATCAGTGTAGTTATTCCCCAATGATGATGTAATATGTCAATTACCAGCACGACATTTGTGCGATCATACTACCGTGTGTACTTGGTTATAAGACAAGACCAATTAAAAACTGCACACACACAGATCTGCTCTCGCATAGTGCAACGACAGATCTGGGTCTATGCAGTTTGGTAGGAGTAGTCAGTAGAACTAACAACATAGAAATGATATGCAAGTGGATTATGTTACGGCAGATCAAGATCTTTGTTTTTGTTTTTTCTCAGTTTCCCTCGATTTATAAGAGAGTACATACGGTATTACTCTGCCCAAAGGTAACTGACAAAATTGTAATTCAGATCAAAACGTATAAAGATACAGCTGAAATTACCAAACGAATAAAAATTATACTTACCACAACGACCAATCTGGTAAGTAGGTACTTAATACAACAACCACTCTGGTCAATAAGTACTTAGTACAACGACCACTCTGACAAATAAGTACCGTTTAATATTAATGTCAAAAATAAACGTTTTATTCTTCACCTTTTTGCATACGGGTTTATACCGGATTTAGTTCTTGTTATAAGCATATGGTTGCTACAGTAGATTGACTGTATTTATAAATTACAACTAGCCCATAGCTCGTATTATTTTAAATCAAGGTTTACATGAATGTCGCACACCCAGATACATAAGGGTATAGTTTACTTTGGCAGTGACCGTTTTCCGTTACGGTAGATCTCCAGAGAAAAACTGTTATTCGCGCAGTTCATCCTAGCAATGTCTCTCTGATCAAACGAGACGTGCCGTGCTACTCAGGGGATTTGTCACTGGCCTGACAATGCTGATGTAACGCGACAAGGGCAATAGATATTTCATGCGCTCTCTCTGATAGGTGCGAGTAGAACGATACTGGTGTATCGATAACAAGCCAGACATAACTATATGGTCACATCAATATGAGAAAGTGTTCATAGCGCTAATTATAGTTATTGTTTACAGTTTGAATTGCCCACTTGAGAACTATCATGATATTGGAGCCAATGATTCTATGTGTCACTGCCTTATTTCCTGTATTAAACGTTCCTAGGCATTTTCCCATATTAAGCTCAAAACCTAATATGTCAACAAATAGGATATATTAATTAAGGTTTACATTAGGACTACGTTAACGGATGACAAAATTTGCCACGTGTAAACCTGTATCTGGTTGTTAATAATATACCATCAGGACTATGTCTATGGGGAAATAACTTGTGTTGGACTGTGTATTATTTGCGGTTGCCCACGGTATGCCACTTGACAGTTACTGTGAGTCATGCACTGAGAGATATATATGTACATATATGTATATATATTTGCCGAAGGTGACTAAACATACAGGTTGACACCAATAACATCCCGTATAATGAATTTCTACCCGTAAGAGTTAAGTGCAGAATAATAAAATGAAAAACATAAATTAATTAAATTTTTCATCCAAAAACAGCAAGGATTTATCTAAAACACAAATTGGGATCGGGTAAATTCCATTGTGCACCCTTCTACCTCGTGAATCACTAAATGGAAGTTATAGTTAGGTAGGTACACCCCCCATATTCATCAAAAGGGAAGACACGATATAAGCATGAAGTTGCTTTTGAGGGAAGAAGGAGAAGGTGGAGAACTAACACAATGAAGATGACAAGAGAATGAAGGCGACAGTTTAAAGCTCCTTTGGCTTTCTGGGACATACCCAAACCAAGACATCACGATGTGTACCACACCATTCATTACCGCCTGTAGGGACACTCTCAAACTATGACATCACGATTTGCGCTACATCATCTTATCTCTCCGGTTGGGATACTCCCAAACTATGACATCACAATGTGTGCCACACCATCCTACCCGTCCTGTTGAGACACACCCAAACTATGACATCAGGACGTGTGCCATACCATCCTCCTCCTCCTGTTGTGACCCCCCCCCCAAAAAAATAAAAGTCACATTTCGTAGATAGCAAAAAAATATTGTTTGTTTCTTGACTTTCCTCTATACCATAAGAGGATGGATGACGATATTTGCTATTTTACCTTTACTAGGATAAGTACGTGAACTCGTATTAAATGCCATATTTTTTTTCTTCGTACAAACTCTTCGTTAGTGTTGAAAATTCAGTGTTTGAAAATTCATTGCATACATCGATACCAACAGCTTAAGTCAGTTTTCGTTAAACATAAAAAAATGTAAAGTTGGGGTGGGAGGTCAGATGAAGACAATTCCAGTAATGTAACAGTAACGTCCATCTCCAAACGTATACCTAGACTCTGAATCTTGCTTAAATTACCCAATTGCATGTATATTTTTAAAGAGTGGTGTATCCTCTCATTATTTTGTGTGTGTTTATTTTACTCCACGAAGTCAAAATATTTTCCTCAATATCTACAAATTAACAAGATGACAGAGCTTTCGTTTATTTAAACTGGTTTAAAATTCTTGTCTAGTAAATTGGTTTTTTTTAATAAAATGCATTCAGTAATTTTTGTGAAGCAATCGCTCTGACAGGTAAACTATTCACTCTCTATTTGTTTCAAATTAGTATTGAATTTTATTTAATTGATCCAACTAAAAATAACCTGACTTAAATTTGATAGTTCTTCACTGCACAGTAAATATTACACTATTAAAATGTACAGGCAGAAATATTATTTGAAAGATCATAATTAATTATTCCATTTATATTTTTGCAGTTATTTTAAAGTTACGTTCTCCTCTAAACGGCATGTATAAAACGACCTTTATATTTTAGTCCAGTTCACAGGCAAATACTAAGATAGTTGAAGCTACTGAGCAAAATCTGATGTGCAATACAAAGTTTTTTCTTTTTTTTATCTTCAATTACTTGTTTACTAGATCGGATTTGGGCTCAAATCCGTAGAAACAATGAGAATTTCACAAATTTGCAAGTCCGATCAGCCTCATTAATTTGAAATCAGTTATATAAAACAATAATCGCGAAATTCAACGTAAAAACACAACTAAAGCGATTTCGTACATTTGTATCCATTACATATGCCTGTTGTTCGAATGTTAATATAGACTTACCGCAGAAATTCGCCTAAATCTAGCACTTCCAGCAACAAATATTCCAGTACAAGAATTGATCGGTAACTGGTCGAAGTATCGCGTGAGAGCTAAGTGTTTAAAACAAAAAATAAACAGTTACCGCAAAGTGCCAATTAATTGCTCAACTGTTTTCACTCGTGAACTACACATGCCGTCGAGAGCCGGCGGAAAAACACGTATAACTTATAAATATAAGTTGACATCGTTTATTGATAAAAAGTAAATTGTTAATTTGGTTGCTGGTGACACGAGACGCCGCATTGATATTGACCTCGGAAAGAGTCCATTTAAGGTTCTCAGCACTCTCGGGAAAGTTGTACACATTTATATCTTGCTGGTGATGGGAGTGTTTCATGAATTGGACTTCTAAAAACAACTGTGATTTTCGTAGCTCACAAATGCAATAGTCCGTTTTGGGGGGAAATCTTGCAAAATTGACCTACAATGTAATCTGAGGACATGCTATGCCTTACTCGGTATGTGCACCTATTCCAGCTATAACGCATCTGAGGGAATATATTGAGAGAGAGAGAGAGAGAGAGAGAGAGAGAGAGAGAGAGAGAGAGTCATATTGATATCAACACCTTCAAGAACTGCACTACTGAGTTACATTTCATTAAAATATTAAATAGCTACGAAGACCTGTTGATAATGTGTTCACTGGCAGCTTGTTCACGGAATCAAACGTAAATTTGTTCCATTTGGAAACGACAACGCTGTAATTCTTGTGCAATCAACTTTTAATGATTTGCAAGCGATATACATTACGATTCCTGGAAATTCTGAATCACAGAATACATTTTAGGGACACACAAGCAACCGTGTCGTCAAACTCACGCTACAGTTTTGGAGGTTTACACATTTCAGCAGAGTATCAGACATAATCAGGTACATTTTTTATTGTGCGGTTTGTTGAAGCAGTGACACATGACCCCACTTCGCGCACGCTCATTAACAAAACTCAGATTATAATCCTGAAAACCAAAGAAGGGCGTTACTTTCACGTGTATTAACTGGATCGTTAGCACCTATTTGTGTAAATTGTGCTGTTACTAATCATGTGACTTTTTTACCACACACACACATACACACACACACACACACACACACACACACACACACATAACAAATGTATACCTCACCAGCTATATACATTCTTTCATGAATATAGTGCAGAAAGACCGCTCCAGTGGCCTAAGTGGTTAGAGCGTCCGCCTCTGATGCTGGAGGTCGCGGGTTCGAACCGAATCATACCAACGACATAAAATGGTACCAGCAGCTGCCTTGCTTGGCGCTAAGCATGAAGTGGCTAGTGTTAGGACTGGTCGGCCTGGTATCAGGATAATGTGACTGGGTGGGACATGATGCCACATGTCTGCGGCATGATGCCCTAGTGCCAGACATCACTAAAAACTGCCACACTGCAGACATCGTAGCGATATGAATTAAATTGTTGAAGCTATATACAAAAATCACACACACACACACACACACACACACGGGCAGAAACATTCACATGTGTGCACATGTTGCCCTGCAATGTTATATTTGCTTGACATTCTGGGATCGTATTTGACAGTCATAATTGCATCATGAAATGGTCATTTAAAATATTCAAAAAGAAAGACATGGACAGATAGATCATGTATTTAGGAGCCTAACACTATTCAATAGCATTACAAAAGTAAGCGTGTCCTGTCTACATGCTAGGTGCGGCAAAGGACAACGGTCTAAAAAAAATACTTAAGCAGTTAGGGACTGACCATTGGTTTTGTGTGGGAGGGCATGTTGGTATATGCGAAGAAAATGCTGGTTCCCAGAGAGTTTCATTAATATTCTACCTGGTTTTTCTTAGAAAAATGATACATATGAAAACAATATCTCGACTAGAAAAAAATCCTTAGTGAAACCCACCACCACCAAGCCCCCGAGAATTAAATTTTTAGTCCCTTACAGTACCGAGATTTCTGGGCCGGCTCGGGTAAAATGTTTGGGGGTGGGTGGGTGGTTGTTCTAAACTTGTAAAAGGGCACTAAAGCAAAATCCTATGTGTCTGTTTACTCAAAGTGTGCTGAATACCCAATAAACTTGCGCAGAATAAAACGGTGATGAAATTTCAAGTGACAAGTGACTGTACATTTGTGTGTAAAGCTTGGAAACCCCTATCCATCAACCCCACCCTACCTCCATCCGGTCCTGGATTTTATTAACTGTATCGAGTCAATTGTTATTACATGTGATAATTATAACACTGTCGACGAATCGCTGGGAAATAAACAAAGAATATAGATATGTTGGTGGAGACCTTAACTTCAGTGTATGGAGGATGTTTTATTTCTTCACAGGAGGTTTTCTTTACTCGTTATATTACCGTTTAATCCGACGCTTAATATGCTCTCCTGAAATCTCTACCTTGTCACGTGACTGAACGTGTACTTTAATTCCTTTGATGGTGATATTTTCTCCACACAATAAACTAGTGTTTTCGTATGGAGAAGAAAAAAAACTAGGTTGCTAATATTCATATTATGTAAAACAAATTAATGATGAGATTTCCTTGCACTAGACATGTGGTTAAATGCATAGCTAAAGTGGAACACGTTGTCACTTCATTTTGTACCGGCATCTCAATACACGTACCTAATGATGGTGTGTTTTTGTTTAAAGTGTGACATGACATTGTATAAGTCAATTGTCTGCTAGACGGTTGATTAACAGATACACTGTTATTGTTTCTCAGTTATTGTAAGGAAACTATGCTGGTTACTAAAAATGAGGAGAAAAATGCAGCGGGGCTGCCAAAAAGGAGGTCAAAGGTATGCGATCTCTGTATCATCCGCATACTCAAATAAGACGGTATAAATAATCTTGCGTTTGTCTTATTTACATCCTGGTATTAATCTAACTGAATGCAGAAATACAACATCCTGACATTAGGGTATGACAAATAATCAGCAAATATAAGTTCCTGCATTTCCAAATTACTTTCTTATTGATGATCTCTCTTCTAAGCTTCACATCTGTATTTCTCATAAGTATATGAGGAGATTACTTATAAATAGTATTGTTATTGTTATTGTTTTTGAAGTTGTTATTAATATACCTTGTAGTAGTTTACCCTTGCAAAATTCAATATATTTACAGTCAATAATAATAATAATAATAATAATAAAACTGTGGTATTTTCTCCGTTTGGGCATTTTATTTAAAAATTAATTTGTAACGGCACTTTTAACACATGATTATCTACACCATGCACAGTAATTGGGATCGAACTATCTTTCTCAAGGACACACAGAGGCTGGTCGTGTGCAGGTATTGGACAGGTGACCCTTGGAGTACTGGTCTGACGCTCACCCAGATAAGTTTGTTTATTCAGAAACCCGGAAAAAGTAGCAAATTATAGTTAAATCTGGCAGGATCTAGCAGTTTGCAAGTTTCTACGGTTCGCGACAAAAACAACATTGTGTGCAATAGTCTTCAAAGTTTGTGGGTGCTTAAATATTATTTAACATAATGGATGTAGGCCAACCTCAAATATAAGTTTTATCTTTTTTTAATTAAAAAATTCCCAACATCAGTGAGGTACAAATAACATTTCTAAATATAATATATTTTAAATATACAGTAGAACTTCAATTATCCGGCACCCGATTAACCGTCAGTCACTGTTAACCGCAAGGGCATTGTACGTCAAAATATTAAAAACAGGTAAATGTACATATATATATATATATATATATATATATATATATATATATATATATATATATATATATATATATATATATATATATATATATATATATATATATACGATTTTTGATGACCCGGTCTGTTGTATCACACTTTTAATGTACATATTCTATTATCCGTCTATTCTCATATCCATTATGGTCTCGGTTCATAAATTTCACGAGATTATTGTTATTTCGCTGTTTCTGCTGCTGAAGTCAAGTTAATAAAGCTTACTTCTAATAAAGTTGTATAGTACTCGGTTATTTTGAGCACCTTGAAGGGTTTCCCTGTTACACAACGGTGCAACTGACAGACGCTGGCAGCCGATATGATGGGATGACATAGATGGCAGGCTAACAGGCGAACATTTGTCGTCTGTCAAATCCCTGCAACTCTCCCCCGCATCGCTTGCATGCAGGATTTAACCTTCACCACATTCCAGCGAGATTGTGTTAAACGACAACGGAAAATTGGTCCGAAGTTAAGTAAGGTAATGAGTGTGTCGTTATGCATAATCGCAAATACGAACTTGCGACAGTCTAACATTAACAAGCCATTTCCGCGCGAGCGATACACTATTAGCACCACGGAGCAAAAGTGTTCCTTTCTGAGAAAACACACCTGTCCTTTCTTGACGAGGATGCGTTGTTTTTTTTCTTCTGAAAACTCTACTTACAAGAATTTTGAAACTTTGTGAAACTCTACGTAGTTATCGATAGTGCTTTCAATAAAATGTATATGTACTACACGCCTTGTTAATTGTGTTGGGGGTGAGGTCACATATCGTTAACAATTTTAGTCATATCGCTACGATGTCTGCAATGTGGCAATTTGTAGTGATGTCTAGTACTGGCGCATCATGACCAGTGTTTAGTTAAGTACATTTTATTTATCCAGTCGTTATCGAATGATGTAGTTTGGTCCTCACTTAATAATGGGTAAGACGTTTAGATAGTGTTATTGATTTTAATATGACCTTTTACAAGACTACAAACGTTTGTGGTGTTGAAAATAGGAAGAAAAACCAGTATATAAACTATAGGTATTGCTTGTACAAACGTTTACTTGATCTAGTAATGAAGAAGTCCACAAAAAACAAATTGTTGTCAATAGATTTATTCAAAAGTTCGGTTTTACATAACACGCAGTTCTAAAGTGGTTCATTTCAACAATGTAGAGCGTCTGCAAATATTGTTTGATTTTGTGGTTTTAGTACAAACGCTCATTTTACGCAAATAAATTTCGTGACTCAAAACGAGATGTTAGGTTTTTTTAAGTGTATTTGTTTTCCCAGGACAAACAAAAATTACAGAAAGATTATACTGTCGGATATTCGTTGACATTTCCGGACCAACAGGAAAACAATTAGCAGAACAATTTTTAATTTTGATCCACAAGGAGACTGTGATAGGATTATAATGGAGAGTAAAAGGACACCAGTGCCAAGTGTCTCGGGTCAAGTGAGTGTCAAGCAGTTTAATATTTAGATTAGTCACTCGCTTTACGATATGGACAAAATGAAATTAGCATATACCACTGATAACATAGGCTAAACAGTGCATTCAACCGTTTAATGATATAGGGGAGACAAATCCTACGTACAATAACGTGTCGAAATTGGGTAGTTCAGTTCCGCAGAGTTATTCTCTCTCTCTCTCTCTCTCTCTCTCTCTCTCTGATATTTTCATTTATGGACATTAACTGGTAGATTGATGTCTTTATATTTCATCCGCACATTACGAAGAGTACAATCAATAATACAACGAATGCGGGCAAACTGGGAAAGTATCAGTCATTATACTAGTGAAATAAACTTACATTTACAAAGGTTAAGGATCATAAACATCTACCATGACAGTTTATTTAAAATAACTTAATAAATCATTAGGTCATAATTAATTTTGAACATTTTGTTTGCAGCAAATAATAGTGGTATTACCGTTTAAGTGAATACAATTAACACAAATGCAAATTGGCTTTGAACATTTTTAGCTACACCCGGATGGAAATACAACCACAGAAAATCAATTAAATGATTGGCATTACTAAACCTTAAACGGTTAGAAACATACAAATTAGTAACATCAAATCTTATTAGTATTAGAAGTAAACAAACTGTATTGGGGTGATTTCGTAATAAATGTATTGGGTTGATTATTTATTCCGATAATGTAGATACTACAAGCGATGATCAACATAGAACATATGATGTTAATAAGCTGAACTATGGGGTTACTGACAATTTTTAAAATTTACCATACGTGAATTATAAGTATCGATACAGTCAAAAGATTGGTGCATAGTTTCTTCACATACAAGCAACAGCTAAAATGTGTATGAAATGAAAATACAGTTGTTAAACTGCATAAGGGATATACATTTGAGATGGAAATACAGATGTTGAACTGCATAAGAGAAGGAAATACAGATGTTAAACTTCATAAGGGATATACATTTGAGAAGGAAATACAGATGTTAAACTGCATAAGGGATATACATTTGAGATGGAAATAAGATGTTAAACTGCATAAGGATATACATTTTAGATGGAAATACAGATGCTAAACTTCATAAGGGATATATATTTGAGATGGAAATAAGATGTTAAACTGCATAAGGATATACATTTTAGATGGAAATACATATGCTAAACTTCATAAGGGATATATATTTGAGATGGAAATAAGATGTTAAACTGCATAAGGATATACATTTTAGATGGAAATACAGATGCTAAACTTCATAAGGGATATACATTTGAGATGGAAATACATATGCTAAACTTCATAAGGGATATACATTTGAGATGGAAATACAGATGCTAAACTTCATAAGGGATATACATTTGAGATGGAAATACATATGCTAAACTTCATAAGGGATATACATTTGAGATGGAAATACAGATGCTAAACTGCAAAAGAGATATACATTTGAGATGGAAATACAGATGTTAAACTTCATAAGGGATATGTATTTGAGATGGCAATACAGATGTTAATCTGTATAAGAGGTATGCATTTGAGATGGAAATACAGATGCTAAACTGCATATGGGATATACATTTGAGATGGAAATAAGATGTTAAACTGCATAAGGATATACATTTTAGATGGAAATACAGATGCTAAACTTCATAAGGGATATACATTTGAGATGGAAATACATATGCTAAACTTCATAAGGGATATACATTTTAGATGGAAATAGAGATGCTAAACTTCATAAGGGATATACATTTGAGATGGAAATACAGATGCTAAACTGCAAAAGAGATATACATTTGAGATGGAAATACAGATGTTAAACTTCATAAGGGATATATATTTGAGATGGAAATACAGATGTTAAACTGCATAATAGGTATACATTTGAGATGGAAATACAGATGCTAAACTGCATAAGGGATATACATTTGAGATGGAAATACAGATGTGTTTCATTGATAAAAAGGATGATCAAATCATGGGTCATCATTCGTCAAGATTGAATACTGCCTCTAAGTACTTGTAACATACACCACAAATCTGTCCATAATATGACACCGACACTTTTCCTGAGTACTTGTAAACATACACCCCAAATCTGTAAAGACTAAAACACCGACACTTTTCACGGTCATGTGTAAGAAAACAGCATAAGGACAGAAAATGATAACGACTCAAGTGCAGACAGTTTGACAAAGATTACACGCAGCTTCGTTCAGAGATGGAAAAGGTTTAGTCACATTATTGGTAACGATCTGACATGACTCAAAAGAGACTGGCTATTGTTCCCTACTTCCCCGATTACAAGGGGAATCAAACCGCCATGAAGTTATAACTTCCGAAATCACCTAAGAAAAATATCTTTACAAAGTCTGCGTTTCAAAGCATTTTCATATAACGAACTCACCTGGTACTTATTATTACTTTTCCATTAACATTTCTCAACCCGGAATCGACCTTGAAGAATCTACTATTCTATAATCAATTTTAGATTAAATTTATCCAGCAGTTTATAAATTTCTGGTAAAAAGGAAATTGAATCAAGTAGCTAAAAGGACAGTGTAAAAATACTTGTCTGGCAAAATAAAATGCAGACAGGATGCAAAGTTGCACAAAGAAAATACATTTTTTTAGATTAATGTAAGCTTCAGTTGGTAAAATACCTAACTGGCTCAATACAGATCGTGAGTAGTGAATGGGGCCACCCTAGGGACAACGGGACTTAGCATTAAAAACACCCCTGGGCCACTCTAGGGACAATGGAAGTTTAACATGGAGAAAAACGCTGGGCCACTCTAGGGACAATGGGAATTTAACATAGAGTTTGGGCTTGTCTAGGGACAAGGGCAATTGAACATGGGAATAGAGTTTGGGTTTGTCTAGGGACAAGGGGAATTGAATATGGGATTTTTTTTTTTTAAAAAGTTTTTTTAAATTTAAATTTAAATTTAAATTTAAAAAAGGGTAGGCAATGGAAAGGCTATCTCTTTTCGAGAAATATGGCTGGCCCTGAAAAGGGCCTTTGGGTTTATGTTAATGTATCCATTAACATAAAGGGCACCGCATTGGTCTTCTTCTTGTCCTTAGGCTGCGTTTCACTGTAGGACCGTAAATCAGGACTCTTTTGAGGCATCCTTGTCTTTCTACGTAGATCCTACGTATCCACAGACTGGTGTTTGTCCTGTGGACAACGGTCCACTTGGATCGGACAAACATGGGTATGTCCGTCCGGAACATCAAGGAAGACACAAGCGTAGAAGATTGCACATCGGTCCACATCTTGAAGCGAAAAGAACAAGTGAATCAATGCACTGAACTGCGCTTATTTATAGGTAGAGGTAGGATTGAAACGGATTGAGTTCATTCACCAATCCAAACACGCGTTACAAAATTCAGTCAGCCCGCATCCAATCCGAAGAGATTAGTCTGTGACGTCAGTTGGTCTATATAGATTCGTTGGCGCTTGTGTGCAGTCAATCTATGCGACAGTGATTCAACATGACGGAAATTCAGAAAACGATCCATTGGGGTGCACCAGCAGGGGAGACCGCCCAAGGGAACCCGGACTTACTTTCAGAAAAGTTACATTGGGATTTTGTGGATTTTCTTACCTCGCAAGAATTTGTTCCGGAACCTTCGTCATTACCGCAAGTGGAGAATTTTAGACAGAGACAGAAAGAAGAATTGAAGAAATTTATGCAACGACAAAAGGAAGCGGAACAAGCTTTTCTCCAACAGCAACAGCAACAGCAACAAGAAGAGGTAAGAAAAAAACAACAGCAACAACAGCAAGAAGAAGTAGCAGCAAAGAAACAAGAGGGTGAAAATCAAACGGCTACGGTACTGTTGGACATTTTAGCGGAGTTAAGAAGTCTGAAACAAATGTATCAGACTTCTTTATCACGACCGAAGAGAATACGACCTTCCCGAGCTAAACACGCCAACCCTGTGACTAAGCCTGTCGTACCACCCTTAGTGATTTCAACCCAATCATCAGAAGTAGGCCTTGGCCGTGGCAAAGGCTTAAGGCAGTTAAAGTTGATTGGTTAAACTCACTCCTACACCATAAAGAAAAAAAGGCCCTTTTCAGGGCCACCCACATTTCTCGAAAAGAAATACAATTTCAATTTGCCAATAACTCAAAAATAAACCCCACCCATTTTACCCTTATAGTACGTGTCTGTGTATGAGTGCGTGAATGTAGCTTCTTATTTTAAAATCAAAACTCAAAGACACTTACCTTATATCATTCATGTATTCTTTTATCCATTTTTTACAATCCAATTCACAATTCACCACAGAACACTTTAAAAAGTTCGTACACTTCTTCTTTCTCATTATTTAGTCTCTCTGTTTTTTGAATTTCTTCACCGTTTTTTCCTCATTTTCTTCCCTTCTTTTCTTCTCCTGTTTCTTTGCCTCTTTTAAATAGAATTGTCTTCTTTCTTCCTCTTCTTCCTCTGAAGAATCCCTCTCTTCTTTCGAAGAATCCCTCTCTTCTTCCGAAGAATCCCTGTCTTCTTCTGAAGAATCCTTCTTTTCTTCTGACTCCTCTTGTTTCTTTTTTGGGCAATCTGGAGACCAATGTCCTTTTTCTTTACAATAATAACAGGTATCTTGACTTTTGTCTTTTTTAGCCCCTGTTTTTTTCTTTTTTGACGGTCTGGACACTCTGAAGACCAATGCCCTTTCTTCTGACAGATATAGCAAGTATCCTGACTTTTATCTCGAAAGGAAGGAGAGTAGTCCGTAGGCTGGTCTGAAGAGAATTTTCTAATGACCCCTCGCAAAGCTCTGACGAAACGTTCGATTTGGTTAGTCTCTTCCATCGTTGTGCTCGGCTTGAGAGTGAAATGAATAGTGAAAGGACAAGACACACACCCTTTTTATATACGTTGGTTTGCCATGACTATAAATTAGTCTATGGTGTTTAAACTTGAGTCATTTGACGTTTTGCACTCAAGATGAAACGATCCTATTCATTCGAGAAGAAAGAAGAAGAAGAAGAAAGTAAGAGGCAGAAACGTGATCTATCGCCTCGTACCAGGGCTGAAATCTTGGCACAAATTCATGCCAGTGATTTTGAAGAGGACATGAGTGAACCAGAATCCGAACCCTCTAAACCAAGTTCACCACCCTTAGTCAACCCTGAAAAGTACTATTCCATTCGAGAGACGGAAAAGCGCTCCTCTAGAAAATTTAGAACCACGGCTTACACCTACACGGTGGAGTTTAAAGATTTCAAGACCGACGTACCCTTGGAGAAAGCAGAAGGGTTTATCACCGAGATGTGGGATTCTTTGCTCACCTCACTCAAGCGACAATGTCAACCCAAAGAAGACGATCGCTTGACACTATCCATAGATCACGACGGTTTGAAATCCCCTGTTTGGATCGAGTTTAGCAGACCCGCAGAACTAACCCCTTCCAAAGTCATGGACAAGATTCAACACGTACAACAATCTAATGACCAGTTTGACATCACCGATGGTAAAGCCACACTGAAAATGGCTCACGTCTCTCTTCCTCAAGGGACTGGACGCAAAAAGATGTTATTGGTGGACGACCTTCGCAACACCAAAACAAGTCTCGTCCGAATTAACAACCCTCAAGACCAGATGTGCTTAGCCCGTGCCATCGTGGTGGGACGAACCTATGCCAACAAGAACGACACGGTAGAATGGAAAAGTACCTGGGAGAACATTCGAAAATCGAACCGAACCAAACAACGAAACGAAGCAGAACTCCTGTTGCAACAAGCTGGCCTGTTCAAAGACACACCCTGTGGCATTCCTGAGATGCAAAAATTGCAAGATGCCCTAGCTCCACGCTACACCTTGAAAGTGCACCCTCAAGAAATGCGCGGACCTCTGTTGTTTCGAGGCCAAGACTTTAAGGACGGAAAATACATTCATGTTTATCATCACGATGACCATTTCGATACCATTACCACTATCACCGGATTCCTGGGATACAGATATTACTGTGAGAAATGTGACTATGGTTATAATAATCGAGAGCAACACAAGCATTGTGGATGGAAATGCCCAGGATGTTTGGCCTCTCCACCCTGTCTGAGCGAAGAACCAGTGCCTTGTTCGACTTGTCTGCGCACGTTTGTCAGCCCTACCTGTTACCAACAACATTTGAAAACACAAGGTTCACAGAAGAAATGTGCTTGTCAACTCCTGAGATTGTGCCCTACGTGTAGACAAGGCATACGTACCAACAGTACCAAGGCACACGTATGTCGAGGAAAGAAAAAATGTCACATTTGTCACCACATCGTCGACTTAGAACACCAATGCTACGTGCAAAAATACCAACCCCCACCAGAGAAAGAGGACGGTCACAAGAAGAAAAGCAATTTCATCTTTTTCGACTTCGAATGCATGCAAGAGACCGGCATTCACATTCCTAATTTCTGCGTGGCTCATCGAGCGTGCGAGAAGTGCATTCAAGAACCTATCTTCAGTCATTGCCCTCACTTCAGCAAGATTCCTGGAGGGCGTGAAAAAATCTTTCGAGGACCGAACACGTTAGCCGATTTTGCCCAATGGGTCTTAGATCCCATCGACAAGACGTGGAGCCAAGAGGACATCGAACGTTACGGAGATTGTCATCGTCATGCCACAGTGATGGCTCACAATTTCTCCGGATACGATGGACAATTTCTTCTCAGATACTATACGGAACAAGGCACCGAGCGTCCTAAAGTGACTTTGAACGGAGCCAAAATCATTTTCATGCAAGTGGGACAAGTGCAGTTTAAAGATTCGATGAGTTACTTGGCCATGCCTTTGAGTCGAATGCCTAAAACGTTTGGAATGACAGAAATGGCTAAAGGGTACTTTCCTCACTTTTTCAATACGGAAGCCAATCAACATGCCGTTCTACCCCATTTACCTGAGGCTCACTATTACGACCCCGACAACATGCGTACCGAACAACGAGAAGCTTTCTACGCTTGGTACCAAGCTCACGCCTCGGACCCTTTCGACTTTCAGGAAGAAATGCTAAAGTATTGTCGTTCCGACGTGGACATTTTACGGCGTTGCTGTGGAAAATTTCGAGAACTGTTCATGGAACATGGAGGGGTCGATCCTTTGAAAGAAGCTTGCACCATTGCCAAAGCGTGTTCCTTAGTGTATCGACAACGATTCATGCCTGAAAACACTGTGGCTGTCATCAGTCCTCAAACGACCCACTTTGTCAAACGTCAATACTCGGTCAAAGCCCTACGTTGGTTACATTACTTGTGCGACAAGGAAGACAAGTGGATTCAGCATGCCCGCAACGGAGGGGGCGAAAAGACCATCGGAACGTATTCGGTCGATGGCTGTGACTTAGAAAACCCCAAGATCGTGTACGAGTTTAACGGTTGCTTATTTCACGGATGTCCCGTCTGTTACCCTGACCGTGGCACTAAAAATCAGTTTTTGCAACGAACCATGGAAGACTTGTACCAGGACACTTGTCAGCGGCGCCTAAAGTTAGAACAGCAAGGATACCAAGTGGTGGAAATGTGGGAACACGAGTACGATGACCGTATGAAAACCGATCCCGAGTTTAAACGCCTCGTGGAAAGTTACCAGTTCATGGACCCGCTGAACCCGAGGGATAGTTTGTACGGAGGAAGGACCAATGCCACCTGTTTGATGTACCAAGCCGACGAAGAGAAAGGAGAAGAAATCAAATACTTGGACGTGTGTTCGCTGTATCCCTACGTGTGCAAATATTGTCGCTTTCCTGTAGGGCGCCCGCAATTGCTGACGGAACACATCGACCTGAAAAACATTCGACAATACGAAGGCTTGATCAAGTGTAAAGTTTTGCCTCCCACGAACCTATACCATCCCGTCTTACCTCACCATTGTCAAGGCAAACTGATGTTTCCATTGTGCCGTACTTGTGCCGAAACGTGCAACCAAGACCAACCTTGTCAGCACACCCAGGAAGAACGTGCCTTGACGGGAACCTGGGTCAGCGTAGAATTGTTCAAAGCTCTGGACATGGGATACCAACTGTTAGAAGTGTACGAAATTTGCCACTTTCCCAAGACACAACAATACCACAAGGGTGACCCTACTCAGAAAGGCATTTTCGCCGACTACGTGGATGCCTTTTTGAAACTGAAACAAGAAGCCAGCGGCTATCCTTCCTGGTGTCACACTCCCGAAGACCAAATAAAATTCAAAGAGAAATACTACGAACAAGAAGGCATCTCTTTAGACCACATCGAAAAAAACGAAGGCAGGCGATCGTTTGCCAAAGTGATGTTAAATTGCTTGTGGGGTAAAATGGCACAACGACCGTGTTTACCCAAGACGGAATATTTGACAGAACCTTCCCGCTACTTCCAGATGATTCACGACAAAACCAAATACATGAAACACGTGGACGTCGTTCGAGAGGATTTGATCTTGGTCAATTACGAAGAAGATCTGGACTTTGTACAAGACGACCCTTTTGGAAATGTCATCATTGCGGCTTACGTGACAGCTCATGCTCGCTTAAAATTGTACGAAGCTTTAGAACTGTTAGAAGAACGCGTCCTGTACTTTGACACGGACAGTTGCATTTACATCCATCACCCGAGTCAACAGGACCCTGACATCGAAGGAGACCATTTAGGAGCCTGGACAGACGAGCATCCCGACGACAAGATTCTAAGTTTCGTCAGTGGCGGTCCCAAAAATTACGGCTACGAATACCGGGACAAACAAGGAGAAGTGCACACGACGTGCAAAGTGAAAGGACTGACTCTGAATCATCGTACCAGTCGAGTGGTCAACTTTGGGATATTGAAAGAAGCCTTGCAATCGGGAGAGGATGGAAACTTTAAAGTGACCACCTATCAACCGAACAAGATTGTACGTTTACCCACTCACCACATCGTCAGTCGACCCTTGGAAAAAGTCTATCAAATTGTATACCAGAAGCGAGTGCGACTTCCCAATCACTTTACGTTGCCGTACGGTCACGTCGGTATTGGTCTGTATATAAAAAGAAACCCTAGGCAAGATCGATAGTTCATTGTTCATTGAAGTAACTTACCATGTCGTTGACGAAGAAGAAACCAGATTGGTTAGGAGTCAAATGTTGGACATCACCGAGACCAGGGTTTTGAGGCTTGGACACAAGAGGTAGCCCAGTATGCACGAGAGTTATTCAAGGAAAAAAGTTACTTTTCAACCCGTGTTAGCGACGGTGCCAGAAGAACCGGTCACCCAGGACAGGACTGTCGTGGACAGGCCTGAAAGACCCTTTCGGGAGGACACTTGTGTGACCTTACCCCCTACTATAGAACTGGTTAGAACTTTACCCAAAACATGTGTTTGTTGTACAGACACTTGTTTTTATTCCACGTTCATGGTTATCATGTGCCTTTCATTCTTGTACTTAAGCCTTTGGCTTTTATGTATTTTTGTCTTTCGTATTCATGTTTGAAAAAAAAATTCAATAAACGTGTTCTGAAAAAGTATATAAACTCTTGTCTTGTTTGTTTTTCGTGTCACAAGTGACATTTCTCACACCATGGCTACCTCTGCTGTCTCTGCTCCCTCTTCCTCTACTGTCAAAGTCATCGACGAACACTTAGATCGTGCCAGTTGGGAGGCTTTGTATCTTCGCCATCCCTTTAACATGCTCATTGCTGGACTTAGCGGTTCAGGCAAAACCGAATTCGTCAAACGTTTGATCGAACATAAACATCATTTGATCGATCGGCCACCTCAACGGATCGTGTGGTGTTACAAAGAGTGGCAATCGGCGTACAACCTCTTGCGAGAAAGTCAAGGCGATTCCATCGTGTTTGTGGAAGGCATTCCTAAAGAAGACGACGGCATCGTCTCTGACTCCCGTCAAACCCATTTGGTCATTTTCGACGACATGTTAGGAGAAGACGAAGAAGAAATTAAACTGTGGTTCACGCGCAAAGGGCATCACCGTAATGCCAGTGTCGTTTACATCACCCAAAATTTGTTTCAACAAAGTAAAGCCCATCGCACCATCAGTCTCAATGCGCATTACGTGGTCTTGTTTAAAAGCCCTCGAGATAAATCGCAAGTGCAAGTCTTAGCCAAACAGTTAGGAACGCCTTGGCTGACTCAGGCGTACGACGATGCCACTCAAACGCCACACGCCTATTTACTCGTCGATTTGAAACCTACGACTCCCGAGGATTTGCGATTTCGTACCCACTTGTTTCACCACTGGTGCCAAGACGGAGGGCCTGTCCTGTACACGTCTCCGTCCTCGACTTCATTTCACTCCCCATAAAAAAAATCTATAAAAACCTCAGACCCTTTTTCGTCTGTCTCACACAGTGTGAACATGACGTCCCTTCAGTCGCATCTTCCCGTCAAATTGATTCGTGCCTTGTATGGCATCAGTCGAGAAAAAAATCCACAAACACGAGCTCGTGTCTTAGAAGCTAGTCTCAAAGAAGTCTTACGATGGTTCACGGTGACGGCACGTCAATTACTCCAAGGAATCATTCAGATTCCTCATCAAACCAAACGCTTTTTCGATCGAAACAAAGTCGCTTTGGTCCAACTGGCCGATCCCCGCATCGACACTCAAACCAAAAAACAAATCATTTTGAAACCTGGAGGGAGCGATACTCTAGGAGGGGTCATCATTCGCTCACTCTTAAGATGGGATCCTAATGCCCCCAAAGTTATACCCAAGACAAAAGTCCAACGAAGCCCCAAGAAGAAAAAGACCAGGTCCCCAAGGAGAACTTCTCCAGTGGCAGGACCCTCCTCTGACCAGACACCACCACCCCGGAAAAAGAAAAGAATCCCCCAGAAAAAGAAACAGAGAAAAAGTCCCCAGAAAAAGAAAAGTCCACAGAAAACTAGTCGCAAGAGAGGCACTTCGGCCAGGACGCAACCTTACACTCGCAAACCACGATCTGCCACGGCAGTGACTGCGTCTCCGGCATCCTCAAGTTTATCCACTTCTCCGTTGATGACACCAGGAACTGAAGAGTACTTGGAGACGTTGATCACACCAAGAACTTCTCCGTTAATGACCCCCAAAAGAACTTCCCCAGTGGCAGGACCCTCCAATTTAGTGGCAGTGGCTGCTGCTCACAAAGTACCTTCTCCCAAAATCAAAGACCATGAAAGATCGGGCATGTTACAAAGTTTACTGGATTTGTCCAAGCAAGAACTGGCTCGATTTAGTCCGTTGCGTACCCCTGCACGACGTGTCATGCCTGTCCTCAATCTGATACGACGTAAAGACAATCAGTGGCGACGCGTTCCAGTATAAAAAAGGCCTGTGACCAAGTCGGGTATCAGTGTTTTTTTGGTGCTCCTGAAGACTCAAAGATGTCACCCTCCAGAAAACCCCAAGGAAAGAAAAGGAAAGGACTGCCACCACGTTTAGCCAAACATGGGGACATGTTATCTGTCCTGTCCAAAACTTCTCCACCTCTACGAAAAAAACTCATTCAAACAGCCTCCAAAGAGGTCATCGATACCGTGTGCGAATGTTGTTTGAACGTTTTGAAAGGCACGATCCCTTTATCCAAACACCAGAAACAATGCTTAAGCAAGCATCGTCACGTTCTTCGCCAAATGGTTCGAAAGAAAATTCCCATTCGTCAAAAAAAGAAGATGTTGGTCCAACGTGGAGGCATTTTGCCTCTCTTGTTAGGTCCCATACTGAAAGGAGTCTTGGGAACCATGTTGGGAGGACTGGTGAGAGCAAGATAAAAAGGCCCTCGGAAGTCCCAAGATCTCAGAATCGGCCCCTGACAACCCCATGGAAGGACGAAAACTAGCTTTAGTGCCTTACAAACGATGGATGGAATACCATCGGTGGCAAGAACAACGCACCCCGCATTTACCTCCCAATCCCAATTTGAGCGAGATGTCCCAGTTACAACACGAATTGCAGTCCTTGATGGATCGCCAAGATTTGTCCGAAACAGAAAAATCGCAAAAGTACGGTCAACTCTTGCAACGACTGCAACTCTTTCACCAGAAAGCTTTAGACGAAACAGCTCTACCCACTCTGAAAGATTTTAAGACCTTGATGAAAAGTCCAGCACCATCACCAGTACCAGTACCAGTACCACCACTACCCGTGACCAAGACAGAAAAAGAAGAAGAAGAAGAGGAAGGGTTTCAAACTCCACCAGAAAAAGTACGCAAGTTAACAACACCACCTACCTCCAGAATTGGATGGATTAAAAAGATGATGGCCACCCCTTCTTCATCACAAGAGAAAAAGAAAGTGAAGACAGAAGTGAAGACAGAAGTGAAACAAGAACCGATATCCCCCGCTCAGACATCCTCCTCCTCTTCAACACCTATTGCCGGCCGCACACGCAAAGCATTGCAATCCAAGAAAGTACCCCAAGAGAAAAAGAGTAGCATCCTCCAAGAGTGGGTGTCTTATTAACACAAAAAATAAAAATGGAAAAAGTCTTAGCCAGCATTTACTACGATCCCTCCCATCCTGCAGGTTACGCAGGAGTTCAAAAATTGTATCGTGCTGCCAAAACGCGACTGAAAAGGCTCCGTTTACCTCAAGTGCAACGATGGTTACAAGAACAAGCTACCTACACTTTACACAAACCCATTCGACGCAAGTTCGCCAGAAGTCGCACCCGAGTGGAAGGCATCGATCATCAATGGCAAGCCGATTTAGCCGATGTCTCTCATTTGGCCAGCTACAATCGCGGCTACAAATATTTGTTTTGTGTCATCGACGTCTTTTCCAAATTTGCCTGGGTCGTACCCTTGACTTCCAAATCGAGCAGCGAGTTAGTGCGAGCCCTGCAACGAGTGTTGAAACAAAGCGGTCGTCACCCTCTTCGATGGCAAACGGACAAAGGTACCGAATTTCTGAACCAAGCTTTCCAAAAAGAATTAAAGAAACGTGACATTCATTTTTTTACCACCGAGAATCCCGAAACCAAAGCCAGCATCGTGGAACGTTTTCAACGCACTTTGAAAGAACGCATGTGGAAATATTTTACGCATCACCACACTCTGAAGTACATCGACATCTTACCACACCTGGTGCAAGCGTACAACCAATCTTACCATCGAAGCATCGGACGTGCCCCGCAAGACTTGACTCCCGACAACGAAGTGTTGGTGTTTGAGCGCCTGTTTGGTACGTCCCCGACGAGGGCTGTCCCCAAGAAAAGTGGAGAGTTGGCCGTAGGAGATTGGGTGCGCATTGGCAAAACCAAACGCACTTTCGAAAAAGGTTACTTACCTAACTGGACGACCGAATTGTTTAGCGTCACTGGACGAGTGCATGGCCGTCATCCTGCCGTCTATAAATTGGAAGACATGAACGGAGAAGTGCTCAAAGGAACGTTTTATTTGCCCGAGTTACAACGTGTCACCAAAAAAGAAGACGACGTGTACGACATCGAAAGCATTCTCGAACGCAGAACCCGTAAAGTGGGCAAACGACGTGTCAAAGAAGTCAAAGTACGTTGGAAAGGATATCCACCCAGTTTTGATTCTTGGATCGACGCTTCGCAAGTCATCTACCATAAAAAGAAGTGACCATCATGCCCTTTCACACAGCAGACGCAGCTACGTCGACCACTCCTCCTTCACCTAGTTCTTCTGTGCAAGATTTACAAAAACAACCCTTGTGGGTGTGGTGTGGAGAACGTGTGCCTAAAACGCAAATCGTCTTTTTCTGCCAAATCTTCGTGGTGTATTGTGTCATCGGGACAGCTATCGCCAATTTGAGTTTGCAACAAGGAGACAAACAATTGTGGACCATTTTATTGAGCAGTTGCATCGGTTACCTGCTTCCTAATCCCTCCCTGAAATTCACCTCGAACGGGAACCCCGGGAACCTTGTGTCCAGTGCCAGTGCCAGTCACCACTTCAATCACAACCAGAACCCCATTTTGGGCGGAGACACGCCTCTGACGTCCACTAACCCCTCGGACAGCCACAGAACTCTGGAATTATGAGTCACCAGAACCAATTTTACTTAACTTTACCCAGTGACAGTTCCATGGAGGTGTTTCCCAAGAACACGTTGTGCTGTTACACGGCCAAATTACCTCAGGCCATCCAGTTAGATCACGAAGCCCATTGGGAAGTGGCTTTAGTAGAAATGATTCACCCGACCCAAGTCCTCAATGTCCTTCCCAATCAAAATTTTTTTGATGTGGAAGTTCATGACGAGCAAATGCAATAGTGGATGGATAGCAATGTCAAATATGACAAGAAAACCCGTACACAAAAGTACACCACCTATCACTTGTTCATTCCCCCAGGCTACTATTTTAGTGGTCAACATTTGGTCAGCGCCATAGCCTCCAGGTTTAATGTCGTGTTTCTGAAAGCTTTGGAGCCTGTCAACAAAAATGTCACCATGGAGTACCACAAAGCAGCTCGTCGCTTCTTGATGAAATTTGAACGAAGTAAAATCGTGTCCATTTTATTTTGTCCTGAATTGTTTGACATGTTGGGCGGAGACATGGACATGAGAAAGACCATGATCAAGAAAAACGAATTACCCATCGTTTACGACAACGAGTCTTTTAGCAAGTTATTTCGTGCCCCGGTACAACTGAACCAAGGACTGAATTTGATGTTCGTGTATTCCGATGTGGTGGAGTACAACGTGGTGGGACACACCTCCGTACCGTTACTGCGTGTCATTCCTTTCAAAGTAGATTCTGCCACGAACGCTGACGAGGAAGGTGGAAACACTTACCACGTCCACCGCGAATTTGTCCATCCTCACTATTTGCCCGTCAGCAAGTCGTATTTGGACACGGTCAACATTGCTATAAAAGGAGATTTGGGACAAAATATTCCATTCACCAAAGGAAAAGTCACGGTGAAACTCCATTTTCGAAAACGGTTCTCTCACGACTCTTAAGTCATGTATCCAGTGTACCGAGGGGTTGCTCGACAGCGAGGACACGGTTTAGGAGATATGTTAAAATCGGCCTTTCGTTCGGTGGCCCCGGTGTTGAAACCGATGGTGACACGCGGATTGCACGCCTTGAAAGATGCGGCACTGACGCAAGGCAAAGAATTTCTCCAAAATGTCATCATCGACAAACAAAACCCTAAAGAAGCCTTCATGAGGGCAGGCAAAAATGTCTTGCTGCAAACGGGCAAAGACATTTTAGGCCAACGAGAAACACCTATAAATGCCCTGCACGCTATCGAGTCAGGCATTCAGCAAGGACAAGGCAGAAAGAGACGACGAAGAAAACACCCTTTCACCAGACTTCAAGCGAGAAAGGCCAAGAAAAGAAGAACCGTTCGAGACTTAGACGTTTTCGATTATTGAGAAAAGAGACAAAAAAATGATGCACCGAGAATCTTGCGCTTGTTCCAAGACGGAACTGGATCTGTTTGCCATGCCCCCCACGATGATGACGATGCAAGAATCCCAGTGGGTGGAATTTCACCCCGTCTCCTCACTGACCGATTCCGCTCCCATCGAGTTTGAAATCAAAGGACAGCCCGAAGATTACATCGATCTGAATAGCAGTTACTTGTACCTGAAAGTCAAAATTCTAGATAAGACTGGAGGTGCTATAGACGATGAAGCAGTAGCTCCTGTCAACAATTTCATGCATTCCTTGTTCAGTGGAGTGGACTTGTACTTGAATAACAAACTGGTCAGTAGCAGCATGGATACTTACCCTTATCGTGCCTACCTGGAAAATCTCTTGACGTACGGAATAGATGCCAAGAACACTCATCTCAATGCCTGTGTGGTATGGGAAGCTGACGAACCTACCAAGTTTGAAATATTGGAAACTGATGAAAAGAAAGACAACAATGATGGATTTGTAGAACGAAGAAAGAGAATCACGGGAGCCGACACAAGTTTAGAACTGATGGATCGTTTGCATTTGGACATGTGGTTGCAAGAAAAGTATTTGCTGAACGGGATGGATGTCCGCCTGAGACTGAATCGTAGCAGTGCCGCTTTCCATTTGATGGCTGACAGTGACGGTTACAAAACCAAAATCCTAGAAGCCAGACTCTACGTACGCCGTGTGGAAGTGTTACCTAAAGTGGGAAACGACATCAGTCAGACGTTGAGCAGAACGACTGCCAAGTATCCCATACGACGCGTGGAAGTGAAAACCTTCACCATTCCCAAGGGACAGCGATCCATGATCGAAGATCATCTGTTCCAAGGACAGTTACCCAAACGTTTGATCGTTGGTATCGTCAAGAATACAGCCTTCAACGGAGCTGCCGAAAAAAATCCTTTCTACTTTCAACACTTTGGCGTGTCCAAAATCGAAGTCAGTCGCGATGGCAAGACCTTGTGTACCCGACCTTTCGACCTGACTTTACCAAGAAGAATTACTTGAGATCGTACTTGTCCCTGTACGAAGCCACCGGACAGTTAGGAACCAATACCAGTCAGTTTGAGAGAAGTCATCCTAGATTACTAGAAACCATGGAAGACTGTTATCCCTCTTTACCTAGTGGAGAAACTTTTAGTGTTGGATTATTGTTAAAAAATTTTAGAGTTGTTGTTGTTTAGTGTTAAGTGATTTTTGAATAAAAAATGTTGTGTTTTGAAAAAATTGTTTGATGTTATATTGTTGGATTATTGTTAAAAATGTTAGAGTTGTTGTTTAGTGTTAAGTGATTTTTGAATAAAAAATGTTGTGTTTTGAAAAAAATGCCTTTCTCTTTTGTTTAGCTATAAGAATGTTGGATTGATGCTCTTTCATTTCTTACTATCCCTCTCATGACACTCACTAAACGTTGCGACTCAAAAACCGTGTGGGGGATGTTTTCCTTCACGTCCGCGCTTTGACTTTAAGAACCGGGGTTGTTTCCAGTCTAACCATCCATTGTCGACTCATCCTCCTACGAAGATGTGCTCCAAACTAGCTAAGCTCAACGAAGCCTACGTGAATTTGCATAGGGTCAGACACAGTCTGATACCGAAGCCAGAAGAAATAGAGAATGTGAGAATGTTAAAAATCACTGAAGACCTGATAGAAGAGCTCTTCAGAGAAGAAATGAACAGGGAAAAAGAAGAATGGACAGAGAAGTACAGACTTCAGAGACAGCAGCAACAGCAGCAACAACAACAACAGCAGCAGCAACCTGAAGCTGACAGAGGCTTTGTCGATTGTCGTATCGACACCAAAGAGTTCTTCTTCTCTTTTCGAAGAAGCAGACCTATCGCCAGAAAGTCTATCCTCAGAGGACATCGCATTCTTAGAAACTAAAAAAGAATGCCATAGCAAACAAAAAAACAGCCCTTTTCAGGGCTACCCAATACTCTAGAAAAGAAATAACAATCCATTTGCCAATGTGTGTAGGTAGAGTAGTGTGAAAATAAACACTAACTCTTTTATAAAAATATGTGAGGGTATGTGTTTGTGAGTTTGTGTGTTTGTAAGTGGTTAAGTAAGTTGGTATGGATAGTAGATTAAAATGATGTCTTTATTTGGTGTTTGAGGTGTAAATTTGGGGTTAGATTGGATTGCTTTGCGTATGTGGATAGTCTATTGAAGTGATTTATAAAAAATTTTAAAATAGTGATGGGTAGCATAAAAAGTGAGTGAGTGTTTCTTTTAGGTCCGCGCGTTGTTGTTTTTTGGTCATGATCTAGGTAAGATCAATTTTATGTTTTTAGGGGATGTTTTCCTTCACGTCCGCGCTTTCACTATAAATTGAAACTCGCTGGGCAGTCTAGCTACCCTTGTTGATTGATCAACACAAGAATGAATAGCAGAATAAGCAAACTTCTTGAACTCCAGATACATCTGGAATATGTCAGGCGCCTGTTAAATGAACTGGCCGCGGAGGCTATAGTAGAAGAGGAAAGAATGAAGAACGAAGAGGAGGAGAGAAGACAGAGGGAAGAGGAGGAAAAGAAACTGGAAGAGAGGATGTCGTACAATATTCCCGAGACAGAGGATTGGGGTGTTGAAGCGAATCATCCTCCCTCTGCGCTCCCCAGAAGAAAGGTGAAAGGAGACTGGGGAAGAAGATGCGTGTGTGGCGCCAGGCCAGGAAGGTGCAACCATTAGATAGGTGCATCTGGAGTTCAAAAAAAAACCAGCCCTTTTAAGGGCTACCCAATACTCTAGAAAAGAAATAACTATCGATTTGCCAATGTGTGTGTGTGTGTGTGTGTGTGTAGGTAGAGTAGTGTGATTATAAACACTAACTCTTTTTTCATAGTGCGAGGGTATGTGTTTGTGTGTTTGTGTTTGTAACTGCTCACGTACGATTGTGTGGATAGTAGATTATGGATTTTGTTTATTGTTTCTTAGCGTATGTGGAGAGTATAGTTTGGGTTTTGTAACCGCTCACGTACGATTGTGTGGATAGTAGATTATGGATTTTGTTTATTGTTTCTTAGCGTATGTGGAGAGTATAGTTTGGGTTTTGTAACCGCTCACGTACGATTGTGTGGATAGTAGATTATGGATTTTGTTTATTGTTTCTTAGCGTATGTGGAGAGTATAGTTTGGGTTTTGTAACCGCTCACGTACGATTGTGTGGATAGTAGATTATGGATTTTGTTTATTGTTTCTTAGCGTATGTGGAGAGTATAGTTTGGGTTTTGTAACCGATCACGTACGATTGTGTGGATAGTAGATTATGGATTTTGTTTATTGTTTCTTAGCGTATGTGGAGAGTATAGTTTGGGTTTTGTAACCGATCACGTACGATTGTGTGGATAGTAGATTATGGATTTTGTTTATTGTTTCTTAGCGTATGTGGAGAGTATAGTTTGGGTTTTATTATATGAAATGAGAAAAGTAGGGGGATGTTTTCCTTCTCGTCCGCGCGTTGCTGTTTCTTTGGTCATGATCTAGGTAAGATCAATTTTATGTTTTAAGGGGGATGTTTTCCATCACGTCCGCGCTTTCACTATAAGAACCCACAGTATTCGTCGTTCAAACCATTCTACAAAGAAGATGGCTTCGAACCAAATGGACAAGATGCAAAACATTGCAAGACGTTTTAGACAATTTAGGAATGATGGAGCAGATGTTAATAAGACTCGTTGAAGACCACTATTTCTATAGTCCCCATCGTGTAAAGATGGAAATTAATAACTTGAGAAAGGTAAAGGACAAGATAAGTGGTGTAATGAAAGAGATAAAGGAGGAGAAGGAGGATGAAGAGGAAAGGATAAGGATGAGAGCATGGAATGAAAAAATTGAAAAAGAAGAAGAAAATGAAAAGAGGAAGAAAGAAGAGGAGGAAGAGAAGAAGAAAGAAGAGGAGGAGAAAAAAAAGAAAGAAAAGAAGAGAAAGAGTGTTGGAGATAAAATAAGAAGTTGGTGGAGAAAAAGAAGAAATTAGAAGCAGAAGAAGAAAAAACCCAAAGGCCCTTTTCAGGGCCAGCCATATTTCTCGAAAAGAGATAGCCTTTCCATTGCCTACCCTTTTTTAAATTTAAATTTAAATTTAAATTAAAAAAAAACTTTTTAAAAAAAAAAATCCCATATTCAATTCCCATTGTCCCTAGACAAACCCAAACTCTATTCCCATGTTCAATTCCCCTTGTCCCTAGACAAGCCCAAACTCTATGTTAAATTCCCATTGTCCCTAGAGTTGCCCAGCGTTTTTCTCCATGTTAAATTTCCATTGTCCCTAGAGTGGCCCAGGGGTATTTTTAATGCTAAGTCCCATTGTCCCTAGGGTGGCCCCATTCACTACTATCGTGTATACTTTGTATATGCTTAGCCTCTCTCTAGCACAAGTATATTCTGAGTGCCCGAACAACACTCGGGGTATTACAATAGTTTCACACAAAGTGAGCGGATTAAATACATTCTTATTTACTCCGATATTTAAAAAAAATGAATAGCGTACTTGCATGTTTATCTTTAGCCTCTTTAAGTTCCGGAATTTATTCTACTATACTTCGACACATTAACACCTAAATGTCTACACGACTCTGCTGTTTTCTTGAACACTCGAAACCTAGGAACTACCGTATTATAGGCTCCTTATAAGTCGACTCAAACTACAAACTGCACAGACCCAGATCTGCCGACGCATCATGCGCCGGCAGATCAGGAACAGTGCAGTTTGTTGGGACTGATCAGTAGAACAGACAACATAGACCCAAATCTGCAGGCGATCTATATGACGGTAGAAAAGGATCTTTGTTTTTTGCAGCTTGACGCCGACGTATAAGCGAATCAGGACGTTATTGCCTATGCATTTTTTGTAGTCAGATGAACTTCCGCTGAATATTATAATGTTACTCTTCTTGGGATTATATCCAGATCCACACATTATGGAGTACTTCTTGGAATTATATCTAGATCCACACATTATGGAGTACTTCTTGGAATTATATCCAGATCCACACATTATGGACTATTTCTTGGAATTATATCCAGATCCACACATTATGGAGTACTTCTTGGAATTATATCCAGATTCACACATTATGGAGTACTTCTTGGAATTATATCCAGATCCACACATTATGGAGTAATTCTTGGAATTATATCCAGATCCACACATTATGGAGTACTTCTTGGAATTATAACAAGATCCGTACTTTGTGGAATACTTCATGGAATTATATCCAGATCCGTACCTTATAGGATATTTCTTGGAATTATATACAGCCCCGCACTTTATGGAATATTTCTTGAAAGTATATCCAGATCCGCACTTTATTGAATACTTTAAAAAAATTATATCCAGATCCACACTTATGGAATATTCTTGGAATTATATCCAGATCCACACTTATGAACTGCTAATTGCATTTGATCAGTAACTGATCCACGTCACGTTTCTATAGGTGTACGTTGCACGAAATGGTTGCACGTTATTTTTTATTTTTTATTAATAGCGTTTTGATGCTTTAATTACACTTAGTAATTGGATCTACAAGGCACTTAAATAACCAAAGAAGCAAAACCAGAGAATTCTTGGTACCCAGAACTACCACTAGGACTCTGACCTTGATTTTTAAGACCATCATATATTTCGAAAGTGACACACCTCGGCGCTAATCTCTTAATGTAGCTTGGAAATATGCAGGGCCTGCCTTATACTGATTTGACCAATTGGTGTCAATCAGGCCCCACGCTCACAGGGAACCCGAACGTTAGTAATATTTAAAATATATCTATTGAGAGAAAGTCATTTTAAAGAGATGGAAGAAAGTTTTAAGTTCAGTATCATCTAAAACTTGTTTAAAAGTTTATTTCCAAATGTTTCCAAATGCCGTGCTCACGGGGGGCCCAGCGCGTAAATCCGGGGGGGGGGGGGGTTTACCATCAAAATGATCCAAATCGGGCCCCGCGTTTGCTAAGACCACTACTGGAAACAAGTATGTAGTCAGGTAACACTCACGCTAATGAGAAGGCACGTTCATATACCGATTCATTTCATTATCTCAAGCAATGTAAGTGTTGCTTCGCAAACAAACATTAATCGGTAACGTTGATTTGTGACCTTGATCTAAATAGAATTCATTATTTCAAAGTTTCAGTGAGAAATTGAGAAGATAAGATCAGTGAAATGTAGACCGCTGCCTTTGCTCTAATAAGCAGGACCCCTCCATGCCGAAGCATGAGCGTGCACAATCTGTAAGTGTAGCACGTTCATCTCACTACCCAGTATATATTTGCAGTTGAAGAACTAATGAACAAAGCTATAACGAGAAGCTGGTCTCAAGCTGGTATAAGTACATTACCTGTGGGTAACGTTCACGCATGGGTACGTGCGCACAATATGGAGGGGACAAGAAGGCTGCTATCTAGATCAGTAATGAAAATCTAAATCCTCTATTATCATAATAGATCTCTGCAAGACAGAGAGTACACATGCATTTAACCAGTAATCAACAAAACCTCTATTATCATACTAATATAGTGCACTGACAAGCATTTTCTCAATTAATGCGCCGGTTCCATATCTGTGCTCGGAGTCGCCATTGATTTTCCATTTTCGCTGATACGGTGTCAAACTCCGCCATGGTATTTATTATCTCCTCAATAGCCTTTGAGTAGAGTTCATTAATTGTATTGGAACTGAGTTGTGCTGCAGCGAGAAGGTCTAAATAGACACGTATTTGTGAATGCACCAGTAACGATGCTATTTTACCAGCTCAACCAGCCACATCAGTTATCGTTGATATGGCTCCAGCAACAATTCCGATTGACGTACCTATAACAGTTTCCGCAGTCGTAATTCCAAGACCAACGGTTGCTGCCGGTGCGATTCCATGAATAGAATCTAGAACCACATACATATGCATTTGTATTTCACGAGTAGCGCGGTTATCTTAAGGATTTCATCTCGCAACTGTTGTTCCACTAAGATGGATACTTTTTTCGAGTTAATCATAGATAATCTATGAATAATGGGATCTCGTAGTATAACTGGTCGACAGGTTGATCCTGATTAGGTGAAGCATCTACGTGCATTTCTAGCCAATTACTCATTGTTACTTGAGCAACTGTCATACAATTATTAAAAAAATCTCTGTCTGAGGAAATATGCAAGCCTCCGGCGATTTTGTCTTCTTAAGGTCCAGCATTATTTCATTTGAAACAAACCAATTACACTACTGAATTTTGTCTGAAACGTCTGTTTTCGGCTTCACCCAAAACTGTCACCCGAACAAGTGCGTCCTTGTTGAACAACGGTCGATATTTTGCTCTTCTTGTTTGAGACAGTGTTGGTTTAAGAGGAAATGCAGCCAGAATGGATCTGTCGGTGCATTCCACTTCATCGTTGTGGAAACCATCCATGAGCATTTGCATGCCTCGTGGTGCTATCAGTGATTTTGGCTTTTTCAAGTGTTAATGTTATAACGAGAAGATGGTCTCGAGTTGGTATTGGTACAGCAGGGCGGAATCAACCGTTAATTTCCCTTTGTCCCGTAACAAGATTATATTTCAGCGTATATGAAAGTTTGTTAACACTACTCTGACGGAGATATTCGCCTACAAGAGGAACACAGTCACCATATATGTTAGTATCACTGGTCAGCTAATTCAATGCTTCGTCGGCAAATTCCGCAACCACATCACCGCAATCAGAATCCATCACATTTGTAACGATAAAAAGAAACGACAAAGACGGTTAAGTTTTCTCTTTCATCAAATGTTGAATCATTCGAAATGAACGTCATCTCTGGCTACCAACGACACCGATACTACTAATACGAACGATTATTGAACATTATTGTCTACCACTATGGTCATTATTTCTCACTAGTATCACTGCACCCAGCTTTCCACAAACTACTAACCCGACTAGAGCAACTTTAAGATGTGAGGTTTAAATATATCAAAACCAACTCCAACAGCAGTGAAAGAAAGTGGGTAATTTACTATTGCAATCTCTTCTTCCTTTCCTTCGCTGATTGGTATGCTTCCGAATACTACCTATGAGGTTACTACGCGTGGTCAGGAGGATACAATTGATAGCACATCGGCAACGTTTGCATCCATACATTGTGTTATTATATTTAATTTGAATTGTTTATTATGTTTTTATTTATCAACTCATTAAATTATGTGGGTTATGTACAGTTCTATCTTAAAGATGACCTTGTCCATGCTCAAGTTCATTACCTACCTGATTAAAACCATCGCTTTTTGTGTAAACAACTAATACATAGCTAATATTTTATCCGTGTGTGTGTTTAATATTAGGATCATTATCTAAGTCAAGGACATTGTGTTTACCATGTTATAACTTTGGAATCAGACATTACCTGTTATAGCTTGGATTGTTCTGGAAATGAACGTTTGTCCTGCCTCCTGGTTCTTCTTTGGTGTCTTAGTTCTTTTTTGTATGATCTTGTTTATCTAAAAATTATTCATTCGTGCTATTATATCTTCAGGCAGAATCACTTGTTGTGTTCAGTCTTTGATTTGGGATAAATTTATTTAATTCAAATTAATCTTATCTGTAAATATAACGTGTTCTATAATAATCTCGGAAAGAGACATTAACTGGGAATTATAGTGAGTTCAAACAAGAAAACTTTGATTATATTACTGTGATTCAACAAAAGACTGTTGGCACATCATTGCAATTCAAGTCTTTGGTGCATTAGTACATTCGAAACTACCGGCAACTACTGGCATATCAACACCTTATACGTTGGAAATAATTTGAAATACCACTTAAGTTTACTCATAACTGTATTAATTAGGATTTGTGTTAGATGTTTTCGGTTTTTTTTTTATTTAATTCGCAGTACCGTAAGTTCTTTTCACACTTTATTTTTTTAATTGTACAAAGCTTTTGCTCTTTTCTATTACTTATTTTTAGACCATAGAGTCGTAATAACTGCTCCATCTCATCATTGCTAGTATCAAACTACTCTTTACATTCCAGACACACCAGAGTACCTGTTTTCCCCATTTTCTGTGATTTCAATCGGGTTCTTTGCAACAGTGCTTCGTATCCTCAGGACAATATCTTTTATGTCCACGATGGAGGTTTTACATTTTTCAGTTTGATCTATAAAAATCACATGCTCACGTGGGTCACCGCCAGGAACAATCCAGCTGGTAACTCAGCCAAATCCACTTTTGTGGCAAACCTGGTCAGATCCAAGTCAGGGCTGCGTCGTCGGGCGTTGAGCGTTCGTAAATATCAATAGGCATTTTGTATATTATTCAGAAACGTACTTTCGAAGTGATAAGGTAAAATGAAATAGGGTTTGCGGTGTTGGTGAACGATAGAGTGCAAGCGTTGCTTTAACGACAATATATCCGCATATGGGACTGTCAAGCCTAGTTTGAAAGCATTGATGCAAGTTCATCCCGCATAAAGACTCTTCGAAAATGTTTTATAGGCTTTGTAAATTGGTAATCGAAGACCTTTTTCTTTTTATGTGTTTACCAGACGCTTTACGTCCTTCAAACGCCTTTTTGCAGAGCCATCCCAAATGTAATCCCGACAGCCCTAACGCAGCTGCTTTTGCAACCGCTAGAGCTTCAGCTCCTAACAGCGCAAGAATTTCTGCGATTAATGGAATTATCCCACCGGTCTTTTTCATTTGTTCCATCGTTGACTTTCAAAACTTTAATGTCACTGATATGTCCTTTCGTTTATCCGTATAAAGCTGATTAAGTTGCATTTGAGTCAACCACATGTGAATAATTCCAGCTAGGTTTGTACGTGAAAGCCTCTTTGTAACACCGCACTTAATACGTATTGCGCTCCTTATTTTTGCAAAATGCTATGTAGTGAGGCCAACCAAAGCTTTGTGACAGGACAGTATTGTTTGAAAATCCAACAAGTTTAATTACAATTTTCTATAGATGCGTCAAGGATCCTATTCGGCCACCTCAGCCTTCCAACAATAGAAACTTAACAGAGAGGTTCACTTGTAAGTGCATGTCCACCACAGACTGCTTGAACAGGTCAAGGTTTCCACTGAAAATTAATAAATCAGGTACATCGTACGAAATTGGTGCTGTTAAATTTGCACACACGTGTCAATGTGTTCATGCCAGTACATGCACGACCATAGCTTGTGATATACACGTGCGATTGACTGTCTGAGAAGCTAAGAAAATTTCTTCCTGGGTTCTTGGAAGAAATTTCAGATGTTATTAGCTGGTCAAATATCATCGCACTATGGATGTGATAGTTAGCCCTAACTGAAATCGTGTTGGATAATTATTTATCATGGAAACTGCCCTGCTTAGTAAAGCCCAAATTAAAGCCTGTGGTGAGTGCGAGAAACAACAGCGTTGAAGAGGTTCCATCGACAAGATACGTGTTTTGTGGTCAAAGTAGGCATCAATAATGATAATGTTGTTAACGCAATTTGGCCATGAGCAGCGACAGTGTCATGCCAAATTGCGTCGTTGGTGGTACCTTTACGGGATAAGATGACTATTTTGATCATAAAATAACCGTGTCAGTATATCTGCAGAACCTAACTGAGAGGAATCGCACACTAATACTACAACTGAGCTATATGAAGCTATTGTCAAAATTCAATGTTTAAGCTGAGATTTGTACTTTGTATAGGGGCGCTACCAGTACCAGATTTAACAGGCACACTAGCGTTATGCGGATTTATGAAAACATCCGGGTGAAGTTGATGCTGGACATAATCAAGATGATCTGAATTGTCGTTTGAATCCTTATAAAACAACCATAGACCACCCAGTCGACCTAACGTCATCGTCACTCTGTCTGGTGAATCCGATAAACGACATGCACAGTCAACATTGTCAAGAATTGCTTCGATTTCATTTCGTGTGATGTCGAACAACGCCACGACGCCATTGTTACCAAATCCAACCTTGGCATTATTGTGATGAGGGTTATTATTGGCCTGTGTCAGTTTCCTCATTTTCCAAAACAGGCCTTACAAGGAAGAAAATACCGAGACGTGTTCTGCACTTCTAATTCTTTTGTTTAATGGATAGATGTCTCTATCCGGATAGCAATGATACTGGCAATCTGCTGTGATTTAACCTCACAGGCGAGTCCATGTTCCACTCGAGATCGGGTATATCATGTATGTTTGCCATTATACAATGTTGGTTTCGTCTAACAATTTTTTGACAGACAACCCTATTCCTCTTCCCGGATTGGTATGAGAGTCCAGGAACGTGTAAAGGTTGGTTATAGTAATTAAGCCTTCGTTTATTTAACCGTCAGAACGACTATAAAAGGGAATTTTAACTTCGATTTTATATCGGAACTGTCAGATTTGAAATTGACCAGAATCAGTTATTTGATAATCTAGAAGTCAGCCTGACTGCAATATTGGCGTCTAGTTATAAAAGGCGGTAGATCTATTTGGTCCTGATTGGTTACGCTAAAAAGGGGTGTGGTTTCGACACGACGTTTCTTAGTCTTTATTACTGCCCCATCAAAAATCTAGTCAGTCTGCATTTTTCCTGCAAGAGTGAAAATATAAAAGACTCAGGGACTGAATTTCTAAAAAAATTCTCTTGTAAAACATTTGTCAAAGGGACCGGATGTCTGAAAAGTCGACGGACACAATTCTGCCGTTAGAAGCGAACAAATCTTGAAAGCACAAGGGGAAGTAGCTCCAGGCTGACGTATCCACGTACCTACTTATCCAAGTATATACGTACTTACGTGGGGCCCCGAGTGGCCGAGTGGTCTAAAGCGCTCTTCGTTACGGATCACTGCCATCTCACCTCTATCTGCGGCGGTTCGAGTCTAAGATTCAGCCAATGTGGGCATGTGAGAAAGCTTGCCAGTAGCTTCTCGTGGGTCGGTGGTTCTTTCCGGGGTTTTCCGGGTTCTTCCTCCACCATTAAAACTGGCCGCCATGTATAGCCTATCGTGCTGAAAAATGGCGTTAAACCCCACAACAACAACAACAACAACGTACTTACGTATCCACCTACCCACACAAAGTCTGAGGGCCGAAAAGAGGCGATACGTTAGGGAGGTTCGAGAAGGAAAATGCGAAGGAACCGACGACAGCCACAGTGTAGTTGGAGTGAACCGGGAATAAGCATGTTATGAAATTGTACAAGGTAATGACTTCGATTGTTCACTCAATTCTACGATGAACCAATCCGTTCATTTAAAACAGATCGGCTATTGATATAAATATATTTTTGTTTGAAATTCGCTGAATGATTTATTTAAAAAAGAAGTGTATCTTCCTAATTTAATGTATTACCACAGTTGTTTATGTAATTGATTAAATTGTTGGTTTTCTTGTAAGGGGGCTCGCGTCATTCTGTTCTATATATCCGCTCAGATCTCGATTTATTCCCTCTTTAAGTTTCACACTTTATTGCAATATGTACTCGATCCGTGCAACAATACCGAGGGCGATCGCCCTCTAGATAACGATAGCCAAATAAAACCGACATCGTTTAAGAAGTTACAACCCCACAACGCCACCACCCAGCTGCACATCTACAAGGAAGAACACGGGAAGAACCACCGACCCACAGAAAACTACTGGCATTATTTCTCATATACCCACGTCGTCGAGCTGAGACTCGAATCCACGTAGACAGAGGTGGCATGCGTGAGTTATGTGTAAAGGTGAGCGCCTTATAATACTCCTCCAAACAAGAATCCTGAGAGATTTTTTTTTCGGGCAACCACTTTGGTTTGATGGGGGCTTCCGCCAGAAGAAGAAGAAAAAAAGAGTTCAAAGATGCAGTCATATTTTAATGTCATGTAGTTACAGAGCGAAGTCTCAATACTGTTATTGTCCAATTAATTAGTGAGATTACATCCATAAAGAAATAAATAATTATTTCACAGAAAATAAATACTCGGAAATACACATATCAAGCTTCTACAAGTCGGTACACCAACTGACCTTAAAATCTGACAAGTTTGTTTATGTACAATATGCGTCAATCTGTTGGTCATTAGTGGTGCACAGTAGTCAAAGTGCGTTCTTACAAAGTCGTCAGATCTATTTGCATTCTGGTAAGCTGTCTAAACTCAAGATTATGTTCGTCTAGTATTACTTATATATCTTTGAAAATATTTTTGAATATACACTTAAGTAATTTGTATTTTTAATATACACTGTAGTAATTTATTTATTTAATATACACTGTAGCAATTTATTTTTTAAATATACATTGTAGCAATTTATTTTGTAATATTCACTGTAAAATTTGTATTTTTGCGTGCAATTTCTTAGTTTTCCAGTTTTGTAATGATTTCACTTTTGGTATATTTTTCTGTTTTTGTAATAATTGTATTTTTTTAAAAAGTTTTAGTTACAATTTCATTTTCAGTACAACTCGTTCCAGTTTTTCTAACGATGTCACGTGACGAGTTTTCTTTTCTTTTTTCAGTGATTTCACTTTCCGCATAAATTTCCCAATCCATAATGGCAATTCAGAGACCTTTCATTCTAACCGTCTTTTTTACTCCCGGAAAACGTGAAATTCGTGCTTTACGAATTGCACTTTCTAAATCCAAGTATTATTTTATTTTACTAAAGCAGCACATATATTTTAATTTAGAGCGTAAGAGAACAAGTCTTTTGAAACAAATAAAATAAACTTTTAAGTTGAAGTTACCCAGCATGGCCACTGTCACCTGCCCTCATAATAACACCTGCCGATACATATTCAGCCTTTGGTTACTGCCTCACTGGAAGGTAAATATCAAAGAAATTATTGAACTCTTCAGATATGCCAACTGGTTCCGCTCAACGATTGTTTTTGTTTCTTTTGTGTCCACCTAGAAACACATCACTAATTCTGACCAGGAGCAGACCCCCAAAGTCATGCTGCGGTAATACCGCTTTACCCTACATGACAATTTTTCATAAGAAAATAGACTATGGAAAACACCGAGGAGCTTGCTGTGCAGGGACATGGCTAAGGTTTTATTCCATCATGTCGGCCAATTCTGCGCGTCGGGTAATTCTGCGCAACGATACGTCATTTATTTAAACTTTGGATCACGTGTTATTTTGGGTCAAAAATCTATTTTGTATCAAGAAAGAACGATCGCAATTCAATTAAGAAAAGTGGTATTCATAAAGTGTACAAAAATATCTGGCATTTCGACTCGAAATGCTTATGAAAATGTGATTCTAAATGTCAACATGAAGACCCAATTCATGACCTTGAACCGGTAACCCAGAAAATCCGATTTACTATGTATCTTTTAGAATCATACAAATAAATACATTATATAAAAGACGGAAATGTATACCTTAAAACAATACTGCATTTTAATCCATATTTCCATTTTTGCAAGAAGTTGTTTCACACGTACAAAATCGTCTGCTACCCAAGTGTCAACTTGCCGCTAGAATATAAATTCTCGAGAAATTCACCGGCGTATAGTGTTTCTAAATTCTTTAGTAATTTTTCCCTATCACATTACATCTTATTCAATGCTGTTTCTCTTCCATATAGTAGATTTTTTAAAGGTTGAACTTTACTAACTTTTTTACAGGATTGGTTTTGTTTGCTTAATATATTTTGCCATTTATTGGCACTATTACGTTGAATTTTGTAAAACTAGCTATAAATCTGACCTAACTACTCGACTGAAATGCTGACAGAAACAGTCCATAGTAACGCATTACATTTATATTGTCCAATTAATAAATATTACATCTTTTCAACGCTGTGCGCAGCATAGGCCGACCTATCGCGAGTCAGGAAAACACGTGGGTGGTATCCCCTGTGTCCAAAATTATCTTGAGCAGAATATTCTGGTGACAATTAACTTTTTTCAAATGGTAAGCACTGCTATATGTTATTTTCGTCAATCGGTCGAATTCGGTATGCGTTTTGCTTCAGTATTGGAAACGGAAACCTTAAGTGCGCAGAAATGCTCGACAGCATTGTTAATAAAGTTCCTGTCCTTTATCAGTGAATGAATTAGGTCAGGCAGTATGTCGTGATTTGAAAACATCAAATATGTATTTAAATGGCTGGCCTGGGGTTAAATCAGATTATTATGGTTAATTGGCAATATGGTCAGATATGTTTTTAAAATCTATAAAAAGTAGCTATTTTTTATTAAAATAATAAATAACAATCTCGTGTTATAAATTATAATAAATACTTATTAATTTGCAATAACTATAACCTTTAATTTTAGTCACCGTTTATCATTCATTTACTCTTCCAGTAATTTCTGTTCTCATTTTCTATGTCTATCTAATTGTTATGACATGCGTCCTAATATTTCAAATTGCCAATCAAATTTTCTAGTAGGTCGTGCTCAAGTCAGATCAGTATTTGAGTAACCGTTTTGCTTAAGCGTACAAAACATATCTTATTATATGCTCATTTTTTCCCACTTTAACTTTACATTGTCAGAATCGTGCAGTATTACCCGATATTGAATCCGCGCGAAAATACACATATAGCAAGGAACGACTTTCTATTGTAAACAAACAATGGACGCAGACGCCAGCACTTTTGATTTGTACACATGTACACTCGCGTAAGAGGCTTATTACGTTGTGGTTGTTTAAATTTGTTTCTGAATGAACTAAAACAGATGTTTCGTGGACTGCCACATAATAATAATAATAATAATGAGGACTTTGTATAGCGCCTAATCTTTAGAAGCTCTAGGCACTTTACAACATTAGACAACACCTAAAAGATAATTAAAAAAAACATATAATAATATGATTACAAAACAAACACCATGAAATTAGAAAACATTAAAAACACATGCTGAGAATATTTCAGGTATGAAACATTAATAGGTCTTTAAATTTGTTCTTGCAGTCGAAATACGTGAGTTTTGAGAGCCCTCTTGAATGTGATCACTGTGTCTTTGTGTTTAAGTTCAGTGGGCATTTCATTCCACGTTGCTGGGCCCTGGTATGCAAAAGAACGCTGTCCATATGACTTTGTTTTCATAGTGGGAATAATGAGTATACGATTGTCAGAAGAGGAGCGTAAGTATCTTGCTGGTGTGTGCACATGGGTGAGGTTGGATAGGTATGCTGGACTGGAGTCCGTCAGTAAAACGTAGCACAGAGAACAAATTTAGTGTTTGATTCTGGATCGAATGGATAGCCAGTGTAGGGTACAGAGCAGCGGGGAGGTGTGCTCTGATCTTGGTACTCTGAGTAAAATCAGAGCAGCTGTGTTTTGAACTTTTTGAAGTAGATATTGAGAAGAACCAGACATACTTGAGTTACAATAGTCCAGTCTTGAAAGTACTAATGAACACACAAGTGTTTTAGTGGCATCACCTGAAAGATATTTGCGAATGGAGTTGATGTGTCTCAGCTCAAGATATGCAGCCTTGCATATGTTCATGACATGTTGGTGCAATGTGAGAGTACTGTCCAGAGTAACACCTAGGTTTCGTACTGTGTGAATTTAATGTTGGTGTTGCTGATATTTATTGTTTCAGGTAAAGGATGTGAATGAGAAAGTCTTTGTGTTGTGACCAGAATGGCCTCACTTTTGTCTTCATTGATCTGCAGCTTGTTACATGTTATCCTTGATGTCACATCAGAAATACACCTCTCTACACCTTGGATGGTAGCATCAACTTCAGTTGGGTGGCTATATTTGTATATTTGGGTGTCATCAGCATATAATTGGTGACACACTGGATGATGATGTATGACACTTGAGAGCGACTGAGTGTACAGAATGAAGAGAACAGGTCCAAGAACAGACCCCTGTGGAACACCATAACATAGATCAACTGGGCTGGAGTGTATTCCATTTGCAGATACAATTCAAGTCCTGTTGACCAAGTAGGACTTGAACCACAGTAAGGCTGTATCATGAATGCCAAATACATGCTGGAGACGGTGAAGTAATATATCATGGTCTATTGTGTCATATGCTGCGGACAAATCAAGAAGGGTGAGGACTGTAATGTTTCCGCTATCCAACGCAGAGAGAATGTCATTAACTACTTTTGAAGAGTAGTTTCAGTACTGTGGCAATGGCGATATGCCGATTGTACATTGCTAAAAAGACTGTTTGAATTTAGATGAGATACAAGCTGGGATAGAACAACATTTTCTATGATTTTTTTTTATATGAACGGGAGATTCGAAACGGAGCGGTAGTTCTTTAAATCGTTACGGTCTAGTGTTGGTTTCTTCAGCAGAGGCTTTACAATGGCAGTTTTGAAAAATGATGGGAATTCCCCGGATGAGAGAGAGGTATTAATAACATCAGTTAGTGAAGTCAATACTGGATCTAAGCACTCAAGCAGCAGTGATGTTGGAATTGGATCAAGTTCACATGACTTTGGTGCACTCTTCATCACGATTGTACGTACGAAATCCATAGAGACAAGTTCAAATGCTGCTAATGGTTGCCGCTCAAATTCTGTATCCCGACTGTATGATGACGACGAGTCAATTGAAATTGTGGTGTCAAGCTTATCTCTAATGGTTTGTTCTTTGTCACGGAAGAAATTTGCAAACATGTCCGGAAGGTCGACTGCAGAGAAGGTAGTTGGAAGTGATGTAGATTTGTTCCTTGACATTAGCTTGTTATAAATCTCGAAGAGCTCTTTGCAGCTGGAACTTTCCATGATTTTAGTAGTGTAGAATGCTGATTTCGCTGCATGGACTATATTTGTGACATTCTTCTTAGCGGCTTCATAGATTTGCTTATGAATAGTGAGTCTGATGGAAAGCCAGATACTCTCAGCTTTACGGCGGTCTCTTGTAGCAGTGAGAAACTGGTCCCTAACATTGCTATACAATGGGGAACACTTTTGAATTGATACTCTACACTTGGCAGCTGGGGCATGTTTGTCAAGCAATGAACGCAGACAGTTATCGAGTTGTTTTGCTATAGGAGGTAAGCAAGTTGTTATGTTAGCTTGGATGTCATGCATTAGTTTGGTTCTGTTTGTCATACGGAGGTTTCTCTTAGTAGCAGATAAAGATGGAGGGTTATGGACTGATACGTCATGATGGCATATCATGCTGAGGTGCAAGGTCATGGGATACCAGGGAGGACCGAAGAATGTTATCATCAGGTCTATGAAGAATCCAGACTAAAATGTGACCATGTTTATGGATGGGTTGGGTAACTGCCTGTTTGAGGTTGAAAACATTAATGGAATCTATGAGTTTTGATGTATTTGAGTTTCCGGGACAGTCAAAGCGAAAGTTGAAATCTCCAAGAATAATCAGGTTGCCACCTATCGAATTTCCATAGTCCAGGAGATTCAGAAACTGCTCCAAAAAGAGAGAGTCAGCCAGCTTGTTTTTTTCTACTAGGAGAAGGGCTGTATAGGCTGAAAAAATGGACTGACCTTTGCTCCAGTGTGAGTGTTGGTTGGACTAGTTCAAACGATGTAAGTAGTGAATGGGGATACTAGAGGGTCTAGGGGACTTTAATGTTAAAACAGGGTCTTTGTACCGTAGGGTCTATGTAAATTTAACATGGAGAGCACAGAGTTTGTACCGTAGGGTCTATGGGAATTTAACATGGGGAATGGGACTGTTGAGGGTCAAGGGAAATTGAACATGGATGGGACTGTAGAGCGTCAAGGGAAATTTAACATGGTGGGACTGTGTAGCGTCAAGGGAAATGGAACATCTTTTTTTTTTTAAAGAAATGTAGGCATGAAAGTTAATTTCTTTTCGAGACATTGGAGTGGCCCTTAAAAGGGCCTTTGGTTTTATGTTAACGTACCATACTGTTAACATAGAGGGCATCGCTGAGGTCTCCTTCTTGTCCTTAAACTCTGTCTTACTTCTGGACCGTAGATCATCACTCTCTTTAAACAACCTTGTATTTCTACGTAGATTCTTCTTTTCCACACACAAGTATCCATCCTCTTGACAATAGTCCACGTAGATCGGACATACATGGGTAAGTCCTTTCTAAACATCACTGAAGACACAAGAGTAGAGGATTCCACGTCAGTCCACATCTTGGTGACGAGAACAGGTGAAGAGATGCAGCGAACTGCGAGCATTTATAGGGAGAGGGAGGATCGAAACGGATTGAGTTGATTGACCAATCCAAACACGCCTTACAAAATTCAGTCACCATTCGTCCAATCGGAAAAGAGCAGTCCGTGACGTCACATTGCCTATATAGAGACACTAGCGTTTGTGCGCAGTCAATCCATGCGACACAGTGAGCATAAACATGACGGAAACTCAGAAGACAATGAATTGGGGTGCACCCACCGTGGAGACGACCCAAGTGAACCCGGTCTTACTTCCAGAAGAGGTGAATTGGGATTTTGTGGATTTTCTTTCGCAAGAATTTGTTCCGGAACCAGTACCTTCGCCACCTTCTCCTTCTTTACCACACGTTGAGAATTTTAAACAGAGACAGAAAGAAGAATTGGAGAAATTTATACAACAGCAAAAGGAAGCGGAACAAGCTTTTCTCCTACAGCAGCAAGAAGAAGAGGTAAGAAAGAAACAACAAGAAGAAGCAGCCAAGAAACAAGAGGGTGAAAGTCAAACCGTTACGATACTGTTAGACATTTTAGCGGAGTTAAGAAGTCTGAAACAAATGTATCAGACTTCTTTATTACGACCGAAGAGAAAAGGGCCTTCCCGAGCTAAACAACCCAACCCTGTGACAACACCTACCATACCACCCTTAATTATTTCTACCAAATCATCATTATCGACAGTACGCAGTCCAGACGTAGGCCTTGGCCGTGGCAAAGGCTTAAGACAGTTAAAGTTGGTTGCTTCCTAAGTTTTGTTGTTTAAAACCCACCAAGACCCAAAGGCCCTTTTCAGGGCCACCTATGTCTCTCGAAAAGAAATAATATTTCAATGGCCAACATCAATTAAAACACACAAAAAAAATATTTTTTACCCCTATAGTACGTGTGAATGTGTGAGTGTAGATTTTTATTCTGAAAATCAAAACCAACAGACACTTACATTTTATAGACTATTTATTCTGGTACAAATTTTACAATCCAAATAACAACACCACATAACATTTTAAAAAGTTCATAGGCTTCTTCTTCCTTTTTCTGTCTTCACCCTCTCTTTTTTTAAATGTCTTCACTTTCACAGCTTTTTCCTCCTCTTCATCCTCACTTTCTTCCCTTCTTTTTTTTTTCTCCTGTTTCTGTTTCTTCACCTGTCTTCTTTCTTCCTCTTCTTCCTCTCCATAACTTCCCTATTCTTCTTCTTGCTCCTGTTGTATTTTCAGGCAATCTGGAAACCAATGTCATTTTTCTTGACAATGATAACTGGTATCTTGACTTTTGTCTCTTTTAGCCCCTGTTTTGCTTTTTTGACGGTCTGGACATTCTGAAGACCAATGTCCTTTCTTCTGACAGATATAGCAAGTATCTTGACTTTTATCTCGATAGGGGAGTGAGTAGTCCCTCGGCTGGTCTGAAGAAAATTTTTTGATGACCCTCGCAAAGCTCTGATGAAAAGTTCGATCTGTGTAGTCTCGTCCATCGTTCTGCTCGGTTTGAAATGAATAGTGGAAGGACAAGACATACACCTTTTATATACGCTGGTCTGTCATGGCTATAAACTAACTCATGGTGTTTAAACTTTAGTCATTTGACTTTTTTCAGTCAAGATGAAACGATCCAATCCAATCGAGAAGAAAGAAGAAGAAAGTAAGAGACAGAAACGTGATCTATCGCCTCGTACCAGGGCTGAAGTCTTGGCACAAATTCATGCCAGTGATTTTGAAGAGGACATGAGTGAACCAGAATCCAAACCCAGAGAGTCTACACCTAGCCCAAGTCCACCAGTCAACCCTGAAAAGTACTATTCCATTCTAGAGACGGAAAAGCGCTCCACTAGAAAATTTAGAACCACGGCTTACAAATACACGGTGAAGTTTAAAGATTTCAAGTCCGAAGTACCGTTAGAGAAAGCAGAGGGCTTCATCACCGAGATGTGGCATTCTTTGCTCACCACACTCAAACACCAATGTAAACCCAAAGAAGACAATCGCTTGGGACTTTCCATACAATACGACGGCTTGAAATCCCCTGTTTGGATTGAGTTTAGCAGCCCTGCAGAATTGACCGCTTCCAAAGTCATGGGCAAGATTCAACACGTGCAACAATCCAATGACCAGTTTGACATCACCGATGGAAAAGCCACACTGGACATGACCCACTTCTCTCCTCCTCAAGGGACTGGACGCAAAAAGGTCTTATTGGTGAACGGTCCTCGCAGCATTAGGCGTAGCCTCGTCCAAATTCACAATTCTCAAGACCAGATGTGTTTAGCCAGGGCTATCGTGGTGGGACGAACCTATGCCGACAAAAACGACACGGTAGAATGGAAAAGAGCCTGGGAGAACATTCGACAATCGGACCGAGCCAAACAACGAAATGAAGCAGAACTCCTGTTACAACAAGCCGGTCTGTCCAAAGACACACCCTGCAGCATTCCTGAGATGCAAAAATTGCAAGATGTCCTAGCTCCACGATACACCTTGAAAGTGTACCCTCAAGAAGTGCGCGGGCCTCTGTTGTTTCGAGGCCGAGATTTTAAAGATGGAAAAAACATTCATGTCTACTATCACGATGAACATTTCGATACCATTACCAGTATCAATACATTCCTGGGATACGGTTATTACTGTGAGAAATGTGACTATGGATATAACAATCGAGAGCAACACAAACATTGTGGATCGAAATGCTTAGGATGTTTGGCCTCTCAACCCTGTTTGGACGAAGGACAAGAACGAGTACATTGTCCTGCTTGTCTCCGCACGTTTGTCAGTCCTACCTGTAACCAACAACATTTGAAGACGCAAGGTTCACAGAAGAAATGTGCTTGTCAACTGCTGAGATTGTGCCCTACGTGTGGACAAGGCATACGTACCAATACTGCCAAGGCACACGTATGTTCAGGAAAAAACAAATGTCACATTTGTCACCGAATCGTGGACTTGGAACATCAATGCTACATGCAAAAATACCAGCCCCAACAAGAGAAAGAGGATGGTCACAAGAAGAAAGGGAATTTTATCTTTTTCGATTTCGAATGCATGCAAGAGACCGGCATTCAGATTCCTAATTTCTGCGTGTCTCATCGAGCGTGTGAGAAGTGCATTCAAGAACCTATCTTCAGTCATTGCCCTCACTGCAACAAGATTCCTGGAGGACGTGAAAAAATCTTTCGGGGACTTAACATGCTAGCCGATTTTGCCCGATGGGTCCTAGACCCCATCGACAGGACATGGAGCCAAGAGGACATCGAACGTTACGGAGATTGTCATCGTCATGCCACGGTGATGGCTCACAATTTCTCCGGATACGATGGACAGTTTCTTCTCAGATACTATACGGAACATGGCACCGAGCGTCCTAAAGTCACTTTGAACGGAGCCAAAATCATTTTCTTGCAAGTGGGACAAGTACAGTTTAAAGATTCAATGAGCTATTTGGCCATGCCTTTGAGTCGAATGCCTAAAACGTTTGGAATGACAGAAATGGCTAAAGGGTATTTTCCACACTTTTTCAATACCGAAGCCAATCAACATGCCGTTCTACCCTATTTACCTGAGGCTCACTATTACGGCCCCGAGAACATGCGTACCGAACAACGAGAAGCTTTCTACGCTTGGTACCAGTCTCACGCCTCGGACCCTTTTGACTTTCAGGAAGAAATGCTAAAGTATTGTCGTTCCGACGTGGACATTTTACGGCGTTGCTGTGGAAAATTTCGAGAACTGTTCATGGAACATGGAGGGGTCGATCCTTTGAAAGAAGCTTGCACCATTGCCCAAGCATGTTCCTTAGTCTACCGACAACGATTCATGCATGAAAACACCGTGGCTGTCATCAGTCCTCAAACGACCAACTATGTCAAACGTCAATACTCAATCAAAGCCCTGCGCTGGTTACGTTACTTGTGCGACAAGGAAGACAAATGGATTCAGCATGCCCGCAACAGAGGGGGCGAAAAGACCACCGGAACGCATTCGGTCGATGGGTGAGACTTAGAAAACCCCAAGATCGTGTACGAGTTTAACGGTTGCTTATTTCACGGATGTCCCGTCTGTTACCCTGATCGTAACACTAAAAATCAATTTTTACATCGAACCATGGAAGACTTGTACCAGGCCACTTGTCAGCGACGCTTGAAGTTAGAACAGCAAGGATACCAAGTGGTGGAAATGTGGGAACACGAGTACGATCACCGTTGGAAAATCGATACCGAGTTTAAACACATCGTGGAAAGCAACCAGTTCATGGACCCCATGAACCCGATGGATAGTTTGTACGGAGGAAGAACCAATGCCACCTGTTTGCTGTACCAAGCCGACGAAGAGAAAGGGGAAGAAATCAAATACTTGGACGTGTGTTCGCTGTATCCCTACGTGAGCAAATATTGTCGCTTTCCTGCAGGGCACCCCCAATTGTTAACGGAACACATCGACCTGAAAAACATTCGACAATACGAAGGCTTGATCAAATGTAAAGTTTTGCCTCCCACCGACTTGTACCATCCCTTGTTACCTCCCCATTGTCAAGACAAACTGATGTTTCCTTTGTGCCGTACTTGTGCCGAAACGTGCAACCAAGACCAGCCTTGTCAGCACACCCAGGAAGAACGTGCCTTGACGGGGACGTGGGTCACCGTAGAATTGTTCAAAGCTCTGGACATGGGATACCAACTGTTAGAAGTGTACGAAATTTGTCACTTTCCCAAGACACAACAATACCACAAGGGTGACCCCACTCAGAAAGGCATTTTCGCCGACTACGTGGATGCTTTTTTGAAACTGAAACAAGAAGCCAGTGCCTATCCTTCCTGGTGTCACACTCCCGAAGACGAAAAGACTTTCAAAGAGAAATACTGGGCACAAGAAGGCATTGCTTTAGATCACATTGAGAAAAACGAAGGCAGGCGATCGTTTGCCAAAGTGATGTTAAATTGCTTGTGGGGTAAAATGGCACAACGACCGTGTTTACCCAAGACGGAATATTTGACAGAACCTTCCCGCTACTTCCAGATGATTCACGACAAAACCAAATACATGAAACACGTGGACGTCGTTCGTGAGGATTTGATCTTAGTCAATTACGAAGAAGATCTGGACTTTGTAGAAGCCGACGAATTTGGAAATGTCATCATTGCGGCTTACGTGACATCTCATGCTCGCTTAAAATTGTACGAAGCTTTAGAACTGTTAAGGGAACGCGTCTTGTATTTTGACAGAGACAGTTGCATTTACATCGATCACCCGAATCAACAGCACCCTAACATCGAAGGAGACCGTTTAGGAGCCTGGACAGACGAGCATCCCGACGACAAGATTCTAAGTTTCGCGAGTGGCGGTCCTAAAAATTACGGCTACGAATACCGGGACAAACAAGGAGAAGTGCACACGAAGTGTAAAGTGAAAGGATTGACTCTGAATTATCGTACCAGTCGAGTGGTGAACTTTGGCGTATTGAAAGAAGCCTTGCAGTCTGGAAAAGATCAACACTTTAAAGTAACCACCTATCAACCAAACAAGATTGTACGCTTACCCACTCACCACATCGTCAGTCGACCCTTGGAAAAAGTCTATCAAATCGTGTACCAGAAGCGAGTGCGACTTCCCAATCACTTTACGTTGCCGTATGGACATGTTGGTATAAAACATTGGTTGTAAGTGGAAATCCACTCACCAGAAGGATGACTTCGCCACAGCAAGAATCGAGTGAGAAACCCGATGAGAACTGCAAGTTCAAACCCCACCATTTTCCGGTCTTCTTGCCTGACTATTGTGATTGTTCCCGTCGATTGGAAACGTTTCAAAAATGGCCCACGGATAGGGAAAGATTACCTACTTCGCATGTTTTAACTAGAACAGGATTTGTTTACTTGGGACCTGAGACTGGACTGGGATACGAAGTACAGTGCTTCAGTTGTGGCCTGAAGTTACAAATGGATCTATGTATCTATAAAGATTCAGGTATTCTGGAACATACTCGATGGTCTCCGCACTGTCCTTACCTTACTATGGCCTTTCCACCCATTACACTACGGTACAATTATGACGGTACATTAGAGACGGTACCTTCCAAGACAAAACATAAAAAGGAACGATGTACAAGCTTGAGACTTCATTGCGACTAGTATAAAAAGAAACCATAGGCAAGATCGATAGTTCATTGTAACTACCAAGACCAAGCGGACAAGATGAATCCTTTGAAAGAGACAACATTCCAGTTTGGGTATTGTAAAAAAGTTTTACCTTCCCCTAGTGTGACTAACATTGGATGGATAAGACCCATGCATTGCGACGGAAAATGTCCGGAAGGAAATTGCAAGTGTCCATGCGGTTACCATTGTAATTGCTTAACGGAGCTTGCAGACGAGTGCGATTGTGAGCCTTGCGATGGGAGCGATGCTGTACGTTGTGACCTTAGCGATGCCGTAAAGCATCTTGGGGACTTTTTTCTCACTACCCCTATCATGGAAAGTGATGCTGTGCGTGTCAAACCTGATGGTTGCGAAAGCGATGCCACTCGTCCTCTTGGACGCTTTACTGGGTTTCATTTTAATTGTGGATGTCAACCTTCACGTCTACCACCCTACGGATGTCATCCAGCCCTGAGCAAACTCCTGTCCATGTCACCCTACCCTCATCGAGATCCTGTGAAAGACGAATATTCGTTCCCTGTGCGTTTTTCGGAATACTGCGACTTTGAAAATCGTCTTCAATCGTTCAAAGGAAAATGGCCTAAGTATCTGGGAGGACCAACCCCCGAGGAATTAGCCAGAGCCGGACTTTTCTACTTGGGCGAAGGGGATAAAGTCAAGTGCTTCAGTTGCGGTGTGTCACTTCAGCACTGGGAACCACAAGATTTGGCCTACCTAGAACATGCTTGATGGTCACCGAATTGTCATTACTTACCCTTAGTGGGACCGAGACATTGAAGTAACTTACCATGTCGTTGAAGAAACCAGGAGTCAAATGTTGGACATCACCGAGACCAGTATTTAAACTTCATTTAAAAAATGATACTGAATCATTACCTAAAGAACTGCAAGAGAACATTTACAAGGAAGTTTGGCAGGGACTTGCCAGAGTGAAATGTCAATGGGTAACTGTAGAACTTTTGTGCCGAGAAATTCACAAGAGGAAAGTGAAAAAACCAATGTGTTAGATTTCTCTGGATCAAGGGTGCATTCATCCTATTATACCGCTTTAGACCGTTTACATCACAAGATTTCAGTGACATTCTTGGACGTTACCCTGAGTGGCAGTGGTCAGAAATTACTTACTATGTTGATTACTTTTGCTCTCTGAGAAGATTGTAAATTCAATTGTACTGACTGACCTATTCATGGATACTTTACAAGAGAACATTCGTGCTTTGCCTGTGTTGTTGAGAGAACGCATTTACCGAGAACTGGTCACAATACAAGTCAAACGTAAAGAACAATTGCATCCGTTACGTCACCTGGGTTTGAATCATTGGTACCTGAATGCAATACAAGGACTGATTCAGTTGAAAGTGTTCCATTGGACAGACATTGATCAACGATCCCTGGTTTAAAAGAAGATTGGTTTGCTATTGATGATTCTATGTACTACATTGTAAACTTACTGCATCGAATTCCAGAGGAAGAGTTAAAGACTTACCAACATCTTTTACACAATGTCAACTTAGTGAAAGAGGAAACTTCTGAACGAATTGTAATGTGTAAATTAGTGACTAAACGATTTAAATTCGATACTGAAGTAAAACAATGTATGTGCAAACGGTACATTTCTTGTGTCAGACAAAAGAGGATTTAGTATGACCTATTCATGGATACTTTACAAGAGAATATTCGTGGCTTGCCTGTGGAGTTGAGAGAACGCATTTACCGAGAACTGGTCAAAATACAAGTCAAACGTAAAGAACAGTTGCATCCGTTACGTCACCGGTGTTTGAACTATTGGTACCTGAATGCTATAAGAGAACTGATTCGTCAGAAATTGTTTCAGTGGTCAGACCTTGTTCAATACTTCCAGGTCGCCAATGATCGACATGTCTGTGATTTTGGTTACTTCGAGATTCACCTAGAGCAACGAATTGAGGAAGACAAGTTAAAGGATTACCAACATATTTTACGTGGAATCTACTTAGTGGAAGAGGAAACTTCTAATCGAACACTGAAGTGTAGGTTTGGAGCATTTAAATTTCCAACTGGAGAAAGAAGATCTCTGGGTAGAATATACGTGTATTGCTTCCGAATAAAAGAGAATATACAAACAGGTTGCCATGCCACGACATTTATCACATGTGATTGAACAGATTCCGTGGAAGGAACTCAATGACCATATTCAAACCGTGGATCATTACCATCAATTATTACAAGAAATGTATCCATTCAATTTGGGTTGACAAGTGGTGTGTGTCTTAGTGACTTGTTTTCTGGGATTTCGTTTACCAGCCGATTCCTTGTGGACTCTCTACGAACAGTACTTACCACCCAAATGGCCTTAAATGGTCACGAAAGACTCATTTTGCTCAAAGCCTTGCGTTTTCATCTGGATACTTCTCGACCTCTACAGGAAAAAAAGATTCGTCAACTTTTAGCTACCGAAGACGCGTATGACGATGTGTGTGTAGCTTGTGACTTACACCCCCATTGGACAGATGTACGTGCCTGGAAAAAATGGGGTTTTGAGGCTTGGACCAAAGAAGTGGTCCAGTATGCTCGAGAGTTGTGATCCTTCCTTTCAACGTCCAAAGAAAAAAGTCACTTTTCAACCTGTGTTAGTAACAGTACCAGAAGAAGAACTCGTCACTCAGGACAGAACTGTCGTGAACATTCCTGAAAGACCCTTTCTGGAGGACACTTGTGTGACCTTACCCCCTGTTGAACTCGTCAGAACATTACCCAAAACATGTTGTACAGAAACTTGTTTCTATTCCACGTTGATCGTTTTCATGTGCCTTTTACCGTTGTACTTAAGCTTCTGGCTTTTATATATTTTAGTCTTTCGTGTTCATGTTTAAAACATTCAATAAACGTGTCCTGAAAAAAGTATAAAAACTCTTGTCTGTTTTCGTGTCACAAGTGACATTTCTCACACTATGGCTACCTCTGCTGTCTCTGCTCCCTGTTTCTCTACTGTCAAAGTCATCGACGAACACTTAGATCGTGCCAGTTGGGAGGCGTTGTATCTTCGCCATCCCTTCAGCATGCTCATTGCTGGACCTAGCGGTTCAGGCAAAACCGAATTTGTCAAACGTTTGATTGAACATAAACATCATTTGATCGATCGTCCACCTCAACGCATCGTGTGGTGTTACAAGAGTGGCAATCGGCGTACAGCCTCTTCCGAGAAAATCAAGGCGATTCCATCGTGATTGTGGAAGGCATTCCTAAAGAAGACGATGGAGTCGTGTCTGACCCCCGTCAAACCCATTTGGTCATTTTCGACGACATGTTAGGAGAAGACAAAGAACAAATTAAAGTTTGGTTTACACGCAAAGGGCATTATCGTAATGCCAGTGTCGTTTACATCACTCAAAATTTGTTTCAACAAAGTAAAGCCCATGGCACCATCAGTCTTAATGCTCATTACATGGTCTTGTTTAAAAGCCCTCGAGATAAATCGCAAGTGCAAGTCTTAGCCAAACAGTTAGGAACACCTTGGCTCACTCAGGCGTAAAACGATTCCACTCAAGCTCCACACGCCTATTTACTCGTCGATTTGAAACCCACGACCCCCGATGATTTGCGATTTCGTACCCAATTGGTTCACCACTGGTGTCAAGACGGAGGGCCTGTCCTGTACACGTCTCCGTCCTCGACTTAACTCTAAAAAAATCTATAAAAACATTAGACACTTTTCGTCTGTCTCAAACAGTCTCAACATGACGTCCCTTCAGCCGCATCTTCCCGTCAAATTGATTCGTGCCTTGTATGGCATCAGTCGCGAAATAAAACCACAAATACAAGCTCGTGTCTTAGAAGCTAGTCTCAAAGAAGTCTTACGATGGTTCACGGTGACAGCACGTTAATTACTACAAGGGATCATTCAGATTCCTCATCAAACCAAACGCTTTTTTGATCGAAACAAAGTCGCTTTGACCCAACTGGCCGATCCCCGCATCGACACTCAAACCAAAAAACAAATCATTTTGAAACCTGGAGGGAGCGGTACTCTAGGAGGTGTCATCATTCGCTCTCTCTTAAGATGGGATCCTAATGCTCCCAAAGTTCTCTCCAAGAAAAAGGAGAAACGAAGCTCCAAGAAGAAAAAGAACCACGGTGTCAAGACCAGGTCCCCAAGGAGACCCGTGTCTCCAAGAACTTCTCCAGTGGCGGGACCCTCCTCTTTCCGGTCACCACCCCGGAAAAAGAAAAGCCCACAGAAAAAGAAACAGAGAAAAAGTCCCCAGAAAAAGAAAAGCCCACAGAAAACTAGTCGCAAGAGAGGCACTTCGGCCAGGACACAACCTTACACTCGCAAACCACGACCTGCAAGGACAGTGACCGCGTCTCCGGTAGCCTCAGGTTCATTCACTTCTCCATTGATGACACCAAGAACTGAGAAATACTTGGAGACGTTGATAACACCAAGAACGTCTCCGTTGATGACACCAAGAACTTCTCCAGTGGCAGGACCCTCCTCTTTAGCCGCAGTGGCCGCTGCTCACAAAGTACTTTCTCCCAAAATCAAAGTCCAAGAGAGATCGGGTATGTTACAAAGTTTACTGGATTGTCCAAGCAAGATCTGGCTCGATTTAGTTCGTTACGTACCCCTGCACGACGTGTCATGCCTGTCCTCAAGTTAACACGACGTAAAGACAATCAATGGCGACGCGTTCCAGTATAATAAAGGTCAGTGACAAAGTAGGGTATCAGTGTTTTGGTGCTCCTGAAGACTCAAAGATGTCACCCTCCAGAAAACATCCCTCTTCTAAGCCCCAAGGAAAGAAAAGGAAAGGACTGCCTCCTCGTTTAGTCAAACATGGGGACATGTTATCTGTCCTGTCCAAAGCTTCTCCACCCCTACGAAAAGCTCATTCAAACGGCCTCCAAAGAGGTTATCGATACCGTGTGCGAATGTTGTTTGAACGTTTTGAAAGGCACGATCCCTTTGTCCAAGCACCAGAAACAATGCTTAGGCAAACATCGTCACGTTCTTCGCCAAATGGTTCAAAAGAAAATCCCACTTCGTCAAAAGAAGATGTTGGTTCAACGTGGAGGAATTTTACCTCTCTTGTTAGGCCCATTGCTGAAAGGAGTCTTGAGAACCATGTTGGGAGGACTTGTGGGAGCAAGATAAAAAGGACCTCTGAAGTCCCAAGATCTCAGAATTGACCCTTGACCTCCAATGGAAGGACGAAAACTAGCTTTAGTGCCTTACAAACGATGAATGGCATACCATCGTTGGCAAGAACAGCGGACCCTGCATTTACCTCCCAATCCCCATTTGAGCGAGATGTCCCAGTTACAACACGAATTGCAGTCCTTGATGGATCGCCAAGATTTGTCCGAAAAAGAAAAATCGCAAAAGTACGGTCAACTCTTGCAACCACTGCAACTCTTTCACCAGAAAGCTTTAGACGAAACAGCTCTACCCACTCTGAAAGATTTTAAGACCTTGATGAAAAGTCCAGCACCATCACCACTACCACCACCACTACCAGTGACCAAGACAGGAAAAGGAGAAGAAGAAGAAAGGTTTCAAACTCCACCAGAAAAAGTACGCAAGTTAACAACACCACCTACCTCCAGAATTGGATGGATTAAAAAGATGATGACCACCCCTTCTTCATCAGAAGAGAAAAAGAAGGTGAAGACAGAAGTGAAACAAGAACCGATATCCCCTGTTCAGACATCCTCCTCTTCGACACCTATCGCACACGCAAAGCATTACAAACCAAGAAAATACCCCACAAGTAAAAGAGTAGCATCTTCCAAGAGTGGGTGACTTATTAACAAACAAAATGGAAAAAGTGTTAGCCAGCATTTACTACGATCCATCCAATCCTGCAGGTTACGGAGGAATTCAAAAATTGTATCGTGCTGCCAAAACGCAACTGAAAAGTCTCCGTTTACCTCAAGTGCAACGATGGTTACAAGAACAAGCTACCTACACTTTACACAAGCCCATTCGACGCAAGTTTTCCAGAAGTCGCACCCAAGTGGAAGGCATCGATCATTAATGGCAAGCCGATTTAGCCGATGTCTCTCATTTGGCCAGCTAAAATCGTGGCTACAAATATTTGTTTTGTGTCATCGACGTCTTTTCCAAATTTGCCTGGGTCGTACCATTGACTTCCAAATCGAGCAGTGAGTTAGTGAGAGCCCAGCAACAGGTGTTGAAAGAAAGTGGTCGTCACCCTCTTCAATGGCGAACGGACAAATGTACCGAATTTCTGAACCAAGCTTTCCAAAAAGAATTAAAGAAACGTGACATTAATTTTTTCACCACCGAGAATCCTGAAACCAAGGCCAGCATCGTGGAACGTTTTCAACGCACTTTGAAAGAACGCATTGGAAATATTTTACGCATCACCACACTCTGAAGAACATCATCATCTTACCGCACCTGCTGAAAGCGTACAACCAATCTTACCATCGAAGCATTGGACGTGCCCCACAAGAGGTGACTCCCGACAACGAAGTGCTGGTGTCTGATCGCCTGTTTGGTAGGTCCCCGACGAGGGCTGTCCCCAAGAAAAGTGGAGTGTTGGCCGTAGGAGATTGGGTGCGCATTGGCAAAACCAAACGCACTTTCGACAAAGGTTACTTACCTAACTGGACCACCGAATTGTTTCGTGTCACTGGACAAGTGCATGGTCGTGATCCTGCCGTCTATAAATTGGAAGACATGAACGGAGAAGTGTTAAAAGGAACGTTTTATTTGCCCGAGTTACAACGTGTCACCAACAAAGAAGACGACGTGTACGACATCGAAAGCATTCTCGGACGCAGAACCCGTAAAGTGGGCAAACGACGTGTCAAAGAAGTCAAAGTACGTTGGAAAGGATATCCACCCAGTTTTGCTTCTTGGATCGACGCTTCGCAGGTCATCGACTATAAAAAGAAATGACCATCATGCCCTTTCACACAGACTCAGCTACTGCGACCACTCCTTCACCCAGTTCTTCTCTGCAAGATTTACAGAAACAACCCTTGTGGTTGTGGTGTGGAGAACGTGTGCCTAAAATGCAAATCGTCTTTTTCTGCCAAATCTTTGTGGTGTATTGTGTCATCGGTGTAGCCATTGCCAATTTGAGTTTGCAACAAGGAGACAAACAATTGTGGACCATTTTATTGAGTAGTTGCATCGGTTACCTTCTTCCCAATCCCTCCCTGAAATTCTCCTCGAACGGGAACAACGGGAACTTTGTGCCCAGTGCTAGTGCCAGTCACCACTTCAACAACAACAACCCCCAACCCCATTTTGGGCGGAGACACTCCTCTGACTTCCAGTAACCCTACAGACAGCCATAGAACTCTGGAATTATGAGCCACCATAACCAATTTTACTTAACCTTACCAAGTGACAGTTCCATGGAGGTGTTTCCCAACAACACTTTGTGCTGTTACACGACCAAATTACCTTAGGCCATCCAATTAGGTCACGAAGCCCATTGGGAAGTGGCTTTAGTGGAAATTATTCACCCTACACAAATACAAAACATCACTGAAAAGCAAAACACTTTTGAGGTCGAAATCATGAACGAAGAATTGCAACAAACCATGAATGAAATCGGGTTTTCAGGTGACGTAAGACCAGCCAAATTCACCCCTCAGTATCTACACCTTGACAATTCCGTCAGGGTTTTATTTTAGTGGCCAACATTTGGTGGATACCATTGCTTACAGATTCGAGTTAGCCTTTGGCAAAGCCCTGAACAAAATCAAAAAAAGTGTCACCCTGGAGTACCATAAAGTGGCTCGTCGCTTACTGATGAAATTTCAGGATACCCAAACGTTGTCCATCAGTTTTAATCGTGACTTGTTTGATATGTTAGGTGGAGACACAAAAATGACTCTAAATTGTAAACCGAAAATCAACAGCAATACGGAATTTTACAAGTTTTTTCGATTCCCTGTAGAACTGAACCAAGGACTGAATTTGATCTTTGTGTATTCCGATGTGGTGGAGTATAACGTGGTGGGACACACCTCCGTGCCGTTACTGCGTGTCATTCCTTTCAACGTGGATTCTTCCACGACCGATGACCAGGAAAGTGGAAACACTCATCACGTTCACCGCGAATTTGTACATCCTCACTATTTGCCTGTCAGCAAGTCTTATTTGGACACGGTCAACATTGCTATAAAAGGAGATTTGGGACAAAATATTCCATTCACCAAAGGGAAAGTCACGGTGAAACTCCATTTTCGAAAACGGTTCTCTAACGATTCTTAAGTCATGTATCCAGTGTACCGAGGCGTTGCTCGACAGCGAGGACACGGTTTAGGAGATATGCTGAAATCAGCCTTTCGTTCGGTGGCCCCAGTGTTGAAACCGATGGTGACACGCGAATCGCATGCCTTGAAAGATGCGGCATTGATACAAGGCAAAGAATTTCTCCAAAATGTCATCATCGACAAACAAAACCCTAAAAAAGCCTTCTTGAGAGCAGGCAAAAATGTCTTGCTGCAAACGGGTAAAGACATTTTGGGCCGACGAGAAACACCTATAAATGCCCTGCACGCTACCGAGTCAGGCATTCCTACTTCCCTGACGCCACAGCATGGACAAGGTAGAAAGAGACGACGAAGAAAACACACTTTCACCAGACTTCACACTTCTAAAGCTAGAAAGGCAAAGAAAAGAAGAACCGTCCGAGACTTAGACGTTTTCGATTATTAAATTATTGAGAAAGAGAAAAATGATGCACCGAGAATCTTGCGCTTGTTCCAAGTCGGAACTGGATCTGTTTGCCATGCCACCCACTATCATGACCATGCAAGAATCCCAATGGGTGGAATTTCCCCCCCCCCCCCCCGTTTCCTCTGTCAAGGACTCAGGATCAACTCCCCTCGAGTTTGAAATCAAAGGTCAGCCCGAAAATTACATAGATCTGAATAACAGTTACTTGTACTTGAAAGTCAAAGTTGAGGATAAGGATGGAAATGCTATAGACACTGAGCCAGTAGCTCCCGTCAACAATTTTATGCATACCTTGTTCAACTCAGTGAATTTGTACTTGAATAACAAACTGATCAGTAGCAGCATGGATACTTACCCTTATCGTGCCTACCTGGAAAATCTCTTGACGTGCAGAATAGACGCCAAGAACACTCATCTGGATGCTTGCGTGGCATGGAAACCTGACACACCAGGTCAATTTAACAACACCGAAGTGGATACAAAGAAAGACCACAATAAGGGATTTATAGAACGACGAAAAAAAATCACAGACAACAAGAGTTTAGAACTGATGGATCGTTTGTATTTGGACATGTGGTTGCTAGATAAGCATTTGCTGAACGGTGTGGATGTCCCACTGAGACTGAATCTCAACAGTACCGCTTTCCATTTAATGGATGCAACTGATGATGCTTACAAAACCAAAATCGAGGAAGCCAAACTCTACGTACGACGCGTGGAAGTGTTACCTAAAGTGGGAAACGACATCAGTCACACTTGGAGCAGAACGACTGCCAAGTATCCGATACGACGTGTGGAAGTGAAAACCTTCACCATTCCCAATGGACAGCGATCCATGATCGAAGATCATCTGTTCCAAGGTCAGTTACCCAAACGTTTATTACTTGGTATCGTGAGCAATACAGCCTTCAATGGATACCAGAATGAAAATCCTTTCCACTTCCATCACTACCACGTGTCGAAGATTTAAGTCAGTTGCAATGGCAAGACCTTGTGTACCCGACCCTTCGAACCTAAGTTTGACAAGAAGAATTACTTGAGATCGTACTTGTCCCTGTACGAAGCCACGGGACAGTTAGGAACCAACACCAGTCATGGCATTACATACGAGGATTATGCACAAGGCTACGCTTTATGGGCTTTTGATTTCACTCCAGACCAAAGCAGCGACGAGGGACATTTCCACCCTATAAAATCCGGCCAGATTCGAGTGGAACTTCAGTTTGCTAATGCTCTACCCCACACGGTGAACGTCTTCCTGTATGCCGAATTCGATAATACCATAGAAATCAACAGTTTGAGGGAAGTCATTCTAGACTATTAAAAGCCATGGACGATTGTTATCCCTCTTTACCTAGTGGAGAAACTTTGGACATGGAATGTGAGGAGACCGTGGAAGGAGAATCCCAAGACAAAGACGATGAAGTTATGATGAAGTCCAAATGGCCAGAACAAGAAGCGCATTTAGTCTCTTGTTTTGCAACAGTCCTGGAAGAAAACCTGAAGGAATTGATCAAGGAAGATTGCTATGGATGTCACAATGATCATCCCAGTCAAATTCAACACGATAAATGTCTGATGTTGAGTCAAGAAGAAAAATTCGACGAGTATCTGCACGAAGCTTGGAGTCTCATCTCGGAAGAAGACGTGTAGCATCAGTGGTATAAAGACTTGCGTGAACATTCTTGTCCTCCATTAACAACTCAAGAGATCCATCGCATCGAAGCTCTCTTGGATCAGAGTTGGGAGACGAGGCGAAGAAACGGTTACTTGTCAGACATTTTTAAGCAATAAGTCAGGATCGAATTGATCACTTATCATTACCTGTGAAGAAAAAAACCACACAAAACATGGATACCTGGGAACTTTATTATCTTTTGAACCATAGTTCGTATACTGCTTCTTGGAAACCTGTCGTATGTGCTAAAGATGAACTCCCTCATCGCAAACCTCAAGACCATCAAGCTTATGTGATCAACACGGACGACAGTCATCTCCCAGGAACCCACTGGGTAGCTGTCTACTTTCCTCAAGAAGGATGTGTGGAATATTTCGATTCGCATGGATTGCCTCCTTTGGAAGACGATATCATTGACTTTATGAGAAGAAATGCTCAGACCACCCGATTCAATAATGTCAAATTACAAGGCACAGATTCCTTGGTGTGTGGACAGTACTGTGTGTATTTTCTGCATCATCGCAGTCTGGACTATTCTTTAGAACATTTAGTGACTCATTTTGATCCTCGTTCTTCTTCTAGAAACGACGTGAAAGTAGATCGATGGTTTTGTGACCATTATGCTTATCTTTTGTCTCAAGCTAGGAAACATAGTGTCCATCAATGGCCTAATGACTTCCAACAGTGGAAATCACAATTTCATTCACAACGATGTCAGCCCTGTCCAAGATAGTGTTAGTGATTTGAGAAAAAATGTTTGTTTGAAAAAAAATGTTTAGTGTTAAATTGAATAGTTATTGTTAAAATGTTATAGTTACTTGTTAGTGTTAAGTGATTTTGAATAAAAATGTGTTTTGAAAAAAAATGTCTTTGTGGTTCGTTTGGCTATAGGTATCCTGATTCATGCTCTTTGACTTCTTACTATCCCTCCCATGACACTCACTGAACGTTCCGACTCGAAAACCGTGTAGAGATGTTTTCCTTCACGTCCGCGCTTTGACTATAAAACCGGGATAGTTTCCAGTCTGACCATCCATTGTCGACTCATCCTCCTACGAAGATGTGCTCCAGACTAGCTAAGCTAAACGAAGCCTACGTGAATTTGCATAGGGTCAGACACAGTCTGATACCGATGCCTGAAGAGATAGAGAATGTTAGAATGTTAAAAGTCACTGAAGACCTGATAGAAGAGCTCTTCAGAGAAGAAATTAACAGGGAGAAAGTAGAATGGACAGAGAAGTACAGACTTCAGAAACAGCAGAGAGAGCAGCAACAGCAACAACAACAGCAGCAACAGCAACTTGAACCTGACAAAGGCTTTGTCGACTGTCGTATCGATACCAAAGAGTTCTTCTTCTCATTCCGAAGAAGCAGACCTTATCCTGGGAGAAAGCCTATCGTCAGAGGAGGCCGCAATCTTAGAACCTAAAAGATTGCCATAGCTTCAAGTTCACACACAAAAAACATACCTTTTCAGGGCTACCCCAACCTCTAGAAAAGAAATAACAATCGATTGCCTATAATAAGTTCAAAAAATAGAAGTGCGTGTATAAGCACATGAATTTTTTTATCTTCGTTAAAAATGTGTGTGTGTGTGTGTGTGTGAGTGTGTGTGTGAGTGTGTGTAAGTATTGTAAGTGGCTTGTCAACATTTTTTAAAATAGTGATGGGTAGTATAAAAAAGTGAGCGAGTGTTTCTTTTAGGTCAGCGCGTTTTTTGGTCATGATGTAGGTAATATAAGTTTTGTGTCTTAGGGGGATATTTTCCTTCACGTCCGCGCTTTTCGTATAAATTGAAAACCGCTCTGCAGTCTGGCTACCCTTGTTGATTGATCAACAGTAAAAATGAGTAGTAGACTTGAAAATTTTTTAGAACTCCAGATGCACCTGGAATATGCCAGTCGCATACTAAATGAACTGGTCGCGGAGGCCATAGTCGAAGAGGGAAGGATAAAGAAGGAAGAGGAGGAGAGAAGACAGAGGGAAGAGGAGGAAAAGAAAATAGGAATCCTGCCTCACATAATAATGAGGCAAAAAAGTGAGGTGAAACCCTTGGTGAGGACATCACCTCAGCCAGTAGCTACACTACAGACACAGGCACAACCTCTTCCACCACAGACACAGCCACAACAGCATCCACGAATTCAGCACAGACAGAGGGAAGACTTCAGGGCCCCAGAGAGTGAAGACTGGGATTCTGAAGCCAATCATCCCCCTTCTGTGATTCCAGTCACAAGGGTGAATTGGCAAGGAGACTGGAGTCGGAGATGCGCGTGCGGTGCCAGGCCAGGGAGGTGCCACCATTAACCAGGTGCCTCTGGAGTTCTAAAAAACAGCCCTTTTCAGGGCTGACCAAACCTTTAGAAACGAAATAGTAATAAATTTGCCAATGTGTGAATGTGGAGTAGTGTAATTATAAACACTCAGTCATTTTCCTGGTGTGATTGTTTGTGTGTGTGATTGAAAGCGATGGCGTAAGTATGTGTGGACAGCATATTTGGGTTTGATTTTGCTGCTTGTCGTGTGTGAATATTATATTTTGGGTTTGATTTTGCTGCTTACCGTGTGTGGATAGTAGATTATGGTTACGTTTTTTCTGTCTCATAAGGTTAGTGTGGATAGTAGATAATATGAGAAGAGAAAAGTAGGGGGTGTTTTCCTTCACGTCCGCGCTTTTTATATAAGAAACCACAATGTTCGTCGTTCGCACCATTCTACGGAATAAACGAGACAAAATGGCTCAAGTATCAGTTTTATTATTCTATTGAGAGACATCTATTTCTGGATAATGGATGTAGAATATGTTGTAGAAAGAATAGAGAAGGAATGGAGGTATGGAAATATGAAAGACTTGGTAACCAGTCAAGTTCAATGTCTAAAGGCAGCCAGAGATCTCATAGCAGGGATGATAGAAGAAGTCAATAAGTCAAGAGGATTCATTGACCCACCTTATGTCAGAGTGGGAAGTTTGAAGGAAGCACTGGATCATGTCATCCAAGTCCGGTGCTTCCTAGAAAAGATATTGTACTGGACAGAATGGAGGAATGTAAAATGGGGGTTGGACAAGATGAAGAAAGGGGAAGATCTGATGAGAAAAGTGATGGAGGAAGAAGTCGAGAAGATTAAAGAGACATGGAGTAAAGAAAGAAAAGATCAGGAAAACAAAAAGAAACAGGCAGAATTTGAGAGGCTCAATCAGAATTGGATGAAGATACAGGCCAAGTTCAGAGCGTTGGGCCATCCTGACTGGTTACCAGAGTCAGAAGAAAAGAAGAAGAAAGGATTATTAGGAAAGATAAGGGGATGGATGAAGAACTGGAGGAAATAGAAGAACAAGAAGAAACCCAAAGGCCCTTTTCAGCGCCACTCCAATGTCTCGAAAAGAAATTCACTTTCATGCCTACATTTCTTTTTTTTAAAAAAGATGTTCCATTTCCTTTGACGCTATACAGTCCCACCTTGTTAAATTTCCCTTGACGCTCTACAGTCCCATCCATGTTCAATTTCCCTTGACACTCAACAGTCCCATTCCCCATGTTAAATTCCCCTAGACCCTACGGTACAAACTCTGTGCTCTCCATGTTAAATTTACATAGACCCTACGGTACAAAGACCCTATTTTAACATTCAAGTCCCCTAGACCCTCTAGTATCCCCATTCACTACTGATGTATGGTCGAAATTTAATGTTGTGGTGTGCCTAAGACGTTTTATCATGGAGTTCTTTGTGATGACAGCAATTCCACCTCCGCGAGAATTACGGGGAACGACTTGATGGAGTAACCAGTTGTTGTTTGTTTCGCACACTTGGGCTCATCGCTTGATGTTTTTAGCCATGTTCCTGTCAGGACAAATACGTCAATATTCTGGTCGTTGATACAATTAACTATTTCTGTGAGCTTTTTTGGTGGTCCTACTGGATGGGCATTGAATAATGCAATCTGCAGAGGTATTTCTTCGATAGCTGACGAATTAATAGGGATTTGAATTAGGTTATCTAAATTAACGGTCGAATTTATTTTTAAATTGTTGAGCCGAAACAAAGGGAGATAACTGGAATTCTTCTTCCTGTTCTAAGCCGGCCAGCTTTGCATATCAGCTGCTTTGGCACATTCCGCGTTGATACCATGCTACGGATTTAGGCTAGCTATAATATATAACAGACGCAAGATAAGGTCCTTACAAATAACATACAAGTGACAAGTCATATACTCTCTTCTATAGCTGGTGATAAGAATGGCAAAATAAAATATACTTACAGTTTTACATCCTGAATTTCCTAAAAATGTAGTTTCTTAATTCTGCAAATCCAAATTACATGAGCCATGTCATAGGTTTTCAATCTGGATTACACATTTCGAAATTGTGCTGTAATTTCGATGATAAGTACAATTGTATCCTCCTTACTGAACTCAAAATGAAATACGCATTAAATTCCATAGCGTCTTTTTGATAATTGCAATTGAAAGACTTCATATTTTCCCCACATTATGATTTCAAACATTCAGTGACAGAAACAGAAACACATATGCAGATGTCAACACGCTTCTCCCTAGCTTCTTCAATCTCATGTATTTCATGTGGAATTGTCACATACAAATCCAGTCCATAATCACGAAATTTCCTAGAATCGAGAAAAATACCAAAATCTATTCATTCCAGATCAAAATGGAAAAGTTGCTGCAATTCACATTCATTCACAATATGACTCCAAAATTTCAATTTTAACTAGACACGACATTTTCTTTTGAAAGTTATGTCGAGCGCGCGACTAAGTTCAAATTTATCTGGGCGGAGTTATGTACGCAGTAATAATGTTTGGTTGTGTAATGATGAATATGCGCTTGTGTATTTAGTTTGGAATGCGGCATACATTCATTTACGTTGTTTCTTGAAGTGTATTTTGTTTATATAATTAAATCTTAGGTAGAATTTAAAAAAATGAACATATAATAAAAAGGTTACTGCATTTGTATGGCAAAATATGAACTCGTTTTGTCGGAAGGATATACTACACTCCCAAGGTCGTGCAGTATTCCATCCAAAAAACTCGTTCATATTTTCCCATACAAATGCAGTAACCTATAAATATTTCACATTTTCCCAAAAATCACAGGTCTATTCAAAGACATTTAGGTAGCTGTAAAAGATACTGTAATCCCCCGAAGGATCTGAAGCTCTACTGGCTGAAAAGAATGGACAGGAATTCAAGATCTGCCTCTTTTCACTGCGGAGTATTGGAACCGTCGTTGATATTCAAATTAACTGGTGTGATGAACATACTGGATGTCAGGTTGGCACCGTTTTTATTTAGGACCGACAAGGCGGACGGGGATCAAACCCATGACCTCCCGCATCCAAGGCGGACGCTCTAACCACTAGGCCATCGGAGCGGTCGTTCCTAACTGGAATTAATAGGAACATGTAATTTTAACGAGTAATAAAGCAAAAATCAATATATGGATCTTATAAACAAATATGACTGATATATGGATCTATCACCATAGATTATCAGTAGTTTAACAAAAGTATGAAAAAGGTATGAGCCGTCACCAAAGGTATCAATATAGTATTTATGAACAACAAAGTATGATTCCGTCACCTAGGGTGTTCAAAATATAGAATTTGTACAAAAATATAAATGTTTAATCCATGAATAGGATATATGAATTGTATTGATTTTCACTCATATATCAATATTGAATGGTCGATTTTACTCATATAGTGATATTGAATTATTGATTCAAAACTTGAAGTATATGTCATTCGTGGAGTCCAGTTGGCCATCACGAATTATTTTACAGTTCCTCAGCTCTCGCCGAATGGTCAACGAGCCACCAAGTATAGCCATCCCCCCACCCACTCCCTGTCAGCCGAAGGGAATCCGAATCAGACCAGCTGATCCCGAAGTCTTGTTCCCCTCACTTCGATTAAACCAATACAGTCATACGAGCCAAAGTCACCATCGACGCAGAATACGGGTTACACGAAACTCCTGAGTTCTATGACTTCTAGCGCCACCCCCCCACCCCCCCCAAAAAAAAAACACATCTGAAGATTGTTCCCGTAAAGTGGACAGCTTCCTTACAAAACTCCTTGTATTGTGATAAATCAACGATAAGTATCCTGGTTATAGTTAATCCTGAGAGCTTAAGATAATATTTTTTCTCGGTGCAGATACTTTGCTCAAGCAGTAATGGGCAAACCGAACTCATTATTTTGAAATAATTGGCCTTAATGCCACCGTTTATCATAAATTTCACCATTCTTCCAATCTAAGTTTGGAAGGAATAAAATTAGAATTTTAAAGGAAATGAAAATTTTAAAATAGCTATCTGACATACATTGTTCTTTGAAATAGTCAAGATGTTAGGTTTAAACGACGTTCAAATATACACTTTAGAATTAAGAGGTTCCACCCTCAATTCAGTCAACGAAGTTGCTCGTAAGTTCGTTCTTTCTCCTGAGTGCTCCAAAAGTCGTGATGTGATACATTCGACAATTTCCGTAAGTGACTAATTTAATAAGAACATTCGCAAGTGGAGCATAAATTGATTTGAGAGGGAATGAAGAGAGGCAGGCCCGCTTTTTAAGTGTATCTGGGGATGGGGGAACCCCCAAAACAACGTGCACTATATAAAACTAAGTTTGATGAATATCGATGATCATCCGGAACGCTGGAATATTTTGAAAGGCGAACTTGGACTGAAGACAATCCGACATAGTGTGACGTTGACTTGGTATGTTTACAATGGTGATTTAATCAAATCTTTTGTTCCAGCATTTGACTGAAATCGGTTTGCCCACGGATATAGCTGATCAACATCCGATTATTTTGTACACATGTAAAAAAAAAAAAGGGCAAGGTTTCTCAGTCAAGGGAAGAAATGAAATGGCTCATAATGTGATGAAACGTCGATGTTATCTGGCTTTAATGGAACCCAACGACATTTAGGTCCACTCTCTCTCAAGATTCAGTATTATTCAGATGAGTTGGTACCAGTGGCGTCGCTAGGGGGGTGCGGACCGCACCGGGTGACGCCATCTCAGAGGGGTGACACCAAAATGAAAAATTGCAAATTTTACAGAGCACACACTGCTCGGTCTAGTCGGATTTCATAAGCGGATAACCGATCATAGTTAAATACACGACTAGCAGGCACAGCAGTGGCGTCGCTAGGGGGATGCGGGGGGGGGGGGTGCGGACTGCACCGGGTGACACCATCAGAGGGGGTGACACCAAAATGACATTACTAAGGATTCTGTATGGTCTGTTACGGAAGGAGGACCATGGGGGTGACACCATGAGCTACCGCACTGGGTGACACCAACCTGAGTGACGCCACTGTTTGGTACCCGAGTAAAGAAATCCGTGACAATCATGCGACTTTGATACATGCATCACACACACTTAAAACTGCGTTTCTGATACATTTTCTTAACAATGGCCTTGGTGCAGAATGTGAAGATTTTATCCAAGGGCCAATTCTTTTCTTGCAGATATGGAGCACCATACTGACGTTTCAAGATAACACTTCGCAGACGTCACCGCATACCAAAAACGTCACAATGAAAAGCTTCTGAGCCCATGTACATGGTCAAATTCTTTATGATTACAGACGATATGTGAGAACAAGTCAATATGATCGTCTAATAATATGCCGAGACGATAACTTTACGTGACCCCGGCGTCAAAACCGCTTTATGACAGCAATGAGAGTACGAGATGTGGGTTTAAGCATGAGAACCTACTCTTGACGAAAGAAGAAAACCGAAACTAAAGAGTGACAGAAAGTATGAATGAATGAGTACACTAACGAGATTTGTTCAATACCACATAATACACCACCATGATCTAGGCCATGTTCAAAAACTATTCTTCCACTTGCAAAATTTCAAATACTATTTTCATCTTGCTTTGATTCTATCGAGGAAACTGGCTCTTAACATTTGTAAAGCAGTGTAAAATCATCTTCGCTAGCCTAGGTTCCGATATGATAACCCTATTCAGCGAAGATGATGTAAAACAGAATGATGATCTTTAATGTTGTATTCCCCGACAAAGGCACGTTGGTGGTAAAACGAATTAGACGAGTTCAAACATGACGATATCCTATAATTTGAGGAATGCGTCAACTCTTGTTTTCCCAAAGTGTAAATAAACTTTTGATGAAGACCGACCATTCAAATATGTATGCTATTATGCTTTAACTTTAAAACAGATTTTTTTTCCCCTGTTAATATTATAATAAACGAGACAGTGCATAATCATAAGTTAGCTCTAAAAATTCATAGATTAGTGAAACTGGTCCATTTGCAGCTAGATAATTACAGCCATACTCGTTAGTAATAACACTACACTAAAGAGATCGTCATTAACACAGTTATTTTCAACACCTGACAAGATTGAAAAGTGGCAAGCAAAAAGATGCCACAAATAAAGGGCGCGTTCCAATTTGAAATAATAATATGAAGATCAGAATTGTTGTCAAGAAATATTCCACTAGAGGTATGATCTGTACGTGAACAAAGAACACGTGCATATGAAATGGGAGGCAAAGTAAAGGTGAAATGCAACCAAACATTTTAGATGGAATCGGCAATAAATTGTGATGGACAAGTATATATGTTACCACAAGGTACCAGCTAGAAGATATCATAAAAAGAGGCCCAAGAGCGTCTCTGGTCGCTCACATGAATGGTACTAGTCCACACGCCAAAATATAACACCAATCGGCTAGATAGTTTGATTGCAAGGCATTTTCATATGGTTATTTTGAAAGCTAAGCGCTAGCATGGGAGACTTCTAGGAACATAACCATTTGTGAATATTAACAGAACATGTCACATGAAATATTATAAGTGTTATTACAATTTTCTAATTTAGACTGAAGTAGATCACGAGAATACATGATCGACCCTAAAGAATTTACAATGTCACTAGCAGGTGTGCCAAAATACAATTTTGGTAGAACACAAGAAATCATCCCAAAAATTTGGTTCTTTCTTGCAGATATTTAAAACAAAACTAAGTTGCTATCGTAGCCAAACAGATAATACGAAAGTCGTTTAGAAAACGCAGAGAATGTTCAAAGTATCAAAGCTAAATTTGGTCAAGAAAAAAACAAAACAGATGCCATAAATTAAGTTTCCACCAGGATGCTAAAGGTACCAAAAGAGCTTCCAGAAACTTTAACTTTAGTTTTAAAAATATCTTTAAAAACATTCCAACATTTGTTAAAACGTATTCATGTGTTTTAACTTGTCTTCTGCAATGAGCAATTACAAACTGGTCAGTGGATTTTGGAAGACATGCAAAAATGATAATTTCCCACCTAATTGCACTGAAACGGACACCACAAAAAACGAATTTTGTTAAAAGGATGCTTAAGATGCATTCGAACAAGGCTTAATCGAAACTGCCTCTTTATCTTTGGACATGTAAAAAAAAAAATTTACCGTTGGTGAAAACAGAGAAAAAAAAACGGACGTTACGAATTCACCAAATTCACAACTTTAATATTATTTTTTGGAAGATGCCAAAACTAGTTTCGTCCTGACTGCTAAATGCTTGCTAGGGAAGTTAAAACAAAGCAAAATAAAGGCCGGTTGTTTCAAGGTTGATATTCTGAATATATATATATATATATATATATATATATATATATATATATATATATATATATATATATATATATATATATATATATATATATATATATATATTATTATTATTATTAGTCGGAAGTTACAAACCTCTATAACCTTAGTACAAGAAAAACGTACTTGCCACATAATCCGACGGGTTTTCAAAATACAAGTGTATAAATAAAACTATATATTATGAAATTCTAAAAGAAATTAAAACCGGTACCTAACAAGTATGTGGAATGCCCGATTGCTCTGTTCCTCTGAGGTACCAAGATTGATTCCCAGATCCCTCATCTACAACGGTACAGACATGATCACCAACACAAGGTTCTTGGTTTTCTAGTTCTCCAGTTTCCTTCAGCTCAAGAACATAACACCTCAGGGAAATGAAGTCACGAATGTCGATGGCCTACAAAAAGTAATAATTCTTTCTCAATGTTAATTTTTATGAAAAAAACGCAAGTTGGCCATTTTTATCCACATTGAATGGGTGAGGTCCACGTGGTCGTTTTCATACAGGCTTTGAAAGCAATACGCCACTGGCTGCCTGATATATGTATCATTAATGCTGCTTTCTAGTTCGCCAGGTAGAAAAAATCCAAAGGTTAATGTGGTTCTAATTATGTTACAAAGTTGTCTTGGTCCGCTGTCGTAATTCATTTTTAAAAAAATCAATATGGAACATAAAAGGTCAAAGATCAAGGTCAGTTGCGCTGAAATGTGATTCTTGTTTAAACAAGAAAGCTAGTTTTCACAGAACTTCATAAGTAGACTGCACTTAGTGTGAGGCAGATACCATGTTTATTTAAGTCAAATATGAAGCTTACTGGAGTAAAAGATAAATCAGTTCTTTGGATGTCTTTCGCAAAATTTATTTGATGGACTGCATTTAAGATAAGGCAACGCGCTGCTAAATATGAGTCAGAAGATCAAAAAGCTACGGCTATTTAAACCAAATTTGTGATTATAGTTCCAACGTGATCAGTCATTTGTTGCACCGCGGTAACGTGGAATTGAAGAGATCAGCTATACTTGGGTATTGCGGGGCCCGGGTGACCAAGTAGTCAAGTGCTCGCCTTTACATATCACTCACATCTCAACTGTCCGCGTGAGTTCTAGTCTCTCGTACGGGCAACCTGGGTATGTGAGACTGATTGCCAGTAGGTCGATGGATCTTGATCCACCAAATATACCCGCCACCATATATATCATGTCGTGTGCTTTTCACATGAAACGTTACGTTTACTTCAGCCGTTAACATAAATAAAATCTTTTCCGGTCGACTACACTTAATGTCCAGGCAGCAATGGTTTGTGGGTGACAAAGAGAAGGCACTGATGTCGTGTTGTGATTTCCGAACCAATCGTCAAGTTTCCTATTACATGTTTTCACTAAACCGTTTAGATGTTTTCCAAATAGGTGGAGGCAGCAAAGGTCTGCTACGTTCAAAGGTATGTCCTGTCGTGTGAGAAGGAAAATGGTTCATTTCAGCTGAACTCATATTATTTCGAGACCTGTGTCCAATTTCAATATTTGGCATAAAAACTTGCACAATTCAACAAAATGTAAGAATTTTTTTTAAAAAAAAAATGCGTTAATGGCTCCCCCCAAAAATGGTCAAAGTGTGTTTCTGGCAAAGAAAAGGGTCAAAAGTTGCGTTGGGGGGTATTCAGTATGAATATTGTTTTAAGCCGAATTATTTTTGTTTCTTAATATTGATAAAACAGACAACTGAATCACAATCCACGATCCTGCTTCAGTCGTTTTATATCACTGCCAGTGCGATACCCTGTACCATCACTACTAAATAAAAAATCTTTGCTACAGGGACGTCATGGGGGGAGGGATTCAATGAGGTGGTGCAAATTCCCCCCACCCCCCCCCAAAAAAAAATTTGCAGGTCTGTAAAATTGATGTTGCTTATATACGAAAATTAACAAGCCTGTAAAGTTTTGCCCACCCACCCAACCCCGAAAAAAGTTGAAATGACGTCACTGCTTTGCTATCGAGGGATTTACTATCCAATCTTGGATATTGTCATTACGCGCCGAAGTCTGCCACATTTGAATGCAAAGGGTACATCCTAGCCCTTACCCGTCAAGTAAAGAAATAAAAATCGGATATAATTTGTTGCCATTAAGAACTAGATTCTTAACTACTTTCGTCCACATGGAACGATTTGGCTGCCAAAAGGAAATAGTCATAACCAGAATAATCTTGGCCTTTTCTGTCGTAATATATGCGGCGCATTCAGAGGTGCATCACCAAACTGATGTTTTCCTGCAACTACCTCTGTGGAGCGAAGTATGCATGTTAGGAGTCTAACAAAATGACACAATTATATTTCCTTGAGATGATTTGCTAAAGTAATTATAATATCCGTCCTGATTTTATCTGAACTGAGAAAAAATTTTGATTTTTGCAAAATTTAATATTGACCATGATGACTGAAGTAATTCCGTTGTCAAATATTCCGTTTTGGAGGTGCGTAGTTTTTGCACGTCAAGCATGTCACTTGCGTGTGGTCCGCAATCCCATGATGTCTAAATGTTATTGGTCGGTTTTGGGGAAGAAACAAAAAACAACAAACAATCCCAAAACTAACCCAGAACTTATTACGTTTAACCAGAGCATAGAAATATTGGTTCCGGAGTGTTACGACTGACCAGTGTTAACTAAATTTATCAAAATCAAAAGTTGTGTAGAACGTCATTTAGGGAACGTGACAATCCAAGAAGTGTCCATCTGCTATCTGAATAGAACTATAATGCTCCAGTGTCAATCATGCCATGTTTTGCATCGTGTCATTTGTGCCAAACATGTATAGATTATTAAATAGTATACTCTATAGTTAATGTGATTTCATGCACACACACCATCTACTTTACCCCAAATGGTTATATCTCAGCATCACATTTTTTTCTAACGCCCACAAAATGACAAACCAAGGATTAGTTAGTTAGTTAGATAGATGCAGAGTAGCTACCGTCTTATGAAAGTAGATGCATCCAAGTAGGCTTGACACTTTTTCTCAATCTTCAGCATACATCTTTCCCGCTTTTTGCGCAATTTCAGTTTTCACTAACGTTTTAATAATTCCTTTGATGATTGTGTGTACGTTTTTGTGTGTGAGTATGTACCCTTATTTACCAGGACCTATTATAAGCCGTACTTGCACTGTTAACATATTAACCCCTGGAGGCTTTTGTCGTTTTCGTCTGAAATTCGAGTAGGAAACACATTTTGAAAGCTATTTCTGAATACATCCGAAAACACCAACTTACAGGTGATCTTCCAATAACACGCTGCCTAGTTATGTTAGAAACGTCGTTTTTCAACGGCTATTTGGCTAGCGCATGAGCAGAAGGGTAAAAGTTGGGAGTCTATTTTTTTTTTGCTTAACGGACCCATTATTTTTGTTTCGAGACCACTCTTTATTCCAAAATGCCCATCTTATCCTACTTTTTGCAAATGTTCATCTGTCTGTTTGCAGTTCATACCGGTTTGCCTTAGATCCGAGACCAAATAGTCTAAAATCCGGACAAAAAATGGGATTCCGACCAAGGGTGAATTTTGGGTAGAAAAAAAAAACGGGTCCATAAAATGAGGTTTTCCCCCTCTGTATTATGTAGTGCAACTAGAAATTCCAAAGTATTTGGTATCACTGTAGAGCTACATCTGTCTACCTTTCTATAATACCACCCACTTTAGTGTATCACACATGACCAGGGGTTAATGTGTAAAAGCAAAAGGTCTATGTTGACCAGAGATAACTCATCTTTGCCGAGACAGCTCAAAACAAGGACAGATATTTTTGTAAAGCTACATTAAACATCCAAATCACACACAAAAACTTTGACTGGGATTGTGATGTTGTTTTTGTCTATTTTTGGTACTGTAATATTATTGCTAAATTTCTATAGAGTGCTTCTTGTCAAGTTGTTTTAAGGTTTTTCTATGTTTAGTAAGAGTAGTCATAATGCATGACAGACTTGCATAGTTTATAAATTTTTAAATCTTTCATGTCAGGAAGCTGTTTGCCAAATTTCGCTTAAATTCAAGTGTTTTGAGCAAGCAAGTTGAAAACTAGGTGACAGATGGTGCATGTCACACACCGAGAACATGTTTATTTGGCCTTTAGGTCATGTGAGCCAAAAACTATGATTTGGGACAAGAAGAATCTGAACATCATCAAATATTTACCTGGATCCATCTTTTGTCTTCAAGTCTCAGAAATTTCTCAGCATTGCTTGTGCTTGTATGTATATTAGTTAGAAAATAATGGCCTAGCAGATTAAAATAGTTATAACAGTATACATCAAAATGGTGTAATACAGACCCAAAAACTAGTAATTTTACCAGCAAAATGAAATGGAATGCAGAATAAACACAGAATAAAGCAGATTGTGATACACAAAATAGAATGGACAGCAAATAATTATAAATGAAAATGTGATTGCATTTCACGAATGGACTTAATCAACTGCTTGGAAGTTGCTACATAATTGCCATGGCTGAAAACCATTTTCATGATAGTCTAGAACCAGACACTATACAGTGAGAATCTTTCACCCCTTACAAGCCACGACTTTGTTGTTGTCATGGCAACCATCATTTATTATTATTGTTGGTTTTAAGAGCGCAAGTTTTTAAAACGAAATAAATATTTACTCCATCCACAAATGCTCAAGAAATATATTTTTATATTTATTGAATATGCCGTTGTACTTTCATTTGCAATAAATTAAATGCTGTTATTTTGCATTCTATTTCTCATTTCATGAAAGCACATTTTAGGAACATAAGATATGAAAGTAATAAATACAGTTCTCTCTATTTTTGAACAATTTCATTAACAGAAAACCAAAGTTGGTAATTGTAGGAGAAATTTTCATTTCTGGAAGTCCTGGACTTCCATGTTTGAAAAAAACTGATAAATCCCATCATTGCACTTACCCAAACATAAAAAATTAAAATTGTCACACACATATACATATGGACTTGTTCAAGAACAAGATAACATAACCATAAAAAACAAAAATTAAGTTTATATATACCCAGAATTAATAAGAAGTCTGAAATTAGCAGATTTATCCATTATATATATATATATATATATATATATATATATATATATATATATATATATATATATGCAAATTTCAGACCATTAATAAGATATTTAATAAAGTTCCTTATTGATGAAACCTTTGATTATGTTGCCACAAACATAACTGTTACAAATATTCAGTGCAAGTTTCCGAACATCTTTCCGAAATCTGCGTCTGTTTAATCTGTTCACAATAAGCTGTTGAAATTTTTTCATCATTATCAACATAGCCTTGTAAAGCTGGACCTAAAATTTGTGAGGTTGCCTCACAGGAGATACAAATGTTTTGAGTGGAGCTGAAGACAACTAGTGTGTGTAACCTATGAAGTTTGCCACCCAGTAAGGATGAGATTATTTAGTACCTTGCCCAATGACTCACAATGGTAGCTGACCCAGGTTGGTCTGATGGAAGGATTTGAACCAGCAACCTTCCAGCCATGAATAGCATGCTAACTACTGAGCCACACGATATGAGGTTCACAACACATGTGCTATTAAACTGATTAAAATCTACTCACAACAAGTAGACCTGACAGGTACCAATAAATGTTTGTGTTCTACCAACCTCTGAAATTCCTGCAGCTCTGAAATTCCTGCAGTGCTTGCACACAGTTTGCAGGCTTGCAGGTTTCCCACAATTTTGTGTCATCTGTTTGAAATCTTGACCCTGTGCAGACATTTGTTTGGTCAAGAAAAACTAGAAAATTACACAAACAACTTTTCATCAGTGGATGTCGATCTATGTCTATGTTAGCGCTAACAATGGCCAAAGTCATTAAAGGTGATACAAACTGTAAGATGGCAATGAATATCCATTTTAAAACAATATATCTGGAGAAGAAAACCTTCACTGGTCTGCAGTAGTCAGCCAAGTTGCAATGTAAAGTATTTGACCACTAATGTAATGTATCTTTGAGGTTGAGGTCACAGCTACAAGGTTGAGGTCACAGCTACAGTAAGGAAGATTTAATTTATACTGAAGCTGAATGAATGATAAGAGACAATACAAATACATTTGTCATCTAATTTATTTTTTTTTAGATTCGGAAAAAAAAATAATTAAGAAATCACAGGTATGTATTAAAATAAATGCAGGTCAATAAAGGAGTGAACTATAATGTTAAATTGCAAAGTGCACCTCACTTTGGTTAACCAGATAATCAAACGGTAATGTTTTCATGGATTAGCTCACCACATGATAAAATGTTTATTGCAATAATGTACATTTCCAAGGAATGTGTGTGTGTTATTTGGATTTTTAACGTAGCTTTAAAAAAATTTCAGTCATGTCATTAAGATTTTTGCAGTGTGGCAGTTTAAAGTGATGTCTAGCACTGGGGAATCATGGTGCTGACATCAAGCATGATGTCCCACCTAGTCACATTATCCTGACACCAGGCCAACCAGTCCTAACACTAACTTCTTAATGCTGAGCGCCTAGTGAGGCAGCTGTTCATACCATTTTTGTAACTCTTCCCAAATCCGAAGCAGATGCTCTAACCACTAGGCCACTGAGCGGTCCATTTCCAAGAAAAGAAGGACAACAAAGTTAGGGTGGCAAAACTATTTAAGTAAATAAAATTATCTCATTTTTTTCTTCAGCATTATGTACTAGACATTTCATTTGTCCCTTTAAAATTGTGTGTCCCTCCTCGATTCTGGAGGGTGATGGACACTGTCCCCTGCTTCTGGTATCCTAGGTGCAACACTGTTTCTGGTCCAGTTATTTTGAGAAACCTACCTGAATCAGCTCTGCATCCAGTTATTACAAGAAATGTTAAGTTTCGACTGAACTTTTTAACTTTCCTAAGTGTAAAAGCAGTTCAGATGATTGTTGAATTAAAACACAAACAGAACACGACCTTGAATCGGTGTGTCAGACCTATGCTACATTGGAGGATTACAATTTCAGACTGCATGTACAGGGTGGCAACACATTTGCAGTGATGCTTTTATTTACTATTATGCCAGTAGACAGACCCACCAAGAATGAACAGTTTTGACAGGCTGGCTGGGAATGAACAGAATGTTTACAATTTGCTGTCTAAATCTTCAACTAGCATGTTCGATTCAGCTATTCCCTTACTAGTGTGCCCAAAAGTTTGACTTGATAATGGGGACTTGACAGGAAAGGACCATTTTGTTTGGTATTGCAAATAAATTAATACACACATTTAACTGGCTCTGGCAAGATAAGATGGATTTCAGAATGGCTGAGGAGACGGGTTTATTAATCATACAAGTAGAAGAAAGACATGTCCTTAGTCCATCGAGTGGTTGATTTCTAGACATACTGGGGGAGAAATCAGATTCTAATATACTGGAGCATCTATTTAGGGAAACCCCCAAGCATGTTTCCATTTTGTTCCAAACTAATGCCAACAAAATGAAATAATTAACAGAAATGAAAATGCTAGTCAGAATGCATTTCTGAAATATTAAATAAAAGAAAAAAAAATGCGAAGGTAAGGGAAATGCAAACATGAAGAGAATGCAAACAGAATGCAAATGAAATATAAATTTGGTAAAATTATTAGCTTCTGGGTCTGTATCCTATCTGCCCTGCATAATATTCCATCATCCGAGTCTTGGCTGTTTGCAGTAGGATGCATGTTAATCTCAACCAACAAAATGAACCAGTAAAATAAAATGGATTCTTTTTTGGTAAAAACAGTTTTCTTGCAGCAAGAAAAAAGAGGCATACAAACAAAACAATTGTATAAACAACTTTTAGAAGGATAAGATGCCGATTAACCAATACAATCAGTCCACTACTGATATTCACAGGAGTTATCCCCCTCCTAATTCTAGTATGGCAATATTATCCCTATAATAATACTATACTGGTTTCATCACACAAATCCATTAACCTTCCAGTTTGAGATCAGTACCGAGTCTTGCATAGTATTTCTCAAATGCTGTAGTTTTTATATCACAGATGCACAATAAAATAATAAGGCTGATGCCCAATTATATATGTATAAAAAATATGATAAAAAATACAAAAATATTAAGACTTTTCCATCCTCCTGGCATTGAATAGATTGTTAAAAAAATTACAACTAGATTAAAATATGCGATATTAGATGGAATTTAAATAATTCAGTTATCAGCTGCCTAAAGTGTTTAAAGATAATCTGAACTATTTCTTCCACCCGCCCTCTGCTGAATCGAATGTGACAATCATTGCACTTTTTTTTTTATCAGCATTATTCACTTTCCAAAGAACTGCATAATTATTTCTTCTCCACTGTATTTGCTCCATGGTAGAAATATCCATCGCTTCCATTTTTAGCACATAAAATGAATGAATGGCTTGAATAACTTTTGAGGTGAAAGACAATGCATCTCCTCATGAATGCAGATTACATGTAAGATGGTACTCAAACATAGGACTAGACTGTACTCATAGTCTTCTTGGTGAACACATGGTTTCCATTTCAATACTGTATTTCTATGAATCCATTCCCTGAAAGTACTGAACACAAACCTGATTATACAACAACGTGCTTATTGCACTATGCCATCCGTTTTCATCTCTCAATTTGACGAAACTGAATCATAATACTCTGCATGAAAGTATGATGACTACAAAATTTTGTACTTTAACAAGTTCTGTAAAGATCTTGATATGTAGACAAATCCATATGCTCACTTTATGACTACTTGCACACAGCACCAATCACAATTTGTGGCAAAAAAATCTTAAGTTGTGAAGTACTGATGGTATCAGACCAAGTTTAAGGTGAATGCTGCCTTGACAACATTAAAAGAGGTTCACTGAAATTTAAAAAAAAAAATAAGACCGGTGTATTTGTTAACTGCACAAGACAATGTGTTGATGTCTTCATTGAACTCTCACAGAATTCGAAAAAAGTGCCTTAAATTAAAGCACTTGTAACCTCTTTCGAACAACATCTATACTTTATGATGAAGCAAGGATTCTGCTACAAATGCAAAGCACTTTGCTTTAGACCAATCAATATGGAACAAAAGTTATCTGGAAAACATTGGTAACATTCCAAGTCCCATTTATGAACATCAACAATGAATATGACTCTGGAATCTGCCTTTAGAAGGATGGTCAATGAAGTTGTTCTTTTCAAATAAAATTCATGAACACAGCCAGTGGAACCTGTACAAATTTGGAAAGATCCTATGAAGTTTCTTTCTTGAAAGTAGGAAACTTCGGATTTCTACTTCCTCCCTTCATGTAAAGTTTCAGAGAATCTTTCCATTATTTTGAGTAAGGTACAAATCACTGAAACAAATCTGCAAAGAAGCAGAGTTTCCTTGCGACACGTTTTCAGCCTGAATGGAAGCATTGAATAAGTAGATCTGTACAATCTGTATCAGTACACTGTAGTTTGATCTTGCACAGTACACTGTACATAGCAAGTTTTGGCACAGAACATCTGAAGACAATATCATCATTTAGATGTTTATTCTACACTACTGAATTCATTCCATGAGAGAGTACAGACACAAAGCAGGAAAACTAAAACTATACACAAGTATGACACACAATTGCAATAAGCTTAGAATAATAAATGGGCTGACACATGAATTTACATATCACTGCACAAAATACTGAATTTTTATCTTTTGATCTAATCAAATGACTTCATCTCCACGGATTCTGAAGAAATTCAAACTGTTAACAAGCATAATGAAAACGTAACCTCTCCTGATTTTCTTCCCTTTGATTTGAAAACACATTTCTCACCATTATTTTTCATGCACTTTGTAAGGTCACTGGCATGAGGAAAAAATTAACTGTTTCCTCCTATCTCTTGTTGCCAAAACTTAATACACATTCAAATAAAATTTTCATCATGAACAATGATAGGAATGAACAGAATACAACATTTCTTCTTTCTGCCTTTCTGAATTAATCGACTCATGAATACTTCATTCACTGAACACAGTCACATTTCATCTCTTCTGCCTTCTCCAAGAATAAGCAATCTTGAAACACTGCAGTCTTGATGGGATGACAGCGGCTAGATAAAAGTTCTATTCTACATATAGCACATTATCAGTCCTCCTCAAAAATTGAATTGCAAGTGACACGATATGAAAATGTCAACAAAAAAGGCCACTGAAGCAGGATGATTATGTGAAAGCTGGTAGCAACAGCAACATCGATGATAATGCCAATGATAATTGGCTTCACACACTTTACAACATTCTAAATTTGATCATGGACCACATCTCATGGCAAAGATGGGTTGTTCTGATCACAGTTCATGTCTCGGAACACCCACTGCAATCAATCTGGATTGGTACTCTCTCACTTTGGCAACAGACTGAAAATCAGAAAATAATGGCATTAAAACACTTAACAGTGAAAGGATTTTATAAACACTGTTTTAAAAGCTACTTTATTCTCCTCTTCTATAAATATATTCCCACCCAAATATCAGACCACACCTAACAGCTTAACTCATAAAACTATTCTATAATGCATTTCCACATTTTCATGTTATTTCCCTAGGGACAATAGTTAGTGATTAGAACTTTTAATTTAGCATTTTCATAAAACCACATGTTAATATGAAAATAGATTCAGGAGAAGCAGTCATGAAAAGATTTTTTAAGTGGCTGCTTTGGTTGACATACCGAATGTGTGAACAGCGATGTTTCCATTTAGGACTAAACAAACGTGATAAAAAGTCTTCTGGTGAAAATCCTATGTCAATGTTACTTTTCATTCAAGAGTTGTGATAACAAGTTTGGCTGCTGTAGTGGCCACACTAGACATCCAATCAGTACCAATTTAATTTTACACCAATTAAACACCATAAGATGCTTAAAACTGAAAACCCTGTAAATATATTTCCAGTTTAGAAGTTGATATAACAAGGCTTTCAAGATGGCTGCCATGGTGGATGTGATGTTCACTAAAAAAGCTTCTTATGATACTGAGTTGGTCTGAAGGGGCCATCCATTTAGTATGTATGCAAACATCTGGCAAAGCTCGACTCCTCCCCCTCCCTGGTCATATGCATACCTTTTTACACACCCCACCTGCCCTGCGTACATACACTTGACGTACCCTCCCCCAAATTCTATAGAATGGCCTATATATAATCCACGCGGAAATGATCAAGGATTATAATATTAATGTGTTTAATAAAACAGATAGTCCGCTGACATTGAATGTCTGGCTGCATCAAAGAAATAAGCTGCGTAACTTTAAAAGTTTGTCTGGTGTCGCTAAAATTCAAACGCAGACTGAACCCTGTTGAACAGGTTAAGTATTAGACAAATTGCTTTAGAGGTTTCATACACCCCACCGTTTTCCTATGCATACATACATTATCAGTAGCCCCCCCCCCCCACAACGCAAGCACATGCATTTGGGTAAACAACCTCCCCTCTCTATGTTGTACATACTAAATGGACAGCCCCTAAATCAAAACGGAGCCAGTGTGATATTGGCACCATTTTTATTTAGAACCAACTAGACATCATAAAAAGTGCGTTAGTTAGTTAAAACCACCATGATACGACCATACATTCAGGAGTAGTGATAACAAGATTTTCGAGGGAACCATACTGAATGTCCAAGTGGAACTATTTTCATTGAGGATCAATGAGACATCATATGAAAGCATCTGGTGAAAAATCAGATACACAAGACACACAAGAAAAACTGGACAAATGGTTTTTAATTGACTAAGTTGAAGAAAGAAAGAAGAGTCCCTTGAATGCACTGATGCTCTACTGTCCAACAAGAAAGGAATTAAAGATATGAACATTGCTTCTTTTTAAAGATGGCCACTGTGACAGCTAAATTGATATCAGTACAGTATTTTATTTAATACCAACTATGCACCATAAATATACTTCTGGTGACATCTAAGGTGGATGCCACTTTCTGTTCAGGAGGAGTAGCAATATCAAGATTTTCAAGATGGCTGTTGTGGCTGCCATGCTGGATGTCAGATTGGTACTATTTAACTTATTACCAACTAGAAATTACAATAAGTCTTTTAGTGCAAACCACATGTTACGACTATTCAGGCGAAGCACTGATAACAAGATTTTAAAGATGGCAACTGTGGTGCCCACATTGGATGTCTTCTTGGCACCATTTTCATTTAGGAGAAGAGACTGCACATTTTCATTTAGGATCAACTAGGCATGATAAAAAGTAGTTTAGTAAAAATACCATGATATGACCATACATTCAGAGTAGTGATAACAGGATTTTCAAAGTAACCATACTGGATGCCCAAAGTGGAACCATTTTCATTTAGGACCAATGAGACAATATATGAAATCATCTGCTGAAAACTCGATGTAGATCTGAATTTCCATTCAGGAGTAGTAATAAATAGATTTTCAAGATGGCAGTTGTGGTAGCCATACTGAATGTTAAGGTGACACCCTTTTCATTTAGGGTAACAGACAAACATCATTGTCATTTAGGACCAACATAAGAAGTCTTTTTGTGAAAACACATACTGATATATTCATTGAGGACCAACTAAAGACATAAAAAGAATTCCGGTCAAATTCACACATCAGTGTGACCTATTCAGGATAAGTGTCATGGTTTTCAAGATGACTGCCATACAGAACATCAGATCTTGAACATTTTCATTTAAGACTAACCAGACATTATGGGAAGTCTATTAGTGAAACCCCATGCTGATACGACCATTACCCTTGAGTAGTGATAACAAGATTCTTCAATATGACCATATTGTATGTCTAAGTGGAACCATTTTCATTTTGAGACTACTGGTGAAAACTCCATGTCAGTATTTTCAAAATGGCTGCAGTGGACTAACTGGATCTTAGGATGAACGTTGGCGACGTTTTGTGGTAACCCTCCAATCAGTTTAGGGCAATGATAAAACAACTGCTAATGGACAGACACGATATTTATATTAAAAAAATGTTTGGTTGAGGGAGCTGCGGTGGTTCAGTGGTTAGCGTACTGAACTCACAGCCTAAAGGGTGTGGGTTCAAATCCTACCATAGGACCAGCATGGGTCAGCTACCATGGTGTGTCCTCCATTAAGAGACTTTATTCTAATTGCCTCGGCACTAAAGAACCTAAATAACTGTGTTGCTGCGCCATAAAGCACCAAACAATAAAAAAAAAATGTTGGCCCTAAGAACTTCTTGGTTTTAAAATCTTTACAAAGATGAACCATGAAACTCTAAAAGACTGCCTTTCAGTAGAAATTACAAATCAGCTAAAAATGGATGGATACTAAAATCTTAACTAGCAACTTATTCATGGCCAAAAAATATGGAATAAATGAATCAGTTTCAAAAGTGTGACACCACTGCTTAAACTGCGACAAGTGATGATACATCAAGTTACTGTGACATCAATAATTAAGTTATTGTGATAACATCCATGAGCTTGAGGACAGTTCAAAACAGCCATACTTAAATCCAAGGTCGTTTTCCTGCATGCAATGGGAAAGGCAGAGGACATTCTAACATACAGAAATATTCCACCATTACTGTAGTTGCACATAGTGGCCAATGTTACAGAAGGAACAATACTTGCATAAATTTTAACAATGCTGTTGCAAACATGACTGCATACTCTGTATCTCACTATTCACAACCCAATCTGATTAAAATCAGATCTCCACTTTCCTATATGAAGCCCTGACAGTGACCACCTAGGGGTTATTGCCATAACTGCTAATTTTATAAGCCAATCAGATGAAGTGTTCTTTGTGTTAAGGAGCCCAAGCAGTGTGGCTGAAGAACATCAATGTGTGCCAAGCAATTTGATCCACTGTAGATTTTTGAAAGCAGCATTTCCAGTGGCTAATTCAATGGTCACCAGAACATGACCCCAAAGGGGTCACTGTCAGATCTCCACATTGGACACCAGAGAAGTGATTTCAATCAGACTGTTCACAACAAAGATATTAATAATAACCATTTTCATGCAAATCATCTCTACTCTGCAGTAATCTAGGTAAACATGGGAGAACTCCAGCTCCACCCAATGGAAAATAAAAGCTCTAAAAATTTAAATTCTGACCACCCTCCCTCCAACTCTCAAGAATATAGCATGCAATAGAAAGAGTTTAAGAAAACCCAAACAAATTAGAAATGTGTTAATGGAACATGGATGCACTACTGCAATTCCTGAAATTGCTTAACTGCAGAACTTAACTAAAGTATGCTGGACAAATGTATGACTGTATGGACACGGGTAACACCATATGCCCCCAACACTGCCATTAAGGAACATGTACTTTTTTTGTTTAAACACAATACACTCAAATATACCTATTGTTACTGAATGTCTAACTTCCCATCAGTGTATGTTGGCCATACTGACAAGATGGCAGAAGTCTGATGATTTATGGTGGTTCAATCCTCTCAACCACAACCTGGTGTCTGTTGCTGCGATGATAAACTATGGCCCTGCAGGGAAACTTCCATCTAACAATGTGAATGATGCTGTGAAAGGAGACTTGTTTCCAGTGTGGAGTTTCAATACTGCCTGGCCAGCGCTATAACAGCTCAACACATGTACATTTATCAACAAGACATTTTGATCTATATGTAACAAGCAGTCAGCGAAAACACTGTTAGCAAGGTATACACTGTGAATGACAAAAAATCTAGATAACACAATATTAACAAAGAAGATTACCTTATATACAATTAAAAAATATTACATGTGACAAAGATCATTCACATTAACTACTACCTGAAGAATGCTGGAGAAAAGTGCTAATTTCAGTGTCTGAAACAAAAATAAAACGACCTTTCCCAACAATCTGCTGTACTTCTCAGTTCTGCTTCCTGAATTGGCAATCAACAATGAATTCTGATTTGCCAAACATGAAATTGGATTACAACACCACATTAAAAAAACATTACAAATGAAATTCTCATGCACAGAAGAAAAAATGTTCAAAAACAAAGTGGCAAATATGGAGAATTTCTGAAAATTTAAAAAATCTTATGAAATCAATACACGCGTTAACAGACCCCAACCCCATCCCAAATGCTGATCTGGCTATATCAGCAATTTCTGTTAAATAAGCATACAATATCAAACAACATTCAACTGGTTTAGTAACCCCCAATGGAACAGAGTAAATTGTCAGGTTTGCTAAACTGTATCAACCTTTCAATGATGTGCATCTACCTAACTGATCAAAACACATAATATAAAAACAACCAAATAACAACTAAAACCTGCAATGGCACCTGCTACAGAAATCTCCAACACAAAAATGTACAGCAGATGCCTCTCACTCTTCATAAATAGCTGACTCATCAGTCAGCAGTATATATTTCTGACATGTACAGATTTACATGCCAAGTTTGGCATTGAAAACAATTAGAGGTAAACTTAACTTCACAGAATACAACAAATTTATAAATTTAAGCAACTATTATGTCAGTGATGCTTTGCCTTAAAACAAATGGTTCAAGACAGTGAAGTTGTAAGATGCAAATCTGCTTCAGCAAACATCAGTACACAAAAAATAAGGAAAACAAAAACATCTGGTTTGTTGAACACGTACCTACAAAGACGGCAGTGAAAATTTGCAAATTAAACGCCATCTTTTACAATGTCTATCAATGTTATCATCTCATGCAACATGCATGACAAAATATTCAGAACTGGTGGGTAAAAATGGTCAACTGGTTGCCTTCCGTTGACCTTCAGAATCAAAATGCAGTAACTAGAAAAAGATGCCAGCTGGGTCTAATGACAAGTTTATGCCACATTTCACACTAAAAATATTCAGTTGATGCAAACAATTTTTTTTTTTACAGATTATTACCATTTAGACTGCCAGTTCCTGCATTAAGTCTCCATTTTTAGCTGCAATCAGTCTAGCTAACAAACTTACCAGTCTAATACACAACTTGTGCAATCAACCTCATTTAATGGTATGGATGCAGAAAACGTGAACTCAAAATTTAAAAATTACCATCCAATCACCATAAATGCTGATATAGCCATGACTTTATTAATGCATACTATCAGGGAAAAAAATGTATCTTAAAGCCCTTTATTAGTGAATTCAAGGCCAGATATGTTCAAAAGATGGTTCAAATTGAACTAATGAATTTTCATGTCTGGCCTAAGGTTGAGGCTGGTGATGACTTACAGTTCTGGGTATATTATTAAATAATACCTTGTGCTTTTGGGTAATTAATCTTTATCTTAAATAAAACGTACACTTTTGCATCATCTACCATTAATTTCCCACTAAGTAGATTTCCGATTGAAGTTGGTGCCCCAAAAATTTAAATGACACTAAAATATTTTAGGTAGATCACCCTATGGCTACAAAAGTTTAAACAGGTACTTGGACGGTAACATACACTTCCATATAACACCTCACTATCGGTAATATATTTGTACAACTTTTTTCCGTATCTAGTAATCTCTCTTAAAATCATTCAAATCTCTCAACAACAAAAAAAAATTCTGTTAACTATAGCACTGGGCCAAACTTTACATACAATTTACCATGAAGTAATGACCTGTACATGTGATCCACTCTATAAATTCATCATACCGTCCATTGATTCACTCTGCGCCAAACCACAATATGACTGTCCATGAAAATTTCTGCGCATGCAAATCGCTAAAGAGTATATTTGAGGAAATCACTTGTACATAGACAAACCCTTCAATTCTATGTTCTGGGCCCCAGGTGGCTGAATGGTCCAGTGTGCTCACCTTCATAAATCACAGACATCTCACCAGTGTCTGCATAAGTTCAAGTCTTGGTCATGGCCATCATAGGTATGTGACAAAGTTTGCCAGTAGCTTCTGGTAGATCAGTGGTTCTTCCTCCACCACATAAACTGGCTGCCATGTGTAGCCCATCATGTGCTGAAAAACTGAGTTAAATTCATAACAACAAAAAATACCAAGTTCCCAAAGGACCATTTAATTTTGGATAGAGGGTTGTGGAAGTTTTGTGAAAAAAATTCAGGCTGCCATATAAGCTTGAAAAAATATTCTCTCTTATTTGTAGAAATAAAACATACTTGCTGTACATAAGTGAAAAATGTTACAGTTCAGAAGAAAATCACTCACCCACCCAATCAACTTCAGGCACAACGTCACCTTCCTTCACGTCCTCCAGTGATCCGTACTTTGCATGGCTCTTTCATGGCTTTTATTGCCATCCTCTTTACCACTCAAAATCTGAGCATAATGTTTTCCTTAAAGTTTATGCCCTAATTTGATAGTGACAACAACAGTACTGTAAAAGTCAATTTTCATTACATTTTTAAAACCTTATATTGTGCTTGCCCAATACAAAGAACCACGACAACCCACCCCCAGTCTCTGTGGATGTAGTTTCAAGAACCATGACAACCCACCACCAGTCTCTGTGGATGTAGTTTCAAGAACCACGACAACCCACCCACACACAGGGAGTGGTTATTTGATCCACTTTACTACAGCATTTAAACAACGGTGTTAAAAAAACTGTGTCCTGGGTCGGAAAAAGTGATCAGGCAAGTATCTATCACCTAAATATTATGAAAAATCAAATAACTGTTACGAAAGAATCTTTGGCCCAAACAAAAACTTGTCTTTTGTATAAATATACTCCTTGTTGAGGTCAGAGTTTGGCCCATGTGAATACACACACAAACACATTGTCTAAATGAAAAACACTCCTGCAAGCTTTGACAGTTCATGATATAATAACACTCTTCCCAACCATCAGCCAGATCAACATTGGTAACTGCCTTAATTTGGCTGCAGTGATAGTATAAAGTCTAAAACATGAACAAAATAAACAAAGACTCAGAATACTTAAAAAATATTGGTTCAAATGAATTTTTTTTAACACAGAACACAAAGTGTGACACCTCAGTTTTGTAACTAAAAATAAGAAATCGTATTTCATGGATCTTTCATTATCAAGCATGAATGAATATAAAATAATGTTAATCAATCTTTCTTGGGTTTGTAGCACAACCAAAGATTTCAAGATTTCAATGCGAACTAACCAATCCTCAAAGCATGGGCACTACAGTAGCTCCACTTATTTGAATGCCTTGTATTAATGTATAAAATAACCCAAGCCTTTTTGTCAAGCTCAACTTCTACTTATCTAAGTAAAAGTTTTAACACTCGAGTGTGGATGGATGGATACGTATACAGACACCAACACGGCTGCTAAATAGAGCTCCAGCCATGGCAGACTAAATAAAAAGGGGATGGGGGGCAGATTGTAGTTGACAGTGATCACCGTATGAATTAAAACAAAATACGTCCTGAAAAGTAGTATTAAAATCTTACTGATTTGAATAATTGGGGATTTTCTAGGTCTTAGGGCATCAAACCTCAATGTTCTGGCAAGCAGGGTCTCAAAAAAATGTCTCAAGCAATGCCACTGACACTGGTTAGTGGTCAGTATTTGCAAATGCATTTCACTGTAATGGACAAGCAGTGATTGGTAAATTATGTGCCTTTGACAATGTTTTTTTGCCACATCAACATGGATGCAATGTGAGGTGCATTCAATCATGATGATACAATAAAAAAAATTTCACACATGCTGGACATATTTCTCATAATCATAAAATATCAACTGAACTGGCAAGAATTTGATCGGATTAATTGTCATCTCAGCATCAAATAAAAAACCCAAATCAAAATATTTTGCATGTAAACAAGATACTGTTAGTCTTGATGAAATAGTTTAACAGTAGAAAATTGAGACTTTGCAATTCAATGTCCTGGGTATAAAATGCATAAATGATATATCCATTCATGCTGAAGCGTAACCAAAGACAAAAGATTTATGAAAATTGTAGTAAAAAATAAAAAGTAACAATGTGATTAATATATCAACATTCACCACAATAATGTACAATAACTCCAACAAAGATGGCAAATTAATTCCACAAAACCAGAGGTTTCTCAATTTGTAAAAAAAAGTATGAAAATGTCTTGTATTGGTACCGGGGTAACTGCTAAAATTCCCATGTCAATATCTAAAGTAATACAATAAATTAAAAATATTTCATGAATTATATAAAGGTCAATAAAAGAATAAATGGTCATAATTTACTTGTAATGCAATTTCCAAAAATGTTATCAGATTCACAAAAGATATCCAGATTTTACAATTCCGTGTTAATACAATCTATAGCAATTGCATGTATACACCAGTCACCTGTAACCATTTAGATATGGCAAGATCACAAGAATGTGTTATTCAAATTGTAGCACTTTTGCTCTTCAGCTATAACAAATATTAAATGGAAACAAACTTTATTTTCATTTTGTTTTAGCTAATGCTTTCAAGTCCCTGCTATTAAGATATCAAGTTTCTCTCTGTTGTAAACATAACTTTGAAATCCTACTAGAACTTCAGCTGACTGGTTTAAATACACCTTGTCCTACAATGTAGGATGCCTCCCCTAACATTTGAGCCTTCTAGGTCATGGTCTTGCTGCCTAAATAATGGCACAATGTAGGATGCCTCCCCTAACATTGGAGCCTTCTAGGTCATGGTCTTGCTGCCTAAATAATGGCACAATGTAGCATGTTCTGAGATCAACTGATATCAGTAGTAGTCCAATTTTCAGAAATTATCTAAAACACTTGGTAGCACATAGTAATGCTTTTCTAAAAAATAGTCATATTGCTTCAGATGGACCTTATTTACCGTCTTAAAAAAAAATTCAAATTCTCACAAGCATGGATGTGTTTTCAAGTTCTGTTAACCTACACTTTAGTTGGCTGTAATGCAATGGAAGCCAGGAACACAGAAACTGGATCAAGCTTAAGTCTGTTCCTTTAGAGAAACAAATATAGATATACTGATATTGAAGAAAGTGTTTAGATGGCTTCATTTTGTTCAAGATACTTGTCATCCTTTTAAACAATTTTGGCATTCCCAGCTTCCATCTCACTCCATTGCTATTACTAAGGCATTAAGATGGTGACCTAAAAAAAACAAATGCTAGAGATTTCTTTTTACATTGCAGACCTCATTTCTAGTAATGCATAATTTTAAATAAAGTTTAATCAAAACTACATATACAGTATAGTCACTGTACTAGTTTGATGGGACATGCTCCTACATATATTGGGATCCTTGATGAAAAGATTAACCTCCTGCTTCAGATAATCCACGTTTTTGAACCTGTAAACTAGTAAGAAAGGAATTAAGTTTAAACATCCGTATAATGGGTAATAAACCAAGTTGTCATCCTGGTGTTTGGAACTGATTGTGTATAAACAGCAACTCTGAGGACTGAATTAACATCCACTAGGTGTGAACAATCTCAAATGATTGCACTATATCATACTGATTACCATGGAGACAATGTGACATAATTTTGATGTCGTTAAATTATATAAAAACGATTATCCAACAACATATACTTCCCAAAAGTAGCTTAGCATTTCACTGTAAAAAGATATTACATATTTACAAATGCATTATTTATTATCTAAGGTGCAACTTTATATTAGCTACTGCCAGACTAATACAGGAGAGAGAGAGAGAGAGAGGAAGATGAAAATGTATGCAGGACTGAATAAAAAAATCTACTAAATAAAGGAAATATATTAAATATGCACCTGTGAAAATCATTTCTGAATAACACAGCAAATCCATCACATTGTCTCAACTGGCAAAAGTGCATTATGTGCTTTGTTTCAGTCTAAAATCAAAGCTAGTGATATTTTACCTTCATTTTTTAGTCTTTTTAATGCACCCTAAAAGTGTCATGATGGGAACTTTGTGCCAAAGGTTATAAATATGGATCACTGGTACAAGATACAGCCTAGAATTAACCCTATTTTAAATGGGCCGATAAAATTATTTTTTTTACTAGTATTAAGAATTGTATTCTATTTTTTATTACAAATATTTCATCATTTATGTGTTAGTCACCTCATCAAACTTCTTTCCCTTAAGTCAGGTATGTATCATATATACCAAAAAGGTTCCTGAATGTCACAAATATTAAAACATCATTACATTAGACTTTCAGACACAATGAACCAATATGGTATTCCAATTTTTCATACAAAAGTATAATTCACATAACAGATTCTCAGGACATTTTCAAAAAATTGGTTGAAAAAAGCGTGAGAATGATAAGGAAAGATGGTATTTACAAAATGTTTTAATATTTTTTACGCTACAGTTCTGGTTTGTGTGCAAGTATGCATGTTTCTGATTTTTTAACATAGCCTTATAAATTTTCCATTCATGTCGCTATGTCTGCAATGTGACAGTTGATAGTAATAGATAGCATAGGGGCATTATGCCACATACATGTAGCATGATTTCCCACCCAGTCACATTATCCTGACACTAACCTCTTAATACTAAGTGTCAAGCGAGGCAACTGCTAGTACCATTTTTGTTGTTGTTGTTGTAGGGTTTAATGCCATTTTTCAGCACATCATAGGCTATACATGGCAGCCAGTATTAATGGTGGAGGAAGAACCCGGGAAATCCCCGGAAATAACCACAAACCCTCGAGAAGCTACTGGCAAGCTTTCTCACATACCCACATTGACCGATTCAGAGACTCTAACCCCCACAGAGGCGAGATGGTAGTGATCTGTAATGAAGAACACTTTTGACCACTCGGGGCCCCGTCCCATTTTTGTAAATCATGACTTGGCCAGGGTTTGAACCTGTCACCTCTTGCATCTGAGGTGGATGCTCTAACCACTAGGCCACTGGAGCAGTCACTACAGTTCTGGTGTAATCATTTTTTTAATGATATATACAATTAAAATTATAATTTGATGTTGTAATTTATTTGTACTTATAAGCTTACCTGAACCAGCAAAAAAGAAATGCTTTTTTTGTTCTTTATACTGAATTATTTTCAGTGGATTTTTTTGTGTAATCTTGGTTATATCTTTGACCTTATGTGTTAACTAATATTGTCATGCACTTAGAGCTTTTAAAGATTAAGCACTGTACTAAATTATTATTATTTAAACAAATGAACATAGAAATGCAGTATCTAGGTTGCCAAGTATATTGTCTCTCCCAACATTTTATAGACTTTTCAAACCATTAACTACAGGTGTATTAAATAACACGCTCATACGAGCAACTTAATTTCAACACATCATGATTGCAATATGTATTGTAAACTTTCTCATTACCTTTAATTTATGAAGGTGTTAATGACTGAACTTTACACACACCCAGTGAAGTTAATTCTTTCCACAGCAGACACTGAATCAATAAACAGGCAAAATACTTTCCATTAAACATCTGTGCTGTAATGCATCATATGACTATATGGTTTCCATCTTGAAATCCTCAATTTAAAAAATGACACCACGATTTGTGCCCCAAGTATGAAAGTTATATAGCACCCCCACCCTATTATCATCACAAGTCGAATCTAGTTACAAAAATACTAACCGGTACAAGTAATAATATAAAGGTATGGTACATTACAGTTTATAATATTTTTGGTTTCTAAAAGACATGCAAAAGATGAATTGCTATTACAATTATGCAGCACCGCGAACAACAACAATGATCAAATAATCCTCTTGGATAGGTTCAGGTGGAAGTTTTGGAGCTCTGCTAATAAGGTATTCATAGCCAAACTGACACGGTGGAAAAGCATGAAGCAAGCCAATATTCTCCTTGTCTTTGGTCTCGTAATTGGGAAGGGTTATCACGCCTGCAGCTTCTTTCTGCTTCAGATATGTCACTAAATTCTTCAATGGTCTTTGCTGAATTGTCCTACTTGGATCTTCAAAATTCTGTAATGTACTTGGCAATGCCAAGAGTATGCAATGATTCCTTGGACCAGCTATATTCACTCTTTTCCCAACATCATCCAACTTTGTTGGGTCAAGCCGCAAACGCTGTTTGATGTGGAGAACTGGAGTCTCTGTTGTAGTTGGGTCTCTCATCAAGTTATCAACAATTGTAACATCTCCACTCACTACATGCATGCGAGCTGGAAATGCACTGCTCTTTAAAATCAAAGCACCATTCCAAGCCACAGGCAGATATTTAGCAAGGTCCTGCATACTTACTGCATCCTGAATTTTCTGTTCACTCTCACTTGACAGTCCTTGTTTTTCATCAGGATAACCATTACCACTTCTTCTAAAGACTTTTTCACCATCTGGAAAGTCTTGCTCTTGTGAATACCGTCGCCTGTTGTCATACTCACGATCTCTGTATCCATCAAATGATCTGTTTGGTGAACGAGATGTCCTTCTAGGGTGATCAACATACTCATCTGGAGTTCTTGGATGTCTTGGCCTATCACTTCCTTTATCCCACATATCTGCACGATGTCTATCATCTCTAGGATTATCTGGATTTCTGTATGCACTTCCTGGGTCATTTCTGTTGTCCCAATTATCATTTCTACGCCTATCACCACCATCATCATATTGTTCTCCATAACTGCCACGCCAGGTATCTCTAGGCTCATCGTACCCTCTTCGACCATCTCCAAAGTTATCTTCTGATCTTCTTGGTGAAGGCTGACCACTTGCCGTGATGTGACTTGCATCCACGAAGTCAACTCTTAGCCGCCTATCTGTACCTCCGAGGGGAAATCCTCTCATCTCCTGAATAGCTGCTGTAGCTGCATCAATGCTGTCATAAAGCACATATGAGTAGTTCTTTCCATGAGGCCACTCTATTCTGTGAATAAGCCCAAATCTATCAAACTCGCGCTCAAGTGCTTCATGGGTCACCCATGGCCCTAAACCACCCACCCACAAACAAGTTGATGGTGTAACTTTGCCATAACCAATTTTACACTGAAATCTTCCAATATACTTTCCAGACATATCTACCTTGGCTTTGTGTGCACAATCAAGATTCATATATTTGATAAAAGCATAAGCATTTCCTTGCCCTCTTTGGGGTCTCTTGATATCAACCTCTTCAATAGGACCATATCTTTCAAATATTCTTCTAAGCTCAGGATCTGTAATATTATAATCAAGATTACCAACAAACAATGTTCTTGTAGCTTTAATATCATCCTCTGGAGGTATATGATCAAGATGATGAGGAAATTTCTCCTTACCACCTCTGCTATCATGGTACTGATTATTGTATTCTTCTCGATCTCTGGGCATATCTCGTGGAACATTTTGGTACCTCATATTTGGTGGTGGTGGTGGCGGTGGTGGTGGCGGCGGCGGCGGTGGTGGTCCTCGTCTCATATTTGGACCTCCCACTGGGGGTGAATTTTGTCTAAAAACCTCACGATCACGACTAGGGCTTAGTCGCCTTTTATTATAAACCGACTCGATACGCACAGGTCTGTCAAATACAAGCAATTTTGCTTTAGCATGTTTAGCAGCCCTGGCGTCCTCTGGATATCTGAAATTTATGTATGCAACTCTCTGATCCCCTGTGTATGTAATGTTTACATTAAATTCACCAAACTTTTTGAACTCCCTGTACATGGTTTCCTTTAGAACATGGTCTGCAACTTTACCAGAAATGTTACTAATACACAGTGACCTATATTCTGGTGGCTTGTCAGGATTAACGCCACGGGGTCCCATTTGATTAAATTCTGGCTCAGGTATTCTATCTTCCCTATATCTCACACTGCCACCACGCGACTCCATCTCTGGTTCATAATCGCGATACGGTTTCATCCCTTTTACCATGTTGCGCCCAAGGCGGCGGTCCATGTCCGGAGAAAGTCTATCTCTAACAACATTGTGATCCAAAGGAGGATATCCAGAGCTTCTAGAACGTTTACTTCGTGGTGAGCCCTCCCTCTCTACAGAACGCTTCATGTTAGTATGCAACCTATAAAATTTTGCAGTTCGTCTAAGAATTTCTCACCATAATATTCATAAAAGCCGAGTCTGTTTAATTATAGTATTCGTACACGATCTAGAACGTATAAATTATGATAACTGTAAAACATTCTTTGGAGTAAATACATCTTAATTTTATAACATAGATTTTTATGACAACGGCCGCTACTATATGTGATTTAGTTATGTTGAGCCTAAAATGAACAGGGTTTACTTGTAGCACTATTTTATGCGTAGTACACAATCAACGTACAGCTCCAAAAATAGTTCGTCTCTCAAGTGCTTGTCTGGTGTTGTGTGCAGTATAAACATTTGCGTATTAGAAACATCAATTACAAAACCAGTCAATAACACAGCGTGATTTATACCTGCTAAAATCAAACCACATCGGAGCAATTTCCGCCTGAAAATAGTTTTACTCGTATTCTTCGAGATTTTAGAGCAGCAAAAAATATTTCCGTGACAATTTCCCTCTGAAGTAGTGCATCAATATTTGCTGATCGATTAGTGTTGGAGTGAAAATATATAACTAACGCGTGTGCTTTTGATTTGAGGTGGATTTTTTATGTATGTATGTATGTATGTATGTATGACTGACTGACTGACTGACTTCCTTTATTTCCTCTTCAGAAGAAATTTCATTCAGTTAATTTTTCGTTAATACAGAAAAGATAGAAACAGCTTGACATTAATGGACATACAGTACTCCATATATATACGTGTGTGTGTGTGTATATATATATATATATATATATATATATATATATATATATATATATATAAAGAATCAAGAAACGTAAAGAAAATGCAATATCTAAACACAGGAGTGAGAGAACTCATTTCACGTACATATAATAATAATAATAATAATAATAATAATAATAATAAAAATGAGGACTTTGTTTAGCGCCTAATCTTTAGAAGCTCTAAGCGCTTTACAACATTAGACAACGCCTATAAGATAAAAAAAATAATATGATTACAAAAGCAAACACCGTGAAATTAGAAAACATTAAAAAAAAATGCTGAGAATATTTAAGGTAGGAAACATTATTCAGTCTTTAAGTTTGTTCTTGCAGTCGAAATAAGTGAATTTTGAGAGCCCTCTTGAATGTGATCACTGTGTCTTTGTGTCTAAGTTCAGTGGGCAATTCATTCCACGTTGCTGGGCCCTGGTATGCAAAAGAACGCTGTCCATATGACCTCGTTTTCATAGTGGCAATAATGAGTATACGATTGTCAGAAGAGGATCGTAAGTATCTTGCTGGTGTCTACACATGGTTGAGGTGGTCGGATAGGTATGTTGGACTAGAGTCCGACAGTGAAACGTAGCACAGAGAACAAATTTAGTGTTTGATTCTGGATCGAATGGATAGTCAGTGTAGGGTAGAGAGCAGCGGGGAGGTGTACTCTGATCGTGGTACTCTAAGTATGATCTGAGCAGCTGTGTTTTGAAGTTTTTGGAGCAGATATTGAGATGAACCAGACAGAAATGAGTTACAATAGTCCAGTCTTGAAAGTACTAATGAACACACAAGTGTTATAGTGGCATCAACTGAAAGATATTTGCGAATGGAGCTGATGCGTCTCAGCTCAAGATATGCAGCCTTCCATATGTTCATGACATGTTGGTGCAATGTGAGAGTACTGTCCACAGTAACACCTAGGTTTCGTACTGATTGTGTGAATTTAATGTTGGTGTTGCTGATATTTATTGTTTGAAGTAAAGGATGTGAATGAGAAAGTCTTTGTGTTGTGATCAGAATGGTTTCAGTTTTATCATCATTCATCTGCAGCTTGTTACATGTCATCCATGAGTTCACATTAGAAATGCACCTCTCTACACCTTGGATGGTAGCATCAACTTCAGTTGGGTGGCTAGATTTGTATATTTGGGTGTCATCAGCGTACAGTTGGTGACACACTGGATGATGATCTATGACACTTGAGAGCGACTGAGTGTACATAATCAAGAGAACAGGTTCAAGAACAGACCCCTGTAGAATGTATGTATGTATGTATGTATGTATGCATGTATAATAGTGCAAAATTTGTAGACAATTTCGTTGTACTTTCTGTCGTGGTCAGCGTGGCTCGTAACCATTAAGATTGACGTATGGTCTAGGCAGTTTGTACTAGTTTACCTCTTTTGTTGGGGGAAGGGGCATTACTGAATTTTAATGAGCGTCCGTTCGATGAAAGTCAGACAGATCGAAAAGGCCAATGTTATTATAAAGTCAAATACCAGAAAATGACAGAGCTAAACTATGCAACAGTTTTAGACAGTTTTAATGCCGAAAGGGGAAGCCGACGCCGAGATCAGTAAAAGGTACGTTTCTCGTTAATAAATCGTCCAAAGGATAGGAGGTCTGGAAATCTAAGAAACCCGGAACCAGAGAAGAGAAAGAGGTCAAATCTCTGTTGATAAACGAGTAATGGTTCAGGAAACACTAAGGTATTCTCTTAATCACATACAATACGCACTGATGTAAGTTTGTAATTATTTGTTGAATTTATTCGTTTTAAATTCATGCTTCCATTTTCCTTGAGTTCAGAAAATAATGGCACATTCATCTCTCTTGAATGTAACAGAAATCATGTAGTGTATAAATTTCATGCATTACTCTGATACGTATTGTGAGAATTAATTTATTTGTTATGAATGTTATAGTAATCATGTATCCTAAAGATTTCATGCATTTCTTCTGATACGAATTTTGAGAATCAAATTATCTGTCTTAAATGATTTGTATCATGTATGCTGAGAATTGATTTTTATATGTCTGGAAATGTATGTTAATTAATCGTCAATGAGCAAGGATCGTAGTTAGGACAAGGAGATAGTTTCATTAATTTGTGTGTCTAATTAAGTTGTGAATTCTTTTCAACCTAGAATCGATGGTGTTAGCATTGCTAACGTGTTTCGACTGACATAGCTAATAATTTTACAGCCCATAGTGAGGTGCAATGGTTTATCTAAGAGGTCTAATTCTGTCATGGTTCCAGTAGGAATGCCAGCATCCGCTAGAAAATGGATAAATGCACGTTAAGTTTTGTGTATCAGATCAGGTTGAAAACTAGTCATAGCATAGTCCTGTTGAATTCCGATAAGACAATATCTGACTTAAAAAAGAGTGAAAGTAGTGTTTGATCCCAAAAGAAGAAAAACAAACTGACACATGTTTATTTTGGGTATTATATTTTATTTGAAGGAAAAAATAACTCCATATTTGTAGTACACTGAAAAGAGCGCAATCTATAACCAAATCGATTGATGACCCGAAGAGGAGGGGGGGGGGGGCAACACCGACCAATCACCACAAAGATTTAGAAAAATACCGGAAGCTACCAGGTGATGCTGACATGAAGGCAATTTGAGTTCGATCAGTCACTCGATTATATGATGAAATTAGTTTATCGGTATAAAAACGGCTAATTGAATTTCACATAATTTTGTAACTCTGTTTCGAAGAGAAAGCGAACCATTCAAGTAATTTATTCAGTTGTTATATTTTACATACAGGGGCATATGTTCTATTCTATTATATAACTCTGCTCAGATCTCTGTTATTCTATACATTAATTTCATATTGTTTGTTATTGTTTCCTCGATCCGGGCAATAACACCCTGGTTGATCATCTCCTAGATAACGATAACCAAAACACCAGAAAGACAAGGAAGATCACACATCCCCCACTTCTGACAGTATGTATGTATTCACAAAATTGGCTATATCAGGCCAACTAAATGTGAAATACGAAAAATGTAAACATGAATTTCACACAGTTTTAAGATAAACCTTTCCAAATAAATCTAAACATTAAGTGCCACAAGATAAAATATAAGATAAAATATAAAAACCTACATATTAACATTACTGTACAAGGTATATCAAATATTAGAAAAGAATAAGACACAAAATCCATGAAAATGATTAAAATTTCTTGTATAAACCGGATTCCCTTAAAAAGTCTAAGCTTTTATCGGGTGATACATCCTCACAGTTTTTTCAAGCAATTCACGTCAAAACCGAGTCGGATTAGGGTGCGGCTGGGGAGGCACGTAAAACGGCTGGGGGTGGGGGGGGGGGTGTCTGCAAATACACCCTGAAAGCAATCCTTAAAGGGTTGATGTGCATATCATTTGTATAGCTATATTAGGCTAAATATTAGAAGGTTTAGATCTATATATTCTTTATTCAAACACATATGATTTTATCCACGGCAACTAAGAATGGAGGGTCATGACTAGGGACAGGGCCGGATCAAATCAAATGTCTGTGTGTGTGCGGGGTGGGTGGGTCCAAAATGGTTAAACGGCACTGACTTTCCTCGAAAGGGCACCAAAGTATGTGTGTCTGTTTACTCAAAATATGCATAATACCCAATATACCTGCATAAGAATAAAACGATGATCAAATTTCAAGTGACAAATGACTACGCGCGCGCGCGCGTGTGTGTGTGTGTGTGTGTGTGTGTGTGTAATTTTTTTTTTAGCCGGGGGTTGGTCCACAGACACCAGAAATCCCTTTCCTCCATCCGGGCCTGAGAGGGCCCCAAGACCGCTCTACCCCCTTGAATCCGGCCCTGCTTCAAAATACTTCTGTCACACAGGGTGAAGATCATCACACTTGAAAAGAATGTGCTCCACTGTCAGTGGACTCAGGCATGGTATGCATTCCGGTTGAGGTTCACCCTTTTGTAGATATGCACGAGTCAAATATGTGTGTTGGATACGCGATCGGCATAATATTCGACCTCATCTCCCCGATTTGTTGTAGACAAGGAATGTCACTCTCCAATGGCGGTTTTGATATGTGTAGAGTTTTCATTCCACATATTTTTTCAAGGGTGACGAACATGCTGATTCATAGAATATTTGATGTTAGTTTATGGAATCTTCCATTCGGAGACGAGTGACTGCAAGCCAGCTTTGGCTGTTTTTACTTGCCGTACCCTTTTTACCATTGTGACTAACCATGCAATTGTGCTGAATAATTGTTTCAGATTGTATCGTGTTATCATCATGTTATATAATATCTAGGACACTAACGGGTTGTCATTTTTGATTTAAGATTTCTGCGAAAATTTTATGTGGAAAGGTAAGACGAGAAGATGGTGAAATTAGCTTTTGTTTTTTTTATTTAGTGTAGCTCAAAGTTTTGAGTATGGTTGTAAATTTTGCAGTTAAATTTTAGACTTCATCTGGTAATTGATTAGAAATGATGCCATGCGGTGTTGCAATTGAAACTCCAGATTTGTCTCCATTGTTTCCCCGAATTATATGTATACAAAAACGTATAACTACGACAGGAGACTCTGATTCAATTTAAATTATTCCAAAAAGAGAAGATTTGCTGGGAACATGTTGAATTTGCCAAAATCAAATATTATTTTGGAGGTTTTGACAACCATGGTTGTGATATTACAATACTACCGATGTTGATTTTTGCTGCTTCTAAGTGAGGACAAGTTAAAAGGTGAAATGAAGTTGGGTTTCTTAACGAAAAAGATCTATTTTCTTAACGAAAAAGGTCTGGTATTTGGGCCTAAGCACTTTATTATATGCCGCGTTAAATGCATTAGAAGTTATTTTGGTTTACTAATAGCTAGTTTTCTTCGACTTAGATAAAGTGGCAGAGAATCTGTCAGGTGGCTAGTTCTAAATACACCCAAACAGAAGTCAAGTCCATAACTGTGTATCGGATTAAGCATCTGCAGTTGTAAAAATGATCTGTCTTAATAAAGACCCAAATAAGAGGAGCAAGACCTTCCGGTCTGCTTCCCAGTCTGTGTTTGCCACCACTAGTATCAAATTCATAGTTTTTTACAATGGTCTCATAAATGGCTATTAAGGCAGAAGAAAAGTTAATTTATGGTTAAATAAAACGAAAAATATTTTGGTCTCCACCACAGAAAGAATAAGACAGCTGTATAGAAAGAGCTTATTGTCATCAGTAATACGATGCAATAGACATAAGTGCAAACAGTTAGTTTCCGATTTCGAAAATTTTTATCCGCCCATTTCAGAACTTTATTTATGCTTATCTATGAGTTGACGTTTAGTAGAATGCAAAATCTTTTATCTACATCAGGTCAGAAAATCAACATATAATGAATAGTAAATTCCTGGATTAAGACATGTCACTCCGCTGTTCATTTTGATGTTGAATAAGGTGGCTGACAATATGCAACCCTGAGGTAAACCCATCTCCTGAGGATATCTTTCAAACAATGGTGTTGTCTTACCTTAAGGCAAATTGCAAATAAAGTTAGACAGGCGACCCCTTAACATCTTTAGCTGAATAGGCCATTCATGGTCCCTTTCTGCCGTGTGTCAATTTTTAAAAAGTTTATATAAAGCGAAACATATTCATTACAACAATACAAAAGAAAAATAAAAGACATGATGGACTTAAATAAAGAAACAAAATATACAAAACAAACACTTAACACAAAATGTATGAACAATTATGGACTACTATGTCAGAATCACTAGGGGCAATTTACAACAAGGGATGTAAAAATATAAAGTTTTGCAGGAATAATAGACGATCGAGTTCTTGTGTCTAATACACAACGAATCAACTATTATGTTTTGACCGAATTATAAGTTATGGCCGATTCGGGAGGTCGCGGATTTTAACCCCGACCAAGCCATAACAAAGACTTATAAATTATGAAAATGGTACTAACTACTGCCTCGCTAGGCGCCCAACATTAAGAGATTAGTGTTAGGACTGGTTTGCCTGGTGTCAGGATAATGAGACTGGGTGGGAGATGATGCTACGTGCTTGCGGCAAGATGACCCAGTGCTAAAATGCACTATGAACTGACACAGTGCAGACATCGTAGTGATATGACTGAAAAATTGTTAAAGCCACGTTAACAATAAAACACACACACACACACACACACACACACACACACACACACACACACACACAGAGACATGGACAAAGAATGAGACAAAGTATGGTGAAAAATCAACGCCAGAAATTGTATCCTGGTAGATTTATGCAAGGAGGTTTTGAAGGAAAGATGATGAAATAATTGTGTATCGGGATAATTGACATCAACAACATCATCACCATCAACAACAACAACAATTACAATAATAATAATGATAATAATAATAATAATAATAATAAAATATAATTACTTGTGTAGACATTAGCGCAAACTTTGTGCTGGGTGAAAAATTAATGACTGACTAATTTTGACAAGGCTGCAACAGGATAGTTAGATTTGTTTGATTTAGCCAAATTTCCTATGAAATTTTAATTGCAGTATACGGTATCGTTACTTACGCGTGCGTTCTATGTCTGTGAACATATGATAGAAGTAATCGGTAACATCTCGAGCGTCTCGACTGAATGTACATTCGAGTTGAAGTGGTTGGCGACTTTCGCTTTGATATTGTTGCGAATATGGCTTACATGATTATTTATTCGCTTTCTGAAAGCAATAATTTCGCCAACATATTGAATGGCACAGATTTTGCATGTTAGAAGACAGGTTGTATTATTGGCTGATTGATCGTGTAGTTAAAACTCCTATTGTCGAACTTCTAAAAGATTTGGCCTCGGGCACATGTTTGCAAATTAGGTAACGCTTGTCTTTGTAATGGTATGTGCCTGAATCTGTGGTCTTGTTTGAAGTTATTCTGGCACGTACCAGATTGTCCTTGAGATTTTGAGGAATACGGTACGCATCCATACGAACTTCTTGAAATATACCCTGGACACGTTCCGACGATTCAGAATGATGCCAATGCTTGAGTATGATCTATTGTAGGTTTGGGGGATCGGGGTGAAAAATTAGCTCGAAGGGGACACGCTTTGGTTTTCTAAGGTTATATTTCAGGCGTATTCTTCCGTCGATAGGTCTAGTTTTATTAATATCATCCTCTAGGTAGCTCCTTTTGTATCCTCTCCTCTTATGATAACCAGTGAGCTCCCCGAGTCTCTTTTCGAAGGTAGCTGGATTAGAACATATGAGTTTGGTTCGAAGGCACATACCGTAAGGGAGATTTGTTTTATTACGTGCTGAGGGTAGCATATGGTCGGGAGTTTATGCTGGTGAGAGTCAGTAGGTTTAGGATATATTTCACTTTCTATTTCCCCCTCCAGAAGGGTAGATGAGTATCCAAAAAGACACTGGACCTGTTCATGACCCTAAGGTAAATTTAATCGTAGGGTGAAAGTTATTCGCGAATTCAAGAAGTATTTTGAAATTGTTGCCTGTTTCGTTGAGAAGTGTTTGCTCTAATGATTCCATAAAGATAGTGGCATACGAAGGTGTCATTTTGGTACACGTTGCAGTCGGTTCATTTGAAGGAAGTGTTCATTGTTGAATACAAAATTGTTAAACTTGAGAACATGTGTTAAAAGTTTGATAGGACGTTGGAAGAGATAGATCAGATCGATTATCCCATGCTTCAGTGCATGATGTGATACCTTCGCCGTATGAGATGTTGGTGTATAAGGAAAATACATCCATGGTGACGAGGAGAGTGTTATTTGGAAGGTTAGTTTTGTTTTGTTTTTGTCTTTTGTTGACATAGTCCGTGATATCTTGGATATATGAAGGCTGTTTTTTCCACGAACGGCCAAAGAAGAAAATCAACGAACTCAGTTATTTTGTTGCAGTGGGATAGCTTTCTCTGGAGAGTGTTTGCCTCTCTGCGTTGCCCTCTTTGTGTATTTTAGGGCGTAACTAAATCTCGCTGGTTTTGAGTCCACTGGTACGAGGTAAATTAGTTTTTTGTTATCAATGTGTCCTATGTTATGCATGTATTTTAATGTCTGACACAGTTTCATCGTGTTCGGCTGTTTGATCATGACTGATTTATTTTGTAAAATTTATCGATGTAGTCAAGCGTAGTCATGACAACAAGACATGACCCCCCTGTCTTCTGGCTTGATGACAATATCTTCCGTCTCGCGTATTTGTTTTTTCAGCGACTGTCTTTCTTGTGGGGTTAAAGTTGTCCTTTCTGGCATGCCTCTGTTCATGAGAATTCATCTCATTTTCCACAACGGACAAGAGTGCCACTAGAACTGGAACTTTAATAGGGAGTGGAATATAATCGATATTTTGGCGGGATCTGTGAGACTCATTGGTAACAATGCTGGAATCTCCAGGATCGACATCAAACTTTTCTTTTAGTCCCATTCCTCGCATCTTCGCTAGCCAAGGTGCCGATATGATAACACTATCTACACTTTGGCGGATCGAACATATATATTGGTGCTTTGTCCTAGCGACATCCATTGGATTACATGAGCTGCCTCCCTTAGCATGTAGTGCATTGCTTGCGTGGTGCGTTGTACATCTGCCGAAAATAGTGGAGAAAATTTACATGAAAAGGATACTTTGTAAATTTAACATCAAAAGTATGACAATGTACAAGAGGTAAGCCTTTATAGGTATATTTGAGTGAAAGGTATGTGTGCGAACACGGACCGGCAGTTGACTATTGCTTAGTTATCAGTCCATTCAAGTTGTTGTGTGTTCCCTTTGTCCCGTTCATGAAGGAATAGCGTTCAAATTTTAACAACGTAGTTTTGATTGGATGTTATGGTTTGCCGCCGCATCCAATGAAATTCACAGACCAGAAGTACAGAATTAGCTGGTATAGGTACGGTTATCATATCGGAATCTTGGCTAGCGAAGATGCATTCATCGTGCAAAGTCTACTTTCAGTTGCAGTACATTGTACGTTTTCGGCCGGAGACAAAAGTTGAAGCCCCTGTAGAGGAGGCTTATGACAGTCACACAACGTTTACATTAGTGTTGACATTGCGGGCTGCCGGATTGTTTATATATATATATATATATATATATATATATATATATATATATATATATATATATATATATATATATATATATATATATATATATATATATAACGGAGGGGTGCGGCAGACAAATTGCTACATGGTAACACCATCTAACACAAATATAATCATTTAAATGAATCTTTTATACATTTTATATACTATTTTTTAAAAAGAATCTGACAAGTTTTTAAAGTTTATTGAGGATTGTACGTCTAGTAACTAGGATCCAAAATACTTGAAAGATTTGTAGCTAGCTATCACAATTTGTAAACGGATCTAGTTCGGTGGGAAGTCACATAAGGCTTTACGGTGAATTGGTCTGTTAAGTGTTTGGGACCCAAGCCATGCACAACCCTTCCACATTATGCATCATCTATTGTTTATACGCCGTTCAGATATGGGGCCCCGAGTGGCCGAGTGGTCTAAAGCGCTCTCCGTTACGGATCATTGCCATCTCACCTCTGTCTGCGTCGGTTCGAGTCTCGGATTCGGATAATGTGAGTATGTGTGAAAGCTTGCCAGTAGCTTCTCGTGGGTCGGTGGTTCTTTCCGGGCTTTTTCCGGGTTCTTCCTCCACCATTGATACTGGCCGCCATGTATATCCTATCGTGTGCTGGAAAATGGCGTTAAACCACACAACACCAACACAGTTCTGATATACTTTGAATCAGAACTGAGTGTACCAACATTGTGAGTGCTGTAATGAAAACACGTTATATATTTTGTGAAGTTTATCAATATAAATATTTGGCACACCACACAAAACCTTAGAACAATGTTTTATGTTGTAAATATTGAGAATGTTATCAAGATTTCACGTGTATGGATTACAATAACAGAAAATATATCAGAATCCCAACAGATCTATTTAATTTCCCAATTTCTTTCTGTACTTGCTGGGTTGTTTTTTTTTAAAAAAGTTCTTATTGTCGAAATTAATCAGTGCCGGAGTATCAAATAGGCAGAGTGGGTACCGGCCCATGGGCCCCACGCCTTGTAAGTGCTCCGCGACAACGGATCAAAATAATATTGATAAAACAGATTAGGAGATAATTTGCATGGGGAATTTGTCTGCCTCAGGGCCTTCATGTAGTTTAATCCGGCACTGAAATTAGGAGAAATCAATGTTACTATGTATTTAGAAGAATCTGGGTATGAAATGAAATAAATTCAATCTTTGGTTTCTCGTGCACAAAATATATTCTAATGGTTTCGGTCAATTAATTGATGAATTTATAAATGCGTCCTTCAAATTTTGAATGAACTTAAGGTTTCATCTACTTTTGCATTACGTTATTGATGCTCAGTTGTGTAAAGGTGAGCAATACGTTGTCGATACTCATTTTGTCAAGTTGGCATTGCGTTGTTGATACTCAGTTTGTCAAGTTGGGCATTGCGTTGTTGATACTCAATTTGTCAAGTTGTTTGGTATGATTGCTTTGCATTAATCTAGTTGCTGTTACTCCGTCTGTCGAGTTATTTTGTATGATTTTTTTGCATAAATCTAGTTGCTGATGCTCAGTCTGTCAAGTTGTTTTCGTTTGATTGTTTTTCATCAGTCGAGGTGCTGATGCTCAGTCTGTTGTTTTTGCATGATTTCTTTGCATCATTCTAGGTGCTGATGCTCAGTCTGTGGATTTTGTACGATTGCTTTGCATCAATCTAGGTGCTGATGCTAAGTCTGTTGATTTTGTATGATTGATTTGCATCAGTCTAGGTGCTGATGCTAAGTCTGTTGTTTTTGTATGATTGCTTTGCATCAATCTAGTTGCTGATGCTCAGTCTGTTGATTTTGTATGATTGCTTTGCATCAATCTAGTTGCTGATGCTCAGTCTGTTGAGTTTGTATGATTCCTTTGCGTCAGTCTAGTTGCTGATGCTCAGTCTGTTGATTGTGTATGATTGCTTTGCATCAATCTAGGTGCTGATGTTCACTCTGTTGTTTTTGTATGATTGATTTGCATCAATCTAGTTCGTGAAATGACAAATTTTTAGGCATTTGGACGTGATGGACGTTTGGACGCCATTTTTAAGAAAGAGAGAATAAAATAGAAACATTGTCTGTATAAATGTGGCAGTACTAATGATTTATTAAAATGGTACACATTTTAGGTCACAAATTACAGTGCATCTGTGTATTGAACTCTCCTTGATATCTCAATACTAGATATGTTTTACCTGTATTCCAGGTGTAACAGTTATGTGTTCAGCAGAGTCAGTTTTAGATTTTTTTCTTTCAAAGTTGTTAACAAGTCACTATTTAGTAAATAGATAACTATTTCACCCATGTTATTTTTATCTACTGAAATGTAGAAAATGTTTTCTTTTCTTCCAAAACAGTTAATAAACTTAAAATCCTTTAGGGTACTCGTTCAAGGTAAAATTATTTACCACTACTTTCTATTTCATTCAGAAAAAAAAATGTGTAAAACTGGTTGCCCAAATATTTAGTTTAAACATATTTTATTGTCACACTAGGATACAATGGGATTGGGCACAAGTTCTGACAATAATGTACTATCTTCTTTCCCACGACCTATAGTTTCTTTGTCGTCTTTCCTTTTTCTTTTCTTGTCGATTATCTCATTTAAAAGTGTGCTATCTTTAGGCTTTTTATCATCGCCTGCTGTTAGGTGAAGTGAAGATACAAGACACGTGTCTTAATTTCTATTCTTTTTTGGCTCCTATTTTTTAAACCTTTTTTTTGGGGGGGGGGGTGTCCAAACGGAGAAGCGTTATACTAAACTCTTTTATGATTTAATCACACATGTTCGTAGAAACTCCCGCATATCGATAAGTGGTACGTATATGCCTATATTCCTATCATTATCTACTTAATTAAAACGTTAAAACGTACCGAAATCTGATAGCGTAATTAGATCTTTAACGTTACCAACTAATGCAAATACATTCCACTACAATCCATTTATCTCTGCAATACTTTTTTCGCGAGCAAGGCATATTTTCCTTTTTATAGTTTTGTTAAATGAAACAAATACAGAGATTTAAATAGCTGCTAGATGAAATGTTTAAGTTGTGAGCCAGTAAATGCTGGTAATCACGCCATGCAAGCATACTTTGTACATCGTACCTTTTATACGTTTCGTTACTCCATCATATTTTTGTGCCGGTAACTCTCTTCATGATTCAATTAAAGAAGGATGGTCCATCTGAAATCGTAAATTTTGCTTCATGCATTTCTCGATTCCTTTGCACACTTTATTTTCATCTGTATCTGACTTAAAATAGTTTTGATCTCAACCCACAATTGTTTATATTTCTGTACAGTTTAGTTCATATCTGAGAACTCCAACGACATGTTTCGTTTACTTATGTGATTCCAAATAATATATGGTTCTTTTGAATGTCACTGGCATGTTAATATTTATCTTGTTTTTCATGTCATTATAAAACATATGTGTAACACATATGCACAAGAATTTTATTTATTATAAGTAGATTTTTCCAGGTATTGTACTTGCTAACTTCGCAGAGTTTTCCATCTGTGTGCCAAATATCAGGTTATGTATCAGTTTGAAGGAATCCTTTTCAAAATCATTAGAGGCTTTTGTTTCAAACTCGTGTTGATTTCTGTTATTGGTCATATGAGATAACTCTATGCAAGTTCTTAAATTTTAAGTTCACTTGTTTACACAACTGTAGGTTTCTACAATAAATTTTCCTTTGTTTTTCAATGTATAAAATAATTAAGGTACAGGAGTATTTTTCGTTATTTTCAAATGTACCAAATAATTTAGATATTTAGATGCAGCTGGTTTGATTGATTTTCTTTGTTAATTAATTGGTTTGGAAATTTTGACAAATCATCTATATTAGGTACAAAATTTCTCAGGTGTTAGATGAAATTCCTTGGAGTATTCATGCATCTCTCCAGGAATCTCCAAGTTTACTTCAGGCCCCCAATATCATTAATTTCCCGAATGTTTAAAAAATTTCTCCAATTAAAGTTTCTTTATTCTTTGTCCATCCGAAGGTTTTTACTGGCCTATATTGACAGATCGCCTAATCGTGCACAGTGTTGGTCTTTAGGTATATAATTAACGATTGTGGTAATGACTAGTCGTACCCTCCATCATCTTTCAGTGTTCCATCTTTGTCTGTACTGAATTATTGATTCGATGTAACGTGTCTCTGCAGTGTCATAATAATATGTTTTTATTCCACTCTCAATCGTCATGAACATAACCTAATCCAATAAAGTTCTACACTTGATACAATTAATGGGGCTTTTGAGCAAAACCGAGTGGACTGTACTCAGGGCCGGCGCTACCATATAGGCAAACTAGGCAGCCGCCTAGGGCGCTGATTTCAGGGGGCGCATTTTTTAAATTTTTTTTATTGTTTATAAATTTTGAAATTGATATTTTCCGGGGTGGGGGGCGACGGAATGTAACCTTGCCTAGGGCGCCAGATAGTCTGGCCGGGTCTCACGCCGGCCCTGACTGTACTAATGTCCTGGGTCAAATTTTTTAGTGTTTCATACAGGCATTTCCGAATGCTTCAACTATGTCGCTCATCATTTATGCGTCCTTCTCGTGGAAATTACCTAAGTAAGTTCAGTTAAAGCATATAACCGTCACGCATTTTTTAATTATCAGCTTTCACTGATGTGCAAATGGGCCAGATAAAATTAACTTTTTAAAAAAGTGTTTTTATTTAGTTTTCTTTCTCATTGATCATTGGTGATAATAGGTCGCACATAATTATGTTATACTTATTGATATTCAATTCTCGCAATTTTACCATGCTAGTCGTAAAAACTTTAATACAGTTGGTAGCTCGTTAAACGGCTTGTATTCTGTGTGAATTGGTTTGAAATACAAAGAACATCATAAGGGAACTGGAGTAGGTGTATTTAAAGACCACGATGAATTATTTCATTTCCATATTCTTAGTCAACAGAATCAATACATGTCTTTGACATAATGAAACTCTCTCAATATAAGTGAATGACAAAATGAACTTTAATCTGAGGCCGAAACTTTATGAAATTACTTATTTCATGATTTCTACTGTGTTACATTCTTTGCAACATAAACTTTTATGTTCGGTTAATTTGTAGGTGTCTAAAATTGGAAGTATGTCTTTCATCTGTATATTTGTCCATTTGTTCTAAATTTGGGATGACAACACTCACCAGAGATCCATTATATGAAAGTAATGGTACTTTTCTTCCTACTGTTGTATCACTCTGAAGTGCTTGATATATGTCACGTGCCTCCCCATCTGTATTATTTTTAATACTGGAGAAGGTGGACAATTAAAATTTAAATAGCTCCGAACCTCCAGTTAGTGATGCCGACGGTCTAGGTGTAGAAATAACTCAAGGTGAAAGGTATACCAATTCCATAAAATATATCAAATGTATTAAACAATTTCATCGACAAATACAGTCAATAAACATTTCACGGTTGCCAATTACTGTCTCATCAAAGGAAATAAATGTCCAAAGTGAGAGCGTTTCCCGTCAGTGTTATCTCTGTTGCTTATCTGTCCGCCCCTTGTTTCTCTTTCGGTATTTTCCCTGAAGTACTTCCGGAGCCGTCCTTCTCATACTTCCGGTACTATCTATCGCGTACTTTTTCCGGCACTGTGCCTCCACACAAACTGCTAACGTCACAATAACGCCTGTCACGTGGTCTTCACGGGTCTACCGTCTCTCCGATCCTCGTTTGTCGACTCTACACCCACCTGGAAAGCTTCCTGTGGAATTAGAATGGACAGAGACATTTAATCGTGTCTCCTATATCTAATCTCAGGAGAATTAACCACACCTTTTATTAGAATAATGGCGAATAAGTTATCAGGTCAACTCACGCCCTCACATCTAAATATTCCATGCACGCTTTGTTCTATAATATTTGTGCTATAACAATAAAAAATATTATCACCTATTTCGAATACATGCTTACACGTCCCTAATTGTTAACTTCTCGATTAAGTAAACTATCCTCATCAATAGTGATCATACGCAATTCATACCCTACGAATTATAAAGACACAAATACCTAATTATATATGTACATAAGTCCATCAATGAATAACTCTGCATAATTCACAATAATAATAATAATGAAGACTTTGTATAGCGCCTAATCTTTAGAAGCTCTAAGCGCTTTACAACGTTAGACAAAACAACATAAGAAACATGTAGACTGATATGATTACAAAAAAAAAAAAAAAACCATGAAATTAGAAAACATAAAAAACATGCTGAAAATATTTATGGTAGGAAACATTATTAGGTTGCAAAGAATGAAACACAGTAGAAATCATGAAATGAGCAATTTCATAAAGTTTCAGCCTCAGATTAAAGTTCATTTTGTCATTCACTTATATTGAGAGAGTTTCATTATGTCAAAGCCATGTATTGATTCTATTGACTAAGAATATGGAAAAGAAAATAATTCATCTTTATGTTTATTCTTGCAGTCGAAATAAGTGAGTTTTAAGAGCACTCTTGAATGTGATCACTGTATTTTTGTGTCTAAGTTCAGTAGGCAATTCATTCCACGTTGCTGGGCCCTGGTATGCAAAAGAACGTTGTCCATATGGCCTCGTTTTCATAGTGGGAATAATGACTGGACGATTGTCGGAAGAGGAGCGTAAGTATCTTGCTGGTGTGTACACATTGGTGAGGTTGGATAAGTATGTTGGACTGGAGTCTGTCATTGAAACGTAGCACAGAGAACAAATTTAGCGTTTGATTATGGATCGAATGGATAGCCAGTGTAGGGTAGAGAGCAGCGGGGAGGTGTGCTCTGATCTTGGTACTCTAAGTATGATCTGAGCAGCTGTGTTTTGAACCTTTTGAAGTTTTTGGAGTAGATACTGATATGAACCAGGCAGAAATGAGTTACATTAGTCGTCTTGAAAGTATTAATTAACACACAAGTGTTTTACTGGCATCAACTGAAAGATATTTGCAAATGGAGCTGATGCGTATCAGCTCAAGATATGTAGCCCTGCATATGTTCATGACATGTTGGTGCAGTGTGAGAGTACTGTCCAGAGTAACACCTAGGTTTCGTACTGACTGTGTGAATTTAATGTTGATGTTGCTGATATTTATTGTTTGAGGTAAATGATGTGAACGAGAATGTCGTTGTGTTGTGTTGTGAATGAGAAAGTCTTTGTGTTGTGTTCAGAATGGTCTCAGTTTTATCATCATTCATATGCAGCTTGTTACATGTCATCCATGATTTCACACCATAAATGCACCTCTCTACACCTTGGATGGTAGCATCAACTTCAGTTGGGTGGCTAGATTTGTATATTTGGGTGTCATCAGCGTACAATTGGTGAGACACTGGATGATGATCTATGACACTTGAGAGCGACTGAGTGTACAGAATGAAGAGAATAGGTCCAAGAACAGACCCCTGTGGAACACCACAACATAGATCAACTGAGCTGGAGTGTATTCCATTTGCAGATACAATTTGTTTCCTGTTGACCAAGTAGGACTTGAACCACAGTAAGGCTATATCATGAATGCCAAATACATGCTGGAGACGGTAAAGTAATATATATTATGGTCTATTGTGTCAAATGCTGCAGACACATCAAGGAGGGCGAGGACTGTAATCTTTCCGCTATCCAAAGCAGAGAGTATGTCATTAACTACTTTTAGAAGAGTAGTTTCATTACTCTGGCAAGGGCGATATGCAGACTGTACATTGCTAAAAAGACTGTTTAAATACAGATGAGATACCAGCTGGGATAGAACAACCTTTTCTAGGATTTTTTTTATATGAATAGGAGATTAGAAGCTGGGCGGTAGTTCTTTAAATCGTTTTGGTCTAGTGTTGGTTTCTTCAGCAGAGGCTTTACAATGACAGTTTTGAAAGATGATGGGAATTCCCTGGATGAGAGATAGGTATTAATAACATCAGTTAGTGAAAGCAATACTGTATCTAAGAACCCAAACAGCAGTGATGTTGGAAATGGGTCAAGTTCACATGACTTTGGTGCACTCTTCATCAGGATTGTACGTACGAAATCCATAGAGACAGGTTTGAATGCTGCTAATGGTTGTCGCTGAAATTATGTGTCTCAGTTGTATGGTGACGACGAGTCAATTGAAACTGTGTTGTCAGTCTTATGTCTAATGGTTTGTACTTTGTCACGGAAGAAATTTGCAAACAGGTCCGGAAGGTCGACTGGAGAGAAGGTAGTTGGAAGTGGTGTACATTTTTTCTTTAGCATTAGCTTGTTAGTAATCTCAAAGAGCTCTTTGCAGCTGGAACTTTACATGCTCTTAGTACTGTAGTGGGCTGATTTCACTGCATGGACTATATTTGTGACATTCTTCTTAGCGGCTTCATAGATTTGCTTATGAATAGTGAGTCTGGTGGAAAGCCAAAGCCTCTCAGCTTTACGGCGGTCTCTTTTAGCAGTGCGAAGCTGATCCCTAACACTGCCATACCATGGAGAAAACTTCTGAATTGATAATCTGCACTTGGTAGCTGGAACATGTTTGTCGAGCAATGAACGTGGGCAGTTATCGAGTTGTTCTGCTGTAGGAGGTAAGCAAGTTGTTAGGTTTGGTTGGATGTCATGCATTAGTTTGGTTCTAGTTATCATACAGAGGATTCTTTTAGTAGCAGATAAAGGTGGAGGGTTAGGGACTGATACGTCAAGATGGCATATAATGCAGAAGTGATATGATGCAAGTTTGTGGGATACCACTGAGGACCGTAGAATGTTATCATCAGGTCTATGAAGAATCCAGTCTAAAATGAGACCATGTTTATGGGTGTGTTGGTTAACTGACTGTTTGAGGTTGAAAACATTAATGGAATCTAGGAGTTTTTTTTAATGTGTTTGGGTTTCCGAGACAGTCAAAGTGAAAGTTGAAATCTTCAAGAATAATCAGGTTGCCACCTTTGAATTTCCATACTCCAGGAGATTCTGAAACTGCTCCAAAAAAGAGATTGAGTCAGCTTTTTTTTCTACTAGGAGGAGGGCGGTATAGGCAGGAGAAAAGAACGGACTGACCTTTGCTCCAGTGTGAGTGTGCTTTGGACTAGTTCAAACAATGTGTTGTAGAAATTGAAAGTTGTGGTGTAGTTAAGACGTTTGATCATGGAGTTCTTTGTGATGACAACAATTCCACTTCAGCTACTCGTACAACTTATATTTGATCCTTTCTGGCTTTCGTTTCAATTTGTTCGTTTCTTTATTCTGTATTCCTTTTTGAAACTAATCCTTCTCTGCAATTAATGGTGTCACTCTTGCGCATTCTTCTAACCCTTTAATGCGTAGTTTTGAACATTCAGTGATATTTTTTAATGGATATTTTACGTTGTCCTTTCCTTTGCTGGAATGTGTGATGTGATTTGGATTTCTAACGTAGCTTTAACAATTTTTCAGTCATATCGCTACGATGTCTGAAGTGTGGCAGTTTATAGTGATGTCTAGCACTGGGGCATCATGCCGCAGACATGTAGCATGATGTCCCACCCAGTCACATTCTGACACCAGGCCAACCAGTCCTAACACTAACCACTTGATGTTGTGCGCCAAGCGAGGCAGCTGTTAGTAAGTCTTTGGTTTGACTCGGTCGGGGATCGAACCCACGACCTCCCGCAACCGAGGCGGACGCTCTAACCACTAGGCCACCGGAGCGGTTGCTGGAAGGGTTCGATTGATTAAATATTTTAAAACTAGAGAACAGGAATCTCTCGTATGTTTTTGATATTAAATGCGAACCCATTAACCTATTTTTCCGTCCTCTAATTTTCATAATCCATCCAGCAATAACTTCAGATTGAAAATAAATATTGTGAGGAAATATAGTCAGATTTGTTCATCTTTACGGCAGTAATTTTAACTTCCTTGTTGGTTAAATGGTTATGTAAAGTTTGTGACAGTCGGCTAAAGGTTGTGTGAGGTAAACAGCAGATGGACGGTTGTGTGTTTATTTAGTAATTAGACGGTTGAGTCGGCTAGTCTCTTCAAAGGGAGTTAAGCTCTTTGTGTCGCTAAAAAGACCAGATTTCTGCGCTCACATCTACGTGTGAAAAAGTTCAGCCCAAGCAATAGCCGAATATCAAACGAAGCATACCAGCCAATCGGAATCAGAGGAATTTTAAAAAATGTATCGGTAGGAGAAGTTAATCTCTCAGACAGACAAGGGAAGAATGAAATATCTAGCCATACCTGTGTAACTTTTATCAGTGGTTTCGTGACCTTTGAGAAGGGCGGAGTGCAACTGAACTACAAGGAAGTATCAAAAACGGTTATGGGGAAAGACCACTCCGAGCGAACGAGATTCGCAAAATAGGCGAGAGGAATTGAACTGAAAAGAAATATGGTGCTTCTACAGTTAGGAAATATCTCAGCTAAATATTTGTGTTAATATTCGTATATAGGAATTTAATAGATTGTGCATTTTAAAGTCTGGTTAATTTATTAGGACATAGAAAATAACAGATCGTAAAATTATATGGGAATATTACATAGTATTTTGCTGAATCTATTAATTGAATTGCAATGTGTATTTGCATTATCAGTATGTATACTAAGAATTATAAGAAGGAGACAGAGTTGATTTGTATGTATATGTCTTTACGTATTTCTATCATTCATTCTATAATTCTTAGGACACAGGTAATGCGAATGATTACCGTAACCACGGTAGATTGCTGTGTCAATTGTAACATTTAGACGATGTGTGCGTGTGTTACGGAACTTCGTAAGTAATACTATTTGTATGTAGGACAAGGTGTGTATGAAATAAGTAGACTTTAGTGTGTGAGAAGGTCTGTTAAAGTGTTCGCCATTTGTCTGATGAGAAGTATGCGAGAGAGTGGTAGATTACGAAGATTAGTATAGGGAGTTAAGGAATTACGTCAATTATGTTTTCTATAATTATGTTTTCTATAATTATGATTTCTATAATTATGTTTTCTATACGAAGCTCATAGTGTGCACGTAAGAAAAGGCACTGAACTCACAAGAGAGGAAAGGAGAAAGTACAAGAATCAATACAGAATGAATGCAGAATGAAAGAGTGCAAGAACTAGCACAGGACGGGTGTAGGAGAAAGGAGAAATAGCACAAGACGCGGCACAGAACGAGTGCGGGAAGGAAAAACAAGGGAGAATAGAAGAAGAGAGAAACAAATGCAGCAGAGCACAAGGGATTACTCGCTGAAAGGAGGCTCTCTCAAATTAGGGCGTTAACTCTCATGTGATGAAATAAAGAAAGACATTTGTTAACAGGCCTATTAAGGTATTAATTTGTGAGTGAAGTGTAGTTGATTATATTCAGAAATTAACTGAATAACTTTATTTATTAATAATATTGATTAAATTGTTACATATTTTATCTGTAGTTTTTCATGTATTTAGGCTGTCGGCATTGCTGACTGGAGACTCGTAAGTCATTTAAACTTTAAATGTCCACCTTAGTCATAAGACTGTAGAGGAAATGTGACAAATATCAACCACTGATAATTTTTTCCTCTAATTCATCAGCACATTTTTTTAACGAAACTTCATACACGCAATTATGATAATCTGACAAAATGACTTTCCAGCCATAGATGTTTCCTCACCTTCCTCAACTCGTTTGCAACCAACATTTATTTGGAAAGAATTCTGTTTAGTATTCATCAATTTTTTATATATTAAAAAACAGTGTAATTAAGCCACTTTTATTAACTTACTTAAACCTATTTGTACAATTTTGCAATTAAAAGTATCACTGGATAAGATTCAGTAATTTTTAGTCACATTTACTATCGTTTAGTACTTTATTTCTTTTAGATAGTTATATAGTTATCGCGCTTACGCAGTGTTGTCTTTTCCACGTTCTAAAAAAGCTTTTGAAATCTAACAACTATGTGAAGAAGAAAGTAAAAAAAACTTCCTAATTTCACGTAAGCAACAAAAAAAAAAAAAATACAAACAAATAACATCTGAAGAAATGTGCAGTATTTTATCAAATGAATTTAAATTTCAAAGAGAACAGTTGGAAACATTGTTTTTAAAGCTGGACAAATAAAAATAAGTTGGCGTTATTGTAAGAGAAATGGAAAGAAAGATGAAGACGGGATTTATGCAAATTCCGAACAAATAAATAATAACAAGAACAGATGGAGTAACAATGTTCGGAACAGTTTAAATTATATGTAGTTCGTTTTTGTTAGTATCTGTTAAATTATGTATAAATCTGAAATATTGTCAAAGCAACCAACTCTTCAACACGATGTTTCGGCGACACATTGCAAGCTATTCAACATTTGAGCAACCATTTCTTAGCAGAAATATGATAACAATATGTTCAGAATGAATATTTAAACAGTCATTTCACTTAAGCACGCCTACTAGTTGAACAAAATCAATTTGCTCCTTTCGTTCATAAGAACACATACGTTCAACTTTGTTTTCGTTTCAAACATAAGAACCTGAAAATTCAATTAACAATTTGTTTTCTCATCCATTTGGCTATGAAATTTATTTTAAGACTTTTTACTGTTGTATAGTCATATTTGAGAGCTGTGCCATTTGGGTAGTTTTAGTTAAAAGAAGAAAAAACAAAAAACCCACATTGTTTTCCTGTGTAATAGTTACGGAACGATTAAATCAATGCGATATGCAAAGACAGCATCCATAAAATACATTTAAAAAAAAATGCAAACTTCATAAAACATTAATCTCACAATGTTTGATTTGTGTTTAGGCCGAAGATACGTATATACTGTTACCGTGTGAAGTATCGGCGGAATATGCTTTCGGATAGGGTATATGTACACAGCGACCATGTCCATACTTAACCGTATTTAACTTATACTGCCGACATACGTTATTTTATAACAGGACCTTTACGCTCCATTATTTCCTTTCGTCTTCATTTTCTTCCATTCATCCGACATTTTGTACAAGTATATTAAAAACTTCATTAACAGCAGCATTAATGCATTAAAAAGACAGGCCTTTTTTAATAATGACATGATGGAATAATATAAGTTACTTTTAAATTTAAAAACAGCTGTATGCAAGCTAATAGACGCTGTAATGTATGACAAACTATGCCACCGCGACCTCTACCGTGTGATTCAAAGTATTTTTTCCTTCTTAAATGACCTGAAATAGATGGGGTGGGATGGGTGGGTACAAAATTAGAATCTTTCAACATTTCGACTACAATGTCAATAGTCATAAATTGATTGAAAATACAAAAATACCATTGGCAAAGGATATTAAAGTAAATAATACCAATGCCGTAAATAGGGTATTTCTAATACCCTCAGTGGAGCTATTTCCCCTTTTAAAATAAACAAAGAAGCAACCTAAATTTTATGTCCGTTATTCTGCTGGGAATCGATCATTACTCCCCCTTGTTATTTTCAGATATCGTTCTTTCGGAATTCAGACAGATACCAAGGCTATCTGGTCAGCAAAACATGGCAGACCATAAATAAACCTAGTTTCTTAAGATTAATGTACTTCCTAATGGCTATTCGATCCTGACTCACATTAACAGCACACGAGACATAACAGTTCCATTCTCATCTCAATTACACAAATGAATGAATGAAATTCGTTATATGATTTCACTACGCTATTTTCAGCGAATGTACACATTCAAGTCTTTATCATACGTTAAATCATCTAAGACTGGTGAATATAAACGAATTCTCGTAGCTCATATCAACTAAATTAATGCATGAAATCTTAGAATACCTAATTCCTATACAAACAAGACGACAACTTCAACCAATTGGTCAGACTTATATAAGAAGATTATTGTACGAATTCAGATGAACTCAAACACAGTTATACTCATATCAAGAAAATTGATCTACGAATTTAAACAAATAAATTCATGCAAATATAAGCAAATAAATTAATGCAAGTCATAATATTGGTTTCAACAAACTACATGAAATTGACGCAGATAACTCGTGCTTCAAGCTTTGTTTGCTTATACCGCCAGAATTGTGTCCGTTGACTTTCCAAACATCTGGCCCCTTTAATAAATGTTTTACGAGAGAATTTTTTCCAAATTTACTCTCGGAGTCTCTTATATTTTCACTCTAGCAGGAAAAATGCACACTAATTAGATTTTTGCAATGGGGCAATATTTAAACCCCAAGGAATTTCGTATGGGGAAACACCCCACCCCCCACAATTTAGCGTAACCAATTAGGATGATATATAGTTACCGCCTTTTATAACTAGGCGTCAAAATTCGGGTCAGCCTGACCTCTACTTTCCCGAATAACTGTTCTGGAGAATTTCAATTCTGACAGTTCCGATATGAACTCGAAGTTAGCCCTGTCCCTAATAGTCTGTCTGGCTGCTAACTAAACGAAGGCTTAAGTAAGAATCACGTCTTCTCCCGATACAGACATTAGAAATCATGGTAGTATAGCGATTTAACGAGCGCCTGTCCCCATAAATTTAATTAATTGTTAATGCGATTTTGATAGATCGACAGAAATTTGCATCCTTACTATATATATATATATATATATATATATATATATATATATATATATATATATATATATATATATATATATATATATATATATATATATATATATATATATATATATATATATATATATATATATATATATATATATTGTTGTTGTTGTTGTGGGGTTTAACGCCATTTTTCAGCACACGATAGGCTATACATGGCGGCTAGTATTAATGGTGGAGGAAGAACCCGGGAAAACCCCGGAAAGAACCACCGACCCTCGAGAAGCTACTGGCAAGCTTTCTCACATACCCACATTGGCTGAATCTTAGACGCGAACCGCCGCAGACAGAGGTGAGATGGCAGTGATCCGTAACGAAGAGCGCTTTAGACCACTCTGCCACTCGGGGCCCCATATATATATATATATATATATATATATATATATATATATATATATATATATATATATATATATATATATATATATATATATATATATATATATATATATATATCCTTTTAAAATTACGTCTTTTGATTAATCATGCAGAAATAAAAAGAGAAACAAATGTATTATATTCTTTTTAAAGAATACGCATAGCATACACATCAATATAAAGTGCCACACTGCAGACATCGTAGCGAATGACTAAAATTTTAAAAGCTAGGTTAAAAATCTAAATCACACACACGCGCGCATACAGTTATGAACATTCCATTTAACGTGATTGTACACCAAATAATAATATAGATGTCATAATGTTTCTCTCACGCAATCAATTCATTTGCGGCAGCCTTGAGAGTTTCTGTGATTTACGCATTGGTACAATCCTTGCATCGTTTGCACTTCAAATTATGCTTTCATTTTTCCTTTTCATTTCCCTGATCTCCACAAACGTTACAGAAATCTGTAAAATTCGTAAAATCATAAAATAAAAAACATAGGAACAAGATCATTCATGTTGCTATCTATTTAGTAATTTTGTTATGAATTTGTTGGCAAAAATTTGATTATGAATCATTAAAACAGCAACCGGCTTTTGTCCATAGACCCATTTTTTCTACTATACACTTACACGTTAGTTCAAATTTGAAAGTTTACGCATGCTACATCCCAAATCATTACGAGTCTTTGGGTATTTGAAAAGTTCAGAATATTTTCTTATGCCCTTTTTTTCTTTGAACCCGTCCGTAAGTTTAATGCCATTAAAAAGACAAAATAACGTTCTAACACGGTATTTGGAGCTTCTTGTTCAGTACGCCGAACTCGTGCAGATAATATAGTGAGTTTCTTAACAAATGTTGAAGAAGGAGAATAATCCTTCTACTGTGCAAAGAGTATATTGTAACACCCTAGCACTCTTAGGGTACTCTCCTATTAATATAAAAAATATTACTTTTATTATAGAGAAGTATCGTTCTGAAGTTCAAAAAAGTTTCCGAAAGATGGGTCGAGCATCTGTTGACGGCTGATAGCCCCACCACCACTACCAACCCCCACCAGCCTCAGCTGAATCACCAAACATCAACTCGCACGCATGAAAAGAGTGACCAAAGTCGTTTGAATGAGATCGTTCGCAGATGATGAAACATGAATTTACTTTTCTTAACTCGACACAAGAAAATTAACAAAGTTAGGATCCGTGAAAACGAGCAGAGACCACAATACGGCGTGCTCCCCCTATACCCCTTCATATCAGTGTCAAATTGCCCCCTCCTCCAAAAGATGGGTCTCCTGCCTGGGGTGTATACAGTTATACCAGCTATATGCAAACAAACCCAAATACACAAAATATATATTTGCATATATAACCATGCATTAAAAAAAATAAAAAGATGTAAAATTGACTTAAAAGCGCGTGAACTAAAAAATAAAATATATGCAGCTGCTGGCCAAATACATTAAATTCCAAGATCTTAAAATATAAAGCCTATTTTGGCAAAATAAATTCTAAACGTAAAAGGTAGAATCATAAACGCAAGAAGCTACGAAATACAGCAAGTACAGCGCTCAGAAACAGCAAACAATTTAATAGAATCAACTCGACACAGTCAAGCAAATATATTCACAGGGTCCACAGCTCCAACTTCTAATCTTTAAAAAAAAAAAAGTTCTACATGTTAGATGCATTCATCTTTGTTGTTCCTCCCTAGAGCTTTGGAGACTTGAAAAGGAATAATTATTTTCCATACTTACTTGCCCTTACCGAAAAATCGAGGATGTGTTCATGAATAACATTAGGTTACAAATGGCCTGTTGGTTTAGTAATTTGAAAACGGATGGATCCGTATCTTCTAATCTTTGCAGATTCTATCATTGGCAGACCAGAGTTCAAAATATTGTAATGAAGATTCATGCCAAATTCTGTAGTCATATACGTCCCCAAACACAAGCACGTCGTTTTGAAATAAGTGTATTTTTTCTGTCGAAAAGAATGTGTTGCCAAAATAGTTTATGCTTGTTTAACCAATATATAACATATGCGCAGAGGTATTACGCTTTCTTTAATTGTATAAATTCTTTTAGATTTTGTTTGGTGTGTTACAAACTTGATTTTTAAAAAAGAAAAATATTCACAGTTTTGTTCACATGATTCACAAAATATTTCGTATTGTCACGATACGATGACATATCTGACTGAAAATTATTCCACTTTTATGGATTGTAATAATTTAGTAACCTTTGCTTGAAGCAAACGCGTTTATTAAGAAAAGATTCGTTTTCAATACACTTCACACGTTCAACGCGCGACGTACATCAATGTCCACATAAAAAAGAAAATTTCACAATCCAGAGGGGTGAAGAAACGCCAAGCCTTGTTACTATATTTAGAAAATACATCATCATTTGTGACGTAAATGTGTAGACGAACAGACAGACGGCCATTTTGATTGCGTTAACACAAGCACGGAGGCTCCAACTCATGAATACATAGGAAACAACCCTTGCGAAGTCCACAAAATGATGGGAGAAGGCTACTCCAGGTCGCTTCAGCCCAAAAAGGCTCCAATTAGTGCTGAATACAGAGTGACAAACAGCGTTTTAGGTCTTGGGATAAACGGAAAGGTGGTCGAATGCTACTCAGTCAGCACAGGAGAAAAATTCGCCCTGAAGGTTCGAAACGGAATACCACTTTTGATAGCTACTTTAAGCAACTTAAATTTATTCTTCTATACTAACCCCAAAGTTCACGTATTTAACATATGTGTTCTATCATGTTATTACTTTAATCAAGCCACTCGTGGCTTAGAACCCGATTGATTTGGTACGAAGTACCATGGTATCCGGTTTCCAATCCAAAACGTACATTAGTCAAGATCACTGGTCACTAGTGGCTGACGCGAGCTAAATGTTGAAAAAACCCACACAAAAAAAAAAAAAAATAGTCTAAAGGGAGAAAAATTTATACCAAGTGACATAAGTTCCTCAGATTATTCATGTGATCTGTTCGGACACTGGACATAGTTGACATAGTAAACATTATGCAAGATATAAGGTAAGAAACGTTCAAGCACTCCCTTCTACACATTACCCTCGATCTCAAACTGCAGTTCCTGTCCAAGAAGACACAGTCATAAATGTATGGTTCATTTTGCTCCTTATATGTTTTTCTATTCTTCCAATTATTCTTTACTTTTCTGATTTGCATCAAACTGAAGTTACAGGCTTTGAACATAAAAAATTGTGTGAATTTTGCCTGCTCCAACACATGCTCACCTAAAATATATTGGTACATAGAGATATGTGACTTTAAGACACCTTCCTTCACAGTGTTTCCCTTTACCCTCATTTGCACTTCAGAGACCCCCACAATTTTAATCTGACCACCAGTTTTTATACCAAAGTTTGTTTTTAACTCAGCCTGACCCCCATTTTTGATACCAAGGTGATTTTTGACTCATAGTCTTGCACCTCTAGGGGATACACTGCCTTCATTGATCTGAGGACAGTGGTAGATGTAAAGGTAAGGTTCTACTTACCATTCATTCGAATAAACTTTTGGAGTATTGTTCTATGAAAGAATTACGTGTTCACAAACTTCTACTCCATTTGAAATCCATCAATACAAAATTCACAGGCCTACCTGGTAGAGCAGAGGTGGGCAAACTTTCCAGTGCAAGTGCCGCATACACAAATTTACACCTTGTTGCGGGCCGCATAGTTCATTAAGTAAAATAATTTTAGGTTTTTCTAAATAACATTAGAATTAATTTTCAGTTGTTAATATGTTAATATTTGAAAATTTAAACTTCAAAAGAAGCACATTTATTTGATAAACAGAGTAACATAAACAGAGTCAGTGCGCATGATGACTTGTTCCTAGGCCGAATGAAAACCCTTGGCGGGCCGTAGTTTGCCCACCCCTGTGGTAGAGCATTGGCTTCAGATGTTGATGTTTGAGGGTTTGAACCCTGGCTGAGTCATACCAAAGACTTATAAAAATGGTATTAGCAGCTGCCTCATTTGGTGCTTAACATTAAGAAGTTAGTGTTAGAGCTGGTTGGTCTGGTGTCAGGATAATTTGGCTGGGTGGGACATGATGCTACATATCTGTGGCATGATTTCCCAATGCTAGAAATCACTAGAAACTGCCACACTGCAGACATCATAGTGATTATGACTGATTTTTTTTTAAAGCTACATTAAATATCCAAAACACACACATGCACACACGCAATTCACTATATCCTGAGTGAAGAGCACTCTTGTGGCACACATAACTAAGGGTCTTTACAGTTTCTACTTAAAGTAGTTAGCAAATTAACTAATTTATTAGACTCATTATTAACTTTACTTTTTTCTAAATCAAAATGGTATCTGTTGCAATAATATTTATATTATATAGGAACTTTAATTTATCTTTGTACATACCAATGGATTGTACTTAATCATAACTTTGTTGGGGTGGGCTAAATTCACACAATTCTTATGTTTTGGAGCCTGTAACTTCAGATAGGTGCAATGCAGAATAGTAATGATGGTTTGATGAATATAAAAATGTCAGTTAAATGAACCATATATTCTTGGTGCCATGTTGAACGGAAATAGTGGCCTGAGATCGAGAGTCAGGTGAGGAAGAGAATGCTTGGAAGTTACTTACCTTATATCTTATATAGCATGATAGTATCCAGCATCAGTATGGATCACAAGCATACTCTGAGGAGCTTCTGTCGTTTGGTATAATTATTTTTTTCCTCCAGGCCATTCAATTTTTCAACATTTAATTTGTGTCAGCCATCTGTGGTGAAGATCTTTTATACAGAATGCCTCGTGTTGAAACAAATTCATGATAAAAACCTATATAACAAATAATGAAACATTTACATGCTACAACCATTATAAACTTTTGTACACTAATCATTATGTACCTAAAACAATATTAGTCCTTCATTGACCGTCTATTTATGACAGACAGGTCAAAGTCTTACTGCTTGAATAAGCTTTGCCATGTTGTCAGTACTTTGGATAGTGACAAGGAAATCAGAGACAATTTTTTCTAAAAATTACTTATTTGTCAGCTTATATGGAGTGTTTCAAGGCAGGGTTTGGTTTGTTTCCCAGTGAATAGCTACATTATTCCAATCATAGGTTTTTGTTTAACCTGGACTGTAATAGATTTGTAACCAACCCATAGAACCATTGAGAACTTTGTTCATAGCCTCAGGACTAAAAACTGTTAGTGGCAGTTTGTTAGCCCAAGGATAGTAAATTTCATGTTGGACTAGTAGTTTTCATAATTAGTTGGATGGCTTGTTAAAGTTTCAGTTGATGCCGCCATTTAGTAAAATTAAGATAAAGCAGGACTAGTAGATTTCTGAATCTACTAGTTCTTCTGGTGACAAAGAAATTTATGTTAAATATTCTAGACTTGGCTTGCACTTGCAATAAGTGTGAATCCTGATGATTTTGGGGTCAAAAGTTCAAAATTAATTTTCACTGTGACTGAAGGAAGAAAAATGGTTTCTGTCAAAGAAAAATTTATCATAGATCAAAGCTTCTTTGCAATTTACATAAGATAAGAAAAATAGCTGTTGTTTGGGTCCTAAGGTCAAGTTAGGCCAAAGTTTGTGTAGGCTTACACTTAAGTTTATTTTGGGTCAAAAGGACCAAGTCATCGTGGCTGAAAGAAAACTGCATTTTACAGAATAACTCTTGTTCTAGAGTTAGCTCCTTGACCAAACTTTGTGGATGGCTTATACTTAGGTTAGTAAAGAAACCTGTAGAGTCTGTGGTTTAAAGGTTGGGTCACGATCATGGTTAAGTCTAATAAGAAAATAATGATTTCTTGAAGACCATGTAGCTTGACTAAATGTTGAGGTCATTGGTCGGTAATGTTTGGAGACGACCATGTTGTCCTAGTGCCTACATAAAATACTGTAATGTGGGACAGATGCGTCATATGCCCTTCATGGTATTTTTGTACTTAATTGAGCTTATGAAGACAGTGTCTTGTACATATACAACTGAATTTTGACATGAATTTTTATTTTGTTACTTTTCATTAAGCAAACTAATACTCGGCTTGATTACGTTGATTTTAGGATGAAGCATCATGACTTGGGGTTTTTATGTCGGTGATGGTTTGTTTTGTATGATAACCAGGGTTTTCATTCAGAACCATCTGGTGACTGAATATTTTGTTTCAAACTGCTTCCTGGCCAGTTCAGACTGAAACATCTTTAAAATTGTAAGGAATAAACTAAAGTTAAAAACAAAACATTAAAAGAAAAACAAAACCTGGACTTGAAAAATGTTCGTAGATCTTACATTTTATGTTTTGAAAAATAAAACACTTGTATTTCAGAAATCTAATTTGTATCTATCATCAGTCTTTGTTCTCCATTTCAGTAGAATCGGAATTTGTCAATCAGTGTACATATATTTACATACTAAAATAGAACAATTGCAAAGCAGCTGGCACCAATCAGCAGTCCCCATTTTCATTGAATAGAAAAATGGTAAATTATTGATCGATAAAGTACTCATCAATTTATAGACTCATTGCTACACATTTATACGTGCACTTTCTGGTTTAGTCTGAAGTCACATTATATGAATATCCAGTCAATCTTGATGGTGATGGGGCCATCACTGCAGCTATTGATATGGCAGTTAAAAGGTTAAGCTTGGAAGGTTTTGATGATGATGATGAACATGACGAGTTGGATTGGTAGAATGCAGCTGTTAAAATCACTGAATGATAACTCGAGTGTTAATGGCTATATAACATTTAATATGTTTTTAGTTCTCATTCTGTATATGTATGTGCTGTACAACTAACTTGCTTTTTTCATGGATGGCCGTTGCATATCATGAATATTACAGTAATATCAAAACAAATTCAGGTGAATTTTACTCCATTACAGATGAGATTGGACATCTGTGTTCCAATTATATGAAATAAAAAATGAGATTTAAATATTTTTGTATCTTCAAATTAAACTTTCCATAACAAAAATAAAATTTATATGAACCTACCTACACCAACTGTTGTTTCTGGTGCTTTGTTTGAATATGTTGTATCAATAATTGGATATAATGAAGTCTGGAGAAAAAGTGTCCCTTTTCCTTAGAAAATTTTCATAAAAATGCACCCAGATGTGTTCAAAATGCAGGATGTTTCATTGTTTTGAAAAAAATAATGTGTAGGAGGGCATGCCCCCAAAACCCCTAGCATTTTGTGCATTTGGTGCTCACCAAAGTTTGGCCTCTTCAGATTGGTTTTGGGTCTCCATATTTTTCTTAATGAAAACCCTGATGATAACACATATAGGTATGAATCAATTTTTAGAAAAGCCAGCTTGTGGATATGAAGAATATATTGAATGAAGTCTGTTCAGTAACTTTACTTTTTAGCTCACTTGGCTGCTGTAGGGACAAATGGTATGGTCATTTGTCCATCACCAATTGTGCATTGTCCATTCACAATTACTTTTTATGTCTCCTCATAAACTGTTTGACAATTTGCACATTATTTTATATCTGGCATCAAGGCATTTCATATTTGTTCATTGGCTGATAATCCATTATCTGGTATGGCTGCCATTATTTGCTTAACAGGATTTGATCAAATGTGACATTATCTGAGCATAGATGGCTGTCAGATTTTCAATAATGATGCCAGTACTTACTGGCTTTAAGATTTGTACAAACTCGTGATCAAATATGACCACATTACTGAAAGTATAAAAACCTTTCATTGAACTCTTCTTATCAACAGCCCAATAGAAGATTTTGCCAATTGTGGCATAAATTGCTATTGATTATGTAAGAATAATGCTGATCTGCCATTAAACATGGACACCATTACTATCAATAGAAAAACCACAGACTGATTTCTTAAAAACAGCTTGATGGAACACGATAAAATTTGACAGAAAATATCCTGATACAGATGTCTTTAAAATTTGTAAAAAAAATGATGTTACTCCATGTTGACTTTAAAATTTATACAAGTGAGCCTCTCAAAATATGCATGGTTTCTGGTTGGCTGACCATCCCTGTTTCTCATTGCCGACCTTAGCTACTTTTCCGACCATGGTAAAAAAAGACCCACCAAATAATAATAAAAAGTCACTGAAATTGATTTGTTCATCTAATTGGGCTAGTTTAGCCCCTCAATTTAAACTGCAATATGAAGCACTTAGTACATTATTTGTACTAATCATAATAATAATAATGTTTTTAAAAAAAAATACCAACCCTAATTTTAAAACCAGTATAATAGGAAATACATTTTTTTGGCCTGATGCCAGTCCAAAATCAAGTATGGTCACTATTACTAAAAATAGAAAAATCCTTAAATGACTTGTTCTAGAAAATCAGCTCAACAGAATTTGACCAAGTTTAACAAGAAACTTGCTTAGATAGATTTCAGTTTGGACTATGACGCAGATATGCCATCATATATTACCACCATTGTAACAGTTAGAAAAGTCTTTAAACCAGCCTCTACCAATAAGCAGATGATGAAGTGCGTATTTATTCATTCTCGTGTTGTCATTTTTTTAAATGGAGATTGTGATCTGTCTTTCCAGCAGTCATATTAACTTGATCTCCTAAACCACTGACTCTAAACATGGTACATAGCTACATATGGTGAGCTCCAGAACATCCAATAGCCCTATGACCAGGGCTCTTTAAATCATTGTAGAACTACTCCTTTCCCCTTTTCTGTAATGGTGCACACTTTGGTGTATCATGAAAGATATTGATATCACTGAGCATATAACTTGGGTTTTACCTAATGATGCATAAATATGGCATGTGGCAATAGCAAGTTGAAATAGCAGTTTCAGTACGGTGTTGAAATAATAGTGAAAACGTATGGCTGTTTCAGGTACTTGGAATTGGAATTGGGGCTGCCACTATTGGAATTTGAGCCAGAGCTAGTGATTTTTTCAAGTCATTTGCACTGAGCTTGTGATTTTTTCAAGTCACTTGCACTGAGCCTGTGGTTTTTGAAGAAAAAATATTCTTTGAGCACTATGATGCGATGATTGTCTTAAGTAGGGTATGATTTTTTTGTCCTCTCCACATGGTTTCCCAGGGAGGGTCCAAAGCCAAATACAAGGCATATAAAAAACTGCAGGTATATTTTATTTATTTAAAATTGAACTTTACAATTGCATTTGTAGTTTGACCCATTGATTTATTGGTTTTGAATTATGACCATATGGTCACTATAGCTTAGGGTAGGGTGGGTGCAAATCGGAGTCTGAAGTGGAGGGAAAACTATTTCATAGTAAACTAAAGGAAAATTTTAAATTGCATCTAATACTATGTGCCCATTATTAAAAGTACCTTCCCTAGGTCCCAGGTATGTTTACTGGAACAGTCAGATTTCATTATTTAAAACAATTTTTGAATTTAATCCGCATGCAATATTATATGGTAAATTTTACCCCAATGTTGAGCATGTTCATATTACTTCTTCACCTTAAATTATAGATATTCTGTGAAAATAAAATAAAATGTCTTTGTCATTTCAGGTTTTAAGAGATGTACCAAAAGCTAGAAGAGAAATTGATTTACATTGGAGAGCATCTGGATGCAGGCATATTGTTAAGATTGTTGATGTTTTTGAAAATGTGTATGGTGGTCAGAAATGTCTTTTAGTGGTTATGGAATGGTGAGTTTACTTCTAAATTTTAAAAAATAATACACACACAGACTTTTTGTATGACTCTATGGTTTTGTAATTAATTTTGAGATTATTAAATACCAGGGATAAGGTAGGCCATTTATAGATGGTAGTCGATTCATTTTTCTGTTATCTCCTTCTCAAAACTGTATTGGGGTCACTTAGTGCTCCAGAACCATGATAGTCCTACCTTCCCCGTGAGTTACTTGACAAAGGAGACTTAATTTATATTTTTATTAACTGTATATAAAGGTCTAAAATAGGTAGATTCATATGTAGGGCACTATTTTGGATGGATATTAGTCCATGGACATCAGCCAGTTACAGAGAGTTGTTGTCCTTCATCTGAGTTTACCAGTGGTGACAAATTCAAAGGCACCATGACAGGAAGCCACAAACTTGGATATAAAATGCACTGGAATGTATTATTACATAAACAAATCCTTTGCTCATATTGATAAACCACCCAAAAAGTGCATTGTTATATCATAATCCGCTTATGCTGATGTCTGGCCTTAGTAACATATACCGTAATATAACTACCTGACTAGCTACAACTGATACCTCAGAAAGTGGGAATGGGAACAGTTATAATCGACCAGATGACAGAAATATATTTTTGTTTTTGAAAAATGTGCCCAGAAAAATAGTTTTGCTGAAACTTCATATAAAACTTACTACCTTTGAAGCGCTGATCATTCTGTGTGTGTGTGTGTGTGTGTGTATATATATATATATATATATATATATATATATATTCTCAATGTTCTACCTTTATTTGATGTTGACCTAGCAATAACAAACAGGCATTTGTTTGGTCCATCAAGTAAGGTCTTTAGTGGCGCCTTCAATAACACATGCAACAAACTTAAATAAAAGCATTGTTTCTTTTTTCATGGTGATTGGAACATATTTATTTGTGTCATGAAAGTTTCCTGTAGATGCTTAAGATTGCTATCAATATCTGGCAGTCAAGTTAAATGAAGGTGGGACATCACACAAGAATGTATATTAAACTTTATAATTTGTTCATGTTTTCATTTCCCTATGAATAGCCTCATTCCCTTGGTAGCCTTGGCATGATGGTAGTTATCTGTGGCTGACCAAAGTCTAGGCCAATTTAGGTACATGTACATGTAGCATATAAACAACTATACAGCCACATGATAATAAGATAATGAATATCAGAGTGAATTGTTTCATGAAACGTGTTTGTTGACAGTGGGATATAGATCAAACGAGGAATGCCATTTCTTATATAGACGTGTTGCATTTTTTAATGGGGTTGGACTGATGCATGAATTTTCTATGATCTGATCTAATACTTGTGTATATCATATGAGATTTTTTTTTTCTTCTGTGTAAATCCCCTGACAACAGGTCACCAAAAATGTTTTCACTTGTATGCAAAATTTCACCATCACCAGACCCCACCCCCAACCCCGTCTAAACATCCGCTTATGTCGGGAATATTACCTTGGGCCCAAGATTGTTGAGATAAACAGATAGTACTGTATTATGAAAATAGTGAAAAAAAATTGAAAATCGCAACAAAATATTGAGGTTGGCGAGTTTTTGGGGTGACAGCTTTTTTAAAGCCAGCACCAAACGTGCATATAGCAGTGTTTCCCTCTAGTTGTTGAGGTCAGCTATTGTATAATTACTTTAACAGTGGATCAGTAGTGTTTGTTTATTAGCATCTGAAGTGTGTCTTGATTTATACAGTTGCTGTTTACACCTATGTTCATAGGTGCCATTTACTATGTTTAATCTGTGTTTCATTACACAATTTTAAGTGAGAGCAAGGGACAGCTGTATTACTATTCATTAAAATATAACTTGAAACATCTCGAACAAGGTTACAAGACCGTTTAAAAATTCAGAATACTTAAGAGTGTTTTTGTTGAGTTCATTTTTAGTCTGTTTCCTTTTTATTTCAACTCCACTAGAGGACAACTGATTTGTAATCAAAGACTCAAAAGCCAAAACAACCACATTTGATCCCTTTATTACTTATAATACTTTTAAAAAACATCCCACACTGGGCCTCAGCTCTCCAGATGACAACAATAAAAGTAATCAGTTAACAGCTTGTCAGCATGATCTTAGTTTTCTCAGGCAAATTAGATTTTGTTGACACCCCTGATGGGCACCTCATTTAGAATTATAGGAAGGGTCCAATCTGAAATTTATGGGGCCCCATGTATTAGGTTGTCAGATATTTTGAGCACTGCTGTATTACAGATGCTGTGGATCTTTGCCACTCTTCATCTTTTCTCATGTTATGATATTTCTTTAGTAGTTTATTTCAGAATTATTCCACATTCAAAAAGAGAAAGGAAATAAAAGACTACATTATTCTCCGAAACAGAAAGCTGGTTTCTTGACTTTATAAACAGGATGATTCATTATCATTATTCTTCCATTTAGGGAATTGCAGAATGTCAAAATCATTGAAGATGCATTTGCAATAATAGTAGTAGTAGCCAATTATATGAAAAGCAGTGTTGTTGAATATAATTTAAAGAGCTATTTTATTTAACTTAATACCTTATAATTAATTCCTGAGTTTTTGTTTTTTAATGTTTTTTTCAGCATGGAGGGTGGAGAGCTCTTTAGCCGGATTCAGGAACGAGCCGACTCAGCATTTACAGAGAGAGGTAATGTGAAGGGAATTGTAAACATGCAACCAAAGAGTCTTTTTTTATATTCAGATACATTAGCTTTTCCAAATATATTCTTTTACTACCACACAGATCCAACCCTCCCAAAAACCCAGAAAGATGCTAAACCTTTCTTTTGGATTTTTTTAGCAACGTAAATCCTCAAATGTGATCAGCTTGCCAAAGCAGAAGTTAGATGAGAGTGGTGTCCTCTTTGATAATAGTATTGGCATCAAATGCAGTAATTCATTAGCCACTAATTCTGCTTGTGCTTAGCCACAATGCTCTTTTGATCCAAGTGACCCTGAAGCTTCTCATACCATTACAGTCACTAATCTTTCATCCATGTCCAGAGAAACCTCTACTTCATGCAAGGCTCTAGTCCAGCAGGCCTTGCACTGAAAAAACTTACAATCTTCATTTTGTGGTGTCATGCAAATGAGGTCACACCACTGTCAGCATCCATTCCCCAGCGGGTCAACTTGATTCTTTTTCTCTTTGAATGTATGAAGCTAACACCAATAACTATTAAGGATATTGCACCATGATTATGGTCATCTTGGCATTAATCCCAGGAAAAATCTCTCAGACTTAAAAAAAGAAATTCTTTCAAGAAACTGTACATAAGAATTTCACCAAACAATATTTTGTTCGCTTCTAATGTTTTTAAAAATTAATTGACAGCATGGTCTTACTATCTTTAAAATATACAGTATCTAATTGACTAGCATAAAGCTCACTTTTGAAGTTTTATTTGATCCAGTCTGTAAATGAGTATTTTTTTAAAAACATTTTGGCCTAGTTTACATATTTTGTTTTTAAGGTGTTGTGCTGTGACACATTATAGTTGAAAACACAAAGAATATATATAATGCCCATATTATAGTCTTTGAGGCATCGTTCACTCATCCGGGTTTTGATCAGTCGAGACAGTAAGCTTTTACACAGCAATTGTCACATGCTTTGTGGCTGTAGAATGAATAAACAGTTCAGAAAATATGATGACCAAAGAAATTCATGGGATAATTATGGGGACCTTATGTCCAATTTTTGACACATCAAGTTAGCAAGCGGTCATTCAAGAGTTTTGAGCTCATTTGTCAGATATATCTGGCAAGTATTTCAATGTTAGGACTTATATTGATATATGTTTTTCAAGAAATGATTTCTTATAATGCATAAAATTATATTTTTTTATCTTTCAGAGGCAGCAGCTATTATATACCAAATTGCCATAGCAATCAACTATTTACATTCCATGAATATTGCACACCGAGATCTTAAGGTAAGAGTAAACTTGTATCAGATTTTATATATTGATATACAGGCACATAGATTTTAAGTGTGCTCAAAAGAATTAAAGTTACTAGAACAACTTTGTTATCTTAAAATTTTGTGTCTTTTCTTTACCATTTTAGGAAGAAATAGGGTCTTCACTCTATATTTTTTAAGTGCAGATATACACATACATATAACTGGTGACCTTTTTATATAAAACATGGACTATCAGTGGCTGTTTGTGTCATTAAGTGGTTTTTCACCCAAAAATTGACTTTTTCTTTGAAAAGATACCTTTTGTTGAAAAAATGTACTACTTTATGTAAAACCATTCAGTAATAACATTAACAGCCATTGATAATGGACTTGACTGAGCACGTCGGAAAAAAGTGCTGGCAAATCAATAAATTGCAGTAGTATATGTATATGAGGCAAAACTTGTGAAGTTTTGGGCTCTCTCTCACTCTAGCTCTCTAAATACATATACCTTTAGTCTCAAGCTGATGTCATACATTTTCATGAGTGTAAACACATCTAAATAAGACAAGTGCTGCAGTTATGCACAAACTAGCATCACTTGACTATTGTCAGTTTGGGCGGCACTAGCAGATGTGCCATCAGTTATTGATTTAGCTTTGTGTAAGTATCCATTGGCATTTCCTTGTTGGAAAGTTTAGAATATCTGTCTTGGGAAGGTAGAAAATAGAAAGTCAGTGGAAGAACATAATATAATTTTTATGCTCTGTATATTTTCATGTTCTTGTTTCATTTTTCAGCCTGAAAACTTACTTTACACATCAAAAAGACCTGATGCAAATCTGAAACTGACAGACTTTGGTTTTGCTAAAGAAATCAGCTCGCTAAAATCATTACAGACCCCTTGCTATACTCCTTATTATGTTGGTAAGAGTCATTTATATAATTTTCTAACTTTCCATCATTCATTTTCTCTCCCACTTCTGCTTCCTCTGTTTTAAATTATGGAATAGTCCAAACTTTAAGTTGGGGTAGGGGATCTTGAGTCATTTTGTATGGATTAATTTTTTCTCATTGATGGCACATACCAAATAATACAACTGTATTCAGGTACTAATAATTGCCAGAAGCTAGATATATTTGTTATGTTGTGATAGTAGTAAGGCCATATGGCAAAGAGAAATTATGATATGACCCTGTACCCATTGTACATTGTCCATCTGTTACTACTCAGGAGTCATCTTTCTGATCCCATTTCAGTCCAACTTGGAATATGGGTTTGTGTCAGAAAATAGGACAAGTTCAGTAATGAGTACAATCCATGCCTATTATGAAAGTGATCTTGCATCCTTTAGGCCAACCTTGTTTCAGGGCTTCAGATTAGGATTTTTTAAACTTCCCCATAGGATCACCTCATTAACATAGTTACTGATCCTGCCTAGATTTCACTGATCCTATGAAAATATAAACGGAAGTCAGTTCAGTTTCTAATACAACATATTTAACAAGCAAGACTCGTTGAAATTTTGAAAGTTCATATTAATTTTTTGTATCCAGTTCATCATCCGATCTGGGTCAAAAACCTAGTCTGTGACAATCTGTTTCTTGGTTGAGAAGCATGCTGCAGCTAGCTTGTACTTAATGTGTTATAATCCTTAATGTCCATTGAGTTAAAAATCACCATCACTGTTTTGTAGGACAACAGTTATGTGTACTTCTGAGTGAATACATCTTAATCATGATTGCTTATGTGCTGTCTCTTCTATGTTGTCATGACTTATGTGCATAAGTGTACAATATCAGAAAAGAACAGATTAGTTCCAAAAGATCCTGAAGGAAAACCAACTTTGTTTTTATTTTGATTGTTTTTATTTTCGGTATTCATTTTTGACATACATAAATGCCCCAGTAGTCATATTCACTCTGAAATAGATTGGAAGTGATCAGGTTGAGAAGACACAAAAGCAAAATTGGCATTAGGGTACTTTAATCATAAAGGGAGGAAGGCTTGGAATGTCTCCTGTGGTGGTTTAAGTTACTGGTGGCTTAATATGCAGATAGTTTAAGACAGCAGATTTTGAACCATGTCAGTTGTTACATTATTTTCATTTGGAGTACAGAAGGATGTTATCATGACTTTCCCTTCTTTTGCTGTTAGAATCAAGTGCTTGTGGCATTTTCCCCACATTTCTGGTAATTTCTTACTCTCTTTTAATAATATTTAAGATCATGGTCACTTTTGTCGTCATCTAAATTTTTTAATGTTTTGATGGCAACATTGCATCTTGCAAATACTTTCACTTTATTTTTCAAATATGACCATTAGATGGCACCATATGGCTGCTATTGTGCTCAAGTGCCATAAAACTTTTACGTACATACATACTTTCCAGTCATCACTGAACTGTGCATATAATGTTTATCAACATTGATTGAAATATTAAAACATTATTTGGTATAAATCTGGATTGCTTGTTGAGTTGGCCAACATGACATTTTCCAATTGGCCAATGCTCCTTTTTATTATCTGTATTGAAAATCAGTGTTTGATGCCATTAAACAAGCTAGTTTCATATGCATGAAGGCTGTTCTGATTATAATGGCATTAATTTACTTGATCCATGGAATAACACCTATTTCTGTCCTGATATTTATTGTAGCTCATCAAGTGCGGGATGTTCGAAGGTATTTTTTTCACAGAATCAATGACCTCATGTTAGCAGATTAGCATTAATTTCCAGCCCTGTTGTTATCTTTTTGCACGCCATATTTTTTATCCATTTTGATTAAACTTGGAACATGCGCTTATATAATTAAAACATCCGACAAGGTTGATAATAATTTAGATCCACGCATGCTAATAAGGTGATCTTGCATCTGATAAGCTGAGTTTATTACCCCTTTTGAAGCCGTATTTCTATTTTGAATTTGATCAGACTTTCAATATTGGTTTATATTGTCAAGATCATGGATGGGGCTGATAATGTTCAAGATCTATATATATATTATTGCAACTCTATGGTCTTAAACTAAGTGAAAACCAGCAAGTTCTGTACAATTTGACACATAATTTATTTCCCTTGAATACAGATTGAAAATTTGAAATTAACTTACAGTCTTGTGAAATAAATCTCAAATAGTCCTAAAATTTAATCACAAGTCCAAATGTATGAATTTACAACTGAATTCAAGTGGTATTACAATTAAATTCCTATATTGAATGTGTTGATGTGCCTGTAGTCTTGAATATACTAATGAGCTTGTAGTATGGTGATGTGCTAACAGTCTTTTGATGTATCAAAATAATATAATCCAAAAATGTTCTTATATGAATTCAATGTAATTCCAAAGTAAAGTTTCTGTCCAAGAATACTGTTGAGTACTTTGTAATTCCAAGTGAATAATAATTTGAATAAATAAATCCACCCTAGTGAAAAACTGAACACAAAAATAATTCTGATTCTGCTTCAAGATGTTAAAGCAAGAATAAGTTATTTCACAAATAAACAACATTGTATTAAAAGCTAAGGCACAAAAATAGTCAAACATTTATTTCTAGAATATTTTAAGTTGTCAAGAAGACGAGGTCTATTGCTAAAATTATAAAAAAGAACATCAGGCTGACCATGTATTTCCATAGGGAGTACCATTGTTCTAGACTTGGCTTTAAGATAAACATGTTTACTTCCATTGATAATGATCGCAATATGTAACCCATGCTCAGAGAGAAATATTAACTATATATTATTTGTTTACAAAATAAAAGTTACTGGTCAGGTACACAATGAACTTGATTTTGGGCAAGGTCAGGTCGAAAACAATTATTCTTTATGTATAATTTATGAGAAATAAAATAACAAATACAAATTATATATATATATATATATAATGGAGGTTGTCTTGCAGCAAAGCTTGTTGTTAGCCCTCTGGAGGCTATATTTCTTGTCTGATTTTGATCATAATTATGCTTCTGTCATTGTGAAATAGTGTACATAGGCTGTGTTCATACAATACCACATTAGCCTTCTTAGTGAATTGATCAGGAATTAGGTAAGAAAGGTGAGCAACATCAGGCTGACGAACTACTAACTTGTTTTTTTGTTCTACTTGTCATAGACCAGAAGAGCTTACATAATGGTTTTTCACCTGTCATTGCATTAACACAAACTTGTTATCACTACTTCTACTTTTAATATTGCCATAAATCTTTAAACAATGTGTTCTGATGGTCCAATTGGTCCTGAATGAAAATGGTGCCACTCAGACATCCAATATGACCACCACAGGAGCCATCATGAACGTCTTTTTATCACTACTCCTCCAAAATGGATAGTCATATCAGCATGAGGTATTCACTAAAAGACTTCTTTTGATGTCGAGGTTTGTTCTAAATTAAAATGGTGCTGATCTGAAATCAAGTATGGCCAATATGGCAGCCATTTTGAAAATCTTATTGTTACTTCTCCTGAATGGGATGTCATTTTGACATGGAGTTTTCACCAGAAGACTTCTTACAATGTCTAACTGTACTTAAATGGAACTGTTACTAATATAATGTTTAATATGGTTGCCACTGCTGTTATCTTGATAATTTTGTTATCACTACCTTACCTGAATGGATTATGATATCAGCATGAAGTTTTTACTAAAAGACATTTCTAGTTGGTCCTAAATGAAATGATGCCACTCAGATATCCATTATGGCTGTCACAATGGCCATCTGGAAAATCTTGTTATTGCTGCTTCTAGAAAGGCTGGTCATATTGAAATTATGCTTTCATCAGAGAACTTCTTAGACCTGCCAACTCTTACGATTTTGCCGTAAGTCTTAAGACAGTTACCCTTAAAATATGGACTTACGGGCATACAAGCAAAAACTGCAGAAAATGATAGTTGCTGAAATATCCGGATAATTGGTTCATCCATGTTTGATATGGGTCCGGGTTTCATATTAGGATTAGTGAAATCAGTAAGGGAACCAGACTAATTTTACAGCAGCACCCTAAATGCTTTAAACTGCACCTATTTGTTCATGCACATTATCTGCATGATCAAACTGTTGATTATTAAAAAAAATTAAATGGCATCCAGAAAGTAATGCATGTTTAAGACAAAAGAGGGGAAAAAGCTTCTAAAAAGTGTTAAAAATTAACACAGAAGAATAAAAAGGAGTATTCAGATGCTTGTGAATAAAAGCTGGAAAGGACACAATTTCATTTATTGGACATCATGTGCCAGTTTGAGTATGTCTCATGGTGGGAGATATGATTGCCGTCGTCATGTGAAATGGAAAAAGAATTTCCTAGAATTACGTCAAGTTGAGGGATAGTAAAAAGCCATTGAGTTGCATAGGGTTCGGAACTAAAGTCTGTGCAACTGTACTAGTGGTAAATAAAGTCTACGCGTACTTTACAAACTTTTCAGTTGAACATAATGTTTTTTGTTGCTGCATTGAACTTTTAATTATGTTTTCCAGCTTTTCAGTAGTAGTTATTGATATTTTGTTACACCTTACTGAAAACTGGTCAATCTTACGGAAGAAAATCAACTGCCTTACTGAGACAGACTCGTCAGGGTTGGCAGGTCTGCTTCTTATGATGTCTGATTGGTCTGAAATGGAAATGGTGCACATTTAATATCCAATATTGCCATAATGGTAGCCAGCTTAAAAATCTTGTTCACTGTTATGGATCACTGCCATCTCACCTCTGTCTGCTTGGGTTCAAGCCATAGACTAGGCCAATGTTGATAGGTGAGAAAGCTTGACAGTAGCTTCCTGTAGGTTGATGGTTCTCTCTGGTGTTTTCCCAGGTTCTTCCTCCACTAGTTATACTGGCCACCATGCATAGCCTATCTTGTGCTGAAAAAATGGCATTAAACCCCCGTAACAACAACAAGAACAAAAAGTCAAATCAACGTGGGGATTTCACCAGAAGACTTAATATTATGTCTTGTTGGTCCTAAAGTAAAAAGATGCTGATCTGATGTTCTTTCTCAACCAAATACTGACTTGTTCCATGGTCTGAAAAAATGTAACCGCCTTTGCTTTCACTATTTGATTACATTCAGTTCTTTTTACAGTGTGCATTGTATCAGACCCACATTATGCAAACTACATCTCATGAGACTACAATTAATGTGGCCACAGAATTTGTACTTTAATTTTGTAAGGAGATTTATTCAGAAATCTGCTAGTTTTCCCCAACCTATTTATAGCTGTCCAGTGAGAACATTTTATAGTACATGTCCAATCCAAGTGATTGACAAGGAGATACCCTTGACTGCCAACAGTAGTCTTCAATGATTATGACAAAGTGACAATGCTTATTAATTATGCCTTTAGGTAAAATAAACATGGTATAATGTTAACGAAGATAGTTTACTTAGGGTTGTCTTATTACAATTCTACATCTTATTTTTTGTGTGTGAAATGATCAATTAACTTACATAAGGCAAGTGAGCAATATCAGGCCCACATTGGCTTGTTTAAATAATGCTTATGGGGTAGTTGACAACAATAAAATTATGGGATTCTGGATGCATCATGGAAGGTGGGTTTGGTGTCAGAAGTTTTTAAAAGGTTTAAATTTTTAATTGCCATTTTTCATTTTCATTCTTTTTGTGTTTGTTTTTCAGCACCTGAAGTGCTAGGTCCAGAAAAGTACGACATGTCATGTGATATGTGGTCACTAGGTGTCATTATGTATATATTGTAAGTATGTTATTATTAGAGTATATGTAGAATTTATAATGAAAATTGAGCTAATAGAACTCTAATGATTTAAACTCTTTAATTACTTGAAACAAATGTAGAGTAGATATTTTGTAGGCAGTAGTTTTTGTCTAAAACAAATTTGCTTTTACAAAAATGTGCAGTTGAGTTTGTATAGTGTTGAATGTCCATATATTTGTACTGAGGTACAGATCAGTGCTGAATAGAAAAATTGCTAATAAAATCTAACAGCCAAATAATAAATTATCATCATTTAACATTGTGACTTTGAAGCAATATAAATATTACTTCCCTATCCCATCCTGCTTTTGCTCTTGTACAAGGAGCAGAACTGTGGCTATGCATTATTGCTTGTGATGTATTATCTACAATTTTAATTTGCAGGTTATGTGGCTATCCTCCATTCTACAGTAATCATGGAGCAGCTATTTCCCCTGGTATGAAAAAGAGGATACGCAATGGACAGTACGAGTTTCCTAACCCTGAGTGGAACCGAGTCTCCAAGGATGGTACAGTATTTTTCTACAGTCTTAATCATTTATGTAGCCAAACACATCTGCCCTAGCGATTTAGTTCATAGCTTTGAAGCTTTGTTGTCATACATTGGTTCATATTTAGATCTCTTTTCCTTTTTTCTCTCTTGTTGTCCATCTCAAAATGGGAAGGAGGAGAAAATATAGGGATCATATGGCAGACATTTGCCAGAGCTTGAGGCAAGACTTTGAACCTGAGGGTTTTATTTCCTTCCTGATACTGGATACTAATTAGGTGATCTTGCATCGGATTAGCTGAGCTTGTTGCCCTTCTGAAGGTTGTTTTTCTGATCTGATTAATCACACTTCGAATATATGATCATATCATTAAGATTTCAGATGAGTTTGAAAATGAGTGAGATTATTGCTTCCTTATTAGATGACTGTCATCTGATTGGCAGAGCATGTTACCCAACTGGAAGTGACATTTCTGATTTATTTTCATCAGGCTTGAAATATGGGCTGTTAATATCAAGATCTTGGGCAGTTTTCATAGTGAGCATGATCCATGTATATGGATGTAGAAATTTTCTATCTGAATGACTGGGCTCATTATTACTGTAAAAGCCTAATTCTGATCTGATTTTGGTAACAGTTGGAATAAGGACATGTGTCACCAAGATCTTGAACAATATCAAACTTGATCAGGATCCATGGATATCAATGACGTTACTTGGCATCAGATGAGCTTGTTGCTTTGCTTGAAGTCCTATTTTGGATCTGATTTTGATAATGCTTCAAATATAGTCTGTAATAATTGGATACTTTCATCAGAATGGTTGAACTTGTTACCTCTCTAGATCAAGAGAATATATTTCTTATCCAGTGTGTATATATATATATATATATTTATACCACATACATTAAAAATAACATGGCGTTTAAAGTGTTGGTATAAAGCAAATTGATATACCAGTACTGTTGGTATATCAAATTGTGATCCATCCATGGCGCAGTGATACAAATGTATAAACATTCTTTCAAATGCAGGCCTATAGATCAATGATGAATTTCTAATCATTCATTAATCAAAAATGACATACGAAAATAACGATAAAAAGTATTTATAGTCCCTGTTTTCTAAATTAAATTAAAATGGTACACAATTTCATCAGAATCCTTTCTTTTTTCCATTCCCCTCTCCCCTCTCATGCATAAGGGACAAAGTAAGCAAAAATCTGGAGTGAGAGAGGAAAACATATTGTGCTGGACAGAAACATTAAAACTGAACTTGTAACAAGTAACCTACAGTAATCTGGTTCATCGTAACGGTATGTTTATGCTTTCTTTGGGATCTGTCTACAGTGTTCATATTATCATTGATACATAGCTGCAATAGCCAGTTGACACAAGGCCTGTATCTTAAATTTGTTGCTTGCAAGGCACACATACTGCAGTGTATTTAATGCTTTGTTGTTGTTGTTTCTTAAACCTATATACATAGCTGTCAACCCTCACGATTTTGGCGTGAATTTCACGACTTTTTCAGCAATTCACTGATTCACGCCACAAGCAAAAAATTCACGAATTCTCCAATTCTGAATTATTTTAAATCTTTAAAAAAAAAAACGATTTCCCGTTAAGCGCTAGTCGTGATATTGGCAGTTGCTGAAACGGTCCAGTACTGCTGGTCGCACTATTAGTAGAACTACAGCCGATTGGTACAATTGGCCCGGTAGCAAGCATTTTAGCCTTTTTAATCTATATGTATAAGAGTAGTTTTACAAATGCTTTAGAGAGAAACTGGGGCCTAACCTGAATTTTGCTCTGCGCATGCGTCACCAACACTGATTATTCAAATTCATACCGTAAGGCATCGCATGTAAGATCTCGAAAATGGCTTTACCACCAAGGAAAAAGAAATGTATTCCTAAAAAAAAAAAGGTGCGTTTAATTTGGTATATACCAAAAATTGGCCGTGCATTTTGCCATTAAATATTGGTATACATCATGCTTTTTGCACACAGTGTGCCACAAATGTAGTATTGGGCATGGTGGCAGAGACAATGTGAGGAAGCACATTGGTTGCAGAAAACACGTAGAAGTTGGGAAAATTAAAAATTTGCCGATTTCAGCTCTGGAATATTTTAAGCCATCAACGGAAGACCACTGAAGCATTATTTGTGAGTTTTCTTGTTGAACACAATCTATCTATATCAGCTGGAGACCATGCTAAACATTTGTTCCAACAAATGTTCCCGGACTTGAAGATCGCTTCCAAATTTTCCTTTGGAAGAACCATAAGTGCTGCAGCACCTGTGCATTTCTCACAGCAACAGAGACAGTGAAAAAGTATTTTCTCTAGTGAGGTAAATTAAGACAGACTATAGGGCCTCCTTACTTCATATAATTTATCAGCAATTTTAGTCACCAAGATCAACCAGCAGGCAAGAAGCCTGAACTGTTTTGAAAACAAATTTATGATCAAGCAGTTGCGGAAGTTCAAGTCTGAGACAGAATCATGTCTTGATAAATAATCACAAGAACAAGTGAAGTTTATGAATACCATAATAAATAGAAATGCATGTATGTAGTGTTTTAGTTTTATATTGCGATCTCAGTATAGTGTAGTATTGACGGTCAGAGTGGATGGAGTTATTGTCATGGTAGTTTTCACTAATTCATGTCCAAACTAATTTTTATCCCTATTTTCACTAATGGTGAGCCCGAAAGGTTGGCAGCTATGTATATAATGTTCTAAAAATCAGTTATTAAATTATTAAATATAAAAATGTCCAAATGGTCGGCCCCCCATCTCTGGATTACCATAACTAGATGCAGGTGAAAATCCATGAAAATACGAGCATTGGGGATTTTCGCTTGTGTCATACGATGATGTCCCAGGACCTATAAAATGATGGTAAAGTTCAGCCTCCAAAGGGGGGTGGGATTTTATAGTTTTTAGAAATGTTAATTAAAGCAGAATAATGACTTAGATGAACTGTCAATATATTAAAATATTTTAATTACCTCATGTTGGTTCGTCATTTCACTTAGTTTCTGTTCCACGCTGAAAGTTCAGGTTCAGTGTACAAGAAGCTAACCCATATTTCTTGTTTAAGTCATGAGTGTCTTTTCATGTTTAAGTCATGAGTGTGTAAATGTGAATAAAAATAGAAACTCAAAAAGAAAACAATCAACTTATCAATTTGCATATGTGATTGTGAACAAGAAAAATCAGTGAACTGCATTTTTATAGTCGGGGACACACAGGGATGTGAGTTCATTCACTTAGTCAACACACAGTTGCCAGGAGCATATCGTAACTCCATTCAAAGTGCAAATATGTGTATTTGTATGTGTTATAAATAAAGTATTTATATAGTATGTACGCTGTATCACTGATATACTACTTGTATAAATTTTTCATTAAAAAGAAACTCGGCAAGCATTGTTTCCTTTTATCCTTTTGATAAAACATTTATACATCTCATGGTATGTCATTGATGCAGCATACATACTATATATATATATATATATATATATATATATATATATATATATATATATATATATATATATGGATGGGTTTGTATCATCATGACTTCAATTATGAGCAAGATACTCTGCATATTAATTATGCCATTATCTTTTGAATAAATTGGTATCAGGAAATAGTAAAGTAGGTAAATTCAGCATGACATGAAAGTTACGAAGATAGTTGACATATTTTGTTTACTTAAAATGCTATATAACTATCTTTAGTGAAATGGTTAACTGTTAATTTGTATCAGCTAGGCAAGTGAAATCAAGTCCATCAGCGCGTCTTTTTTTTAGCTTCCACTGCCATAAGACCAAATCAGTTTATGGTGTGGCCATGTGTCCACCATATGTCCATCAACATTTGCACTCAGAAGATCATATTTTTGATATGGTTTTATTCGGACTTGGAATATATGCTATTGATTATCATCTTGGACAAGTTTAGTAATAATCCATGCAAATAAAGTTATCTTGCATCTGATTTTTTTTTTTTTTACCAGTCTTGAGTATATCTGATCTTGTTTTTATTATACTTGAGATATATTTGTGCAATGTTGGATTTGAACTATAGTGATTACACTACTTCAGGGGTTATTTAAATGACAAAATGTATGTAAAGACCACTTTGGAGGTGATTTTTCCTATGTGAATAACACAAGTTCATTCAGGAAGATATTACAGTAGATTCATAGAAGGAAAATATTTGTATGAATGTTGAGTCATAAAGTCTGGGCTGACTACTTCAAAAAGAGACACAAGTGAGACTCCAAAGCAAAAGATTTTCAAGGTGTCACAACTAAGGGACAAATTTTCAACCACATTGGGTTGATAATTATCCATGTTCAATGACTCAGAAGGAAAGATGTTTTGTAGTTCTGAACATACCAGGCCTATTCAGCACAGTATATGCATGGCACGAGTCAGCATGTGCAGAAAATCCCGTAAGTTCCTGACATGCCACTAGGAAAGGCCATTTTCAAACTAAACGTGAAAAAATTGAAACCAGAAAGTCAAGAGCTCTTGTTATCCTATCCTACATGGCAGCCCATTATGGAAAACCATCTTCAGATGGAATTGCTGTGTACCCTCCAGGAGAAGAACAGTGTTGAACTTAATGCCAATTCCAGTAGTAGACTCAGGACACGAGACTTTGATCTGTCAACTGAACAGGTTTTTACAGAAGTAAGGGACAGTCTTCGTGAATTTTAGTTTTCAAAATTGCCCTTTTGCTGATGGAAGTATTATTGCTGTTGTATTGGAGCAAGCAATAGTGTATATAAGAATACCCTGAGAATGGAAAACTGAACAAAATTAAGCCCTTTGAAGAAAAATGTTTTAAATATTTATTTTGTTCTTTCTGTGGATTAAAGTGCATACATCTCATTGAATTTAGGTAAGTGAAGAAGTGGATGAGAAAAATTGATTTGACCTGGATCTTACATCAGTTTGGCTGAATTTGTTACTGCTGTAAAGATGTTGTTTTAAAACTTTAATTTGTGCAGTGGGTTTTATTATGAGCAAGATCTGCAGATAATAATGAAATTCAATGCATTTAAAAATTGTTCTCAAATCGTGTGCAATTGAAACAATTTTTTGTTGCTTTTAAAATAACTGTTTTCTCTTGTTCTCTACAAGTAAGACAATTAACCCATGATATTTACTAATGAGATTACATGATTGAGGTTACAGCAGTTCTTCCATTTAAATGATTATGAAAACCAGATACAACAAATAAAGCTGGTAATGCAAGATGTGTATTTTCAATAGAACAATTTACACAAATTTGTGCACTAGTACACCTTAAGGACACAAATAATCTGTCATTTATAGCTGAAGGATCAGAATTTCTTTACACAATTGTGTATGTTTGTTTGCAATTAGTTGTGGTTTTTATTTGTAATATTGATTTTGCTCCTATAAGAACATACGTTTTGTAAAAAATTATATCATTTATTTGCAGAGAATTATTTTGAAGAACTTTTGCCACATTTTGTTTGAAATTATTAAATATTAATAGTTTGACAGTTGCCAATATATCATATCAAAGACCTGAAATGTTTGTAATTTATGTTATCACATGTGTTGTGCATTAATTTATGGCATATCATTTATCCAGCATCATTACTTGCAAATTCTTTGAAATTTATGTTTATATTTCTTGCTAAAAACTATACAAAAACTGTACAAATTACCCAGATAATCTTCTCTTCTGAAACACTTATAGTTTCATTACCAAGAGTAAAGAAATCCATAACCTTAAAAATACTAGGAGTGAAATAATATCGGTTTATTTGAAATATATGCAACTTTCAACACTAAATATTAAAGCATCATCTGTAAATTTAACTTTGAAGATTCTTGGGTGACTACAATCATTTTGAAATAGTATACATATTAATCATGCCTTTATCATGGGAAAGAAATTTGTTTCAGACTAGTAAAATAGGTAAAATTGACAGGTTATATAATGTGGTAAATAGTTTGCCTAATTTGTGTACTAATAATACTACATAAATCAACTTAGTGAAGTGGTAAACTGTCAAGTTATCTAAGCTAGGTGAGTGACATTGTGCTGACGTGCACCTCATTTTATACTCTATTTTTCATTCCTGTTCACAGCCAAAGATTTAATACGTGGCTTACTTAAGACAGTACCTGAAGAGCGGTTCACAATTGAACAAGTGATGAGAAACAAGTGGGTTGTTGTAAGTACATACTTCCTGTTTACTGCATTTCATTTTTAACATCTGGTTATTGAAATTTTCTACAGTATTTAGACGTCAAGGTATACCTTATTTACCAAGACACAATGCCCATCTAACAAGTTCGCCTTTGTCATCTTACATTACATGCCATAGGATCAGTTTTGACTAAAATATGTCTTAGAGGAAGACAGCATATAAGGGAAATTTGTGTATATTTTTTCTTAATGTGTGAAAGAGAATAAAATTTGTATTGTCCCTGTGCCTTTTTGAAGAAAAGCAGGGAAAATAGTATTTGTGTATTCTGTTTGTCACATCTCTGTTTCTTCTTTAAATACATTACTCAATCATCTTACCTTAGGATAACTACTACTATCTCATAAATCCAGCCCTCCCAGGTTAAAAATGTTCAGCTAAAAAGCTTTTTCTGCCCACCTAGGTGGCCTTCAGGCAGAGTGATTTCCCCTTGGTACAGGGATTGGTGCAAATTCCCTAGAATATCTCAGTTATTACTTCTGCTAATTGCACCAAGAAGCATTCTCTCATCACAAGAGACTTCTCAAAAGCCAGAAGATACACCACTACAAGTTGGAGCAGTTTTTCTCCTCCTGTGCTGTCAGATTTCTGCCTTTATGATCTTCTAACACTTTGTTGTCTTCCTGCACTTAGATACTTGCACAGGTAGCCAGTGTGACTTGACATGAAGTTTGGGCTATAATTATTTTTTTTCATGTGCTTGCAAGATGCTACTGTCTACATAAAACTCTTGTAATTCTACTACAAACAGGTACACATTTTCTATACCAAGGCATTCTTAGCATCCGGGCACCAAGCTTCAATGATTTTACTTGTACTTGCTGCCCTTGAGTCTTCCTAGTGGTGGTTGTTATTGTTATACGGTTTAATGCCATTTTTCAGCACAGGATAGGCTATACATGGCGGCCAGTATTAATGGTGGAGGAAGAACCCCGGAAAGAACCACCAACCCACAAGAAGCTACCAGCAAGCTTTCTCACATATCCACATTGGCCTAGCTCGAGACTCGAATCCACACAGACAGAGGTGAGATGGCAGTGATCCGTAACGGAGAGCGCTTTAGACCTCTTGGCCACTTGGGGCCCCATTCTTAGTGGTAATTTGTAGCTTATATAATACCTGGACACTTCATTCCATTATTAGCTCATATGCTATCACTAATTTCCATGTAGAACATCATATTTTATAGCTCTGTACCCACCCTGTGTTTAAAGACAGGTGCACTGATCTTATACAGGCTGTCTTGAGCCTTCCTACGGGTTTTAGTTTGAATTGACTTAAAAAAAATACATTGACACTTAATTACCCTCATTTGTTTGCCTGCTAGCACCAATTCATAGTTGTATATGTGACACTTCATTGATTCTACCTGCATAGTATGTCATTGGGCCTTGCCATACAGGTAAAATTGTCTCATAATGGATATTGTTGCACCTGCTTCGTAATAATGTGCTTCATTTCCTCTGTAATGTGCAGGGTTTTTTTTATTGTCTTTAATATAGAAACTTGTGTATATTACTGACTAGCTTCTGCTCTTGTTGGACAAATACAGGTAAGCTTTCTATACATAGTTTACTTGGTTGCAATCCGTTAGCCTTCCTGTTTGTACATATAAGTACTGAAAGCCATGCTGCGGTGACTCCACCTGTGCAATCAGTCAAATTCACATGCCTACAGGTTTTGTGGCTAGAATTGATTCTTTAGCATCCACTTTATAAATATTCATAGCTGTGCTCTAATCTACTTCACATGTGCCCCATTACAGGTAGTTAACTTCATTGGGCACAGATGTTCACTTGCTCATAAAACAGGACACTCACTAAGCTCCATGTATAGAACATCATCTTTACTCTGTCTTGCAGGTTTTGACCAATCAGACAACCAATCAGCAGGCATAGTTTCTCTGGTTGTCACTCCTTGACTACTTGTCGGACTTGCGTATTATGGACATAAGTCAGTCATAATTTGGGGGATGAATACATCTAAAGTTCTTCCCGAGTATGAATCCCAGTTTATTGCTATACCAATGAACTCACTTCAATTAGCCAGTCATACATGGATCAGTCTAACCACATAGTACTGCTAGGCACTTCCTGTGGAAGACATAAGTTTATATAGATGCCACTCATGGATCAATTTTACCAGCAGTAGTACCTTAAAACACTTCCTGCATACAATGTCCATCCAGGGTCTCTCTTTTCAAAGGATATCTCTTTACTCACTCTCAAGCCTGTGGCCATCCAAGAAATTCTACTTAATGTCATATTAGAAGTAAGAGAATGTTGCTCATAAGTGCTTCAAGTGTAGTGGGCCACCACCATCACATTATTCTCTAACAACTTAACAGGTAGCACAGGAGACCTCAACTTCACTACGTCCATCTGTAGACAACAAAACAGGCATTCAGGTTCCTATGTCATAATTAGATCTTGCTTAGATGAGTTCCATCCTCATTTTTTGTATATCACTTGCCAGGTGTTGCTTTCACAATTAGAATCTTTATAGGTCACCTCCTAAGGGTTCAATTCCATATCTGTTGTTTTACCGTGAGGAAAAGAGCTAAGTGAACATTAGCCAATATCCTCTTGCACAGCAGATGCACTGATGGGTTATGTGGATCAAACATCCCATAACCCATCCCTACATAATGAATTGGATGACTTTCTTCCCACAAAGATGACCTACTTCTGTTTCGACTGGACTAGGCCATATGCAAGGGATCATTGGGCCCATGACCAAAGATACACAATAAGTCATGTTCTCAATTCAAGGTATCCCATGAGTTTAGTCAACGGAGCAAGTGAGATTTGAATTTATGCAATGTTAAGTTCTGTGTCTTTCTGGAGCAATCCGTCTATGACATTATTCATTCATATGCCAAGTTTTGGCTAATTACAGCAATGGATGTCTTAGTCCTTTGTCACTTTATTGGGCTCTCTTTTCCATGATTTTGTTGTCTAAGTGGAGACCAAACCATGACAATTGGATCAGCTCTTGTTGGCAACCATTTGAGGTTGCATCATAAAGGCACTTTGAACTCACATAGGTGATACCGCTGCAGACACTCCTCTGGCAATCACAATCCCTAAAGATGTGCACACAGAGACTGGGAGTGGGAGATGGGGGACAAGCCTCCACCTTTTTGGTCTAACTTAGGAGCATGACCCTCTCAGGATCATTATTTATTTGTCCATATCATCAAAATGGACACTGATTTGGAAATCCTGTCTTTTGTGGTTGGAAAACCTACATGGGGATAAAGTTCTCATTCTCCCAATAACTTCACTGGTGACTGATCTCAAACAGCAAAGCAGAACAAGTACTCAGACCTTTGTATTCTTATTTTGAGATTTTCTAAATGCGGTGTCGTCAATGACAAACCAGGTTTCAGTTCAATATATCCTAGTCTGGCTTATGTTTTGTAAGCAGGAACTTGTACAGGCATAGTGGCCTTCTCATCCCTCAGTTTCATACAATATATGCTTGATGGGATCCATTTATGATGAACCCAAGTGACAAGGTGGAATGCCAACAGTCCCAACCAATGTCACATAAATCCTGGGCCCTAAGGTCAGGCTTACTGCTGATTCCTTCCTCTACATTGGAATGGCCAAATGTATATGCACCTAAACACCTTGGATTCCAAACATGATACAGAAACCAAAAGTATCTAAGTATCTCTTCATTGTGATTACTAAAATAGAGAATATAGGACCAACTGGTTCAATCTAGGAAGGCAGTGTAATATAGTAGTTTAGTACTTTATTCCAAAGAGACATTCTACCACAATAGCTAACTTTATATGCTCTTTGATGAGAAACAGTTTGCACCCATCACTGTTAAACTTCTCCGTCCATTATCAGCAGCTCATTGTGCTATGATAGAAGAGAGGATATTGCATGAATCAGAGTGCTGTCTATCTTTTGCTTGTTTTGGATTTGACCTGGTCAGTGGCACAGTACCCTTCCCCAAGTGAACTTTTCATGGTGTTTAACCTGGCTGAAGAAGACACCAGTTGAACTGCTCTCAAGAGCTTAATTAGTTTACCTATCATTCAAGTCCTGCCTCCCAATATTTTGGCAGTCGGAAGGCAATACATTTCTTGGTTGACCCATCTACTTACCATTCCGACATGATGGATCAATATCACTTATGAAGTCTCCTGCTTGCAAGGGCATCATTGACTCATCTAACTGGCTTCCTCTTTTTGCATTAGCTACAGCAGGCAGACACAGCAAATTCTATCGGTGGGCCTGAATCCCATGCAGTTCTGATTAGATGGGTCAGTTTCACTCATGACAGTACCATCTGAAGTTGCAAAGAACAGGCTTCCATCCATAGGGAACCAGACTGTTGTAATGAAATCACTGTCTTCTATGGACACTTCAGCTTAAGACCACCTACATGATCTAGCATGAGCTTTGAAGTGGTATATTAAAAGGACACTTATCTCATTGAGGGAGATCACACTTGGTATTATCTCAACCAGGGACTGGAAGACAAATCAGTATAGACCCTTTCATCCTGAATTAAGTGGGTTGTACACTTTGCATATTGAGAAATAACCTCAGCTCAAATGAATACATTATGCATTTTGGCTCACAAGGTTAGTGCATTTCACACAAGCATAGCTTTTGTCTAGACTTGTTCTCTGATATTATTCAGGCCATGGGATGGAAATCAGAATCCACATTCTTTTGCTTTTATATCTGAGATCAGTTATTCCAAAGGGCTCAGATCAGTATGGTAGGACCTATATCTGCAGCTCAACAGGCGAACATTTCTTGATAGTTTGACTGCTTTTTAAAATGCAGCTTCACTACTTCCGCTGGACTTTGGGGCGGGGGTCCCCTATTCAAAGCTGCTTCTTGACAGATGGAATTCCCTCTAATTGGTTTACCTGGAAGCTCATATATCTTAGGGAACTGGAGATGGTATCTTGGGACTAAGGGGATGTATCCCCCTCCATCTGTTACCTGTTCTCCCAAGGTATTGTGAATATGTAACGTATTTAAAGAAGAAACCATTTTTTCCTAGTAAAATATGTCACATCTAGAATACTTACACAATCATAATACACATGCACCCTACCAGTAGATCCATCTATACAGAGAGTGTGCCTTCCACTCCAGCAGTAAATGAGATGTTCTTGGGATTTGGTACCAATCCATGTACCAAGGGGAGATCACTCATCCTGACTGCCACTTTGCTTTGAAATTGTAAATACCTAACTCATTAAAATGTAATCCCAGTATGACAAAACAACAAACAATACGGTTTGATTCAATGCTCGCAATTAGGCTGCTGAACATGTTTATATAATGGTGCCACCGCATGTACATTGTAGGTTTGATTGTGTGCTGAATTAAGCACATCTCATGGAGTCGAATCATGGGCATCATTGTGCTCAACTTTAATGATATTTCCAAATTGCAATAATGAAGTTTCAGAAATAATGCTTCAAAAATTATGCTAGTACTGCAAAAGCGGAGTTGTAGTTTGATGTAAGCGACCCTACACTGTACCTGTCAACTTTCACGCCAGGAAGAAAGAAAAAAAAACTCCTGATTTTTGGGTCGCTCCATGGCTACAGTCCAATTTCATATCTTCCAATTTTTGCAGAGAACTCCCAATTATTACATTATGTCTTCAGTTTTCATTTCTTCTAAACAAGAAAAGTCCTACTTGTTCTGTTGTATCACCTGTGAATTATTGTTGACAAAATAATTACTTTACTAGAAAGAATTCGCTTATTCACTAAATACAATGTTAAGCTTAAATAGCAATCACGTAAATTATTGATTTTAAAAAAAAATCTACAACAATACAAAAATAAAAAATAAACCAGAACAAAAAAATTGTCTACAATTAATTTCAATCCCAAGAGTGATCACTACAAATGTTGTAACTCCATATGCTATAGTGCCATTTCCACGAGTGAACATCTGTCATTTTTATACCGTATATGTCAATGTTAATTACCATTGTTAAATTAAAAGGAATGAAAATACATACCATGCAGAAAATGTGTCATCAAAAACTAATTCAGAATACGTTTGTTTTATAAAAAACAAGACTAAATGCTTTACGAATTGACAATAAGGGAATAAGGTCGGATATACAAAGAGGAGAAAATAGTTGCCACATGTAAGGTACTACGAGGCTGGCTATTTTGGTACCTTTAGTTAAACAGAATTGGGAATCCTTTATTTGCCAATCAAGTGCTGGTGCTTGTGTAACACACAATAGTGTAGAACATGGTTTCTTTGAATTACGACGGAGGGCCATTCATTTTCACATCATAGTTGCATCGATAAGGATTAACTTTTAATTAATCATGCTAGCTTTCTTGCTTGTTTATTTAAAACTAATCTTTAGCTATTGTGCAGTTTGACCGCAGCTGACCAGAATATGAAAATAGGGCACGACCTAGGGTAAAATAGGGCACTACCTGGGGGAAAATAAGGCATGTCAAAGGGAGAAACATCTAATCTTTTTGCGAATTTAAAGCATATTGGACCAGGAAGATCGATCAGTTTTAGGTCCCAATCTCTTTTTTTAATTCAGTCTCCCTACTTGGCTTTTGAAAAGTTCATCAGTATGCCTTGCACCCCGTTTTACAAAATTACGGTAATAGTGCAAATATTATGGAATAAAAGGTAATTACACATCATTGTATTGGTATAGTTGCCGGTCAGAATTCCCTCTTAACACAAACCAGTTTCATCTGATGCATCTGATTAGTGCTACTCTGTCATCACAAAATTAGGTCAATATGATAATCTTCGCTGACTTCAGTTAAATTGTTTCAAGTTTATTTCTCAGCCTCTGTTCATGGTATAATTATCAAATAAGATGACTGACTGTATCTCTGTTAGTGCCACATCCTTACAGCAAAAGAAAGTCATTATGTCCTATATTTTACATTTTACTGGCATATGTTATGTTTTTGCATTGAGATCATAGCCAAGATATCTTGTGCTTCATTGACATGGATTTACTATCAATGTTCATGACAAAATTAGCGAGCAAAATTGTAAGCATCCCTATTAGCAGGGCTGGCCTTAGACTGATTTGTCTGATTCCCCGCGCTCACAAGGGCCTTAGTACGTTAGTAATTTTTAAAAGTTTATCTTTAGAGAGAAAGTAATTTTTAAAGCAATGGAAGAAAATCTTAAGCTCAAGAGCATATCAAACTTGTTTAAAAGTTTATTTCCAAATGCCGTGCTCATTGGAGGGTCCCATGCATAAATCCAGGCCCCCCCCCCCCCATGATCCAAATTGGGCCCTGCGTTTGCTAAGGCCATTACAGCCTATTAGTACAACACATTTTAAATGTAACAGGTATTTGTGACCTGTATTTAATATTTTCGTTAACATTTTTAAGGCTCATGTTTTTGGATTTATGTAATTTTTTTTGTTTGATTTTAAATCCAGTGTATAGTGCTGTTATACCTGGAATACCGGTAACGAACTTGATGAGAGGATGAACCTAGTACTACACTCTTATCATACAAGTAGGTCACTGTGACCGATAATTCACACTTCACTGACTTTGATTCAGTTTTATTTTTTTATTGTTCATAATTAAATCAAACTAAGATGATTGCATATATCTCACTACTAAATCTATACAAAAAGAGGTCACTATGTATTTCAGTTTACTGGCTTAGGTCAAGTTTTTGCATATAGCTCCTAGCTACCTAGGTTTTGGGCATGCAGTACACATGCTATCCTATCTAGAAGGATGAAATTTGGAGATGCATCTGGATGAGTACTTGTTTCAGTATTAGGCAATTATTGCTCAGATTTTATACATCACAGATTTGGGTTAAAGTTTTGTTTTTGATGTTCTTGGACACTGTTCATACTTCAGTCCTGAAATTGATGGTGATTTGGATTTCTTTTATGACCACGCCCTTTCAAAGGACATTACTCCTGACCTGTATTTCACATTGTACTGACTTAGTTTAAGCTTTTTTATTTAGCTCATGACCACAATTTTTTTGGCATGTTACATGCATACAAACCTACCAGGAATAGTCAAACTAGGCAAATGGATGTATCTTGACAAGCTAATATATCTCTTTTGTGAAAAGAGGTCTCTGTGATGTCTGTTTTATGCTTCATTGGCTTTGTTGAAGTTCTGTGCTTATGTTCCAGTCATGAAACTTGACAGTTGGATGCATATGTTATTACTGTACCCTTAAAACCAAAGGTCACTGTGACCAACATTTTATGATTACTAAGACAAATAGTTTTTGATTATTTAGATTCATCCATGCTTAAACTTTATACATCCTGTTCTATTCAGAGGGCCCTTGGTGACCAGGGCAGTTGGATTAGCAGTAAAGTTGCTTATTCAATTGTAAACTGTCCATATTGATGACTTTTACATTGTATATTTTGATGCATTACATGTAATAGGTTATCTGAAAGTTGTACATAAAAACAAGCATGGGATTTGGACATTGGACTTGTATGCTTTTCATGCAAGGCCTCATCTATTGTAGCAGATATGGTAATTGTACTGCTGGGTTTCACTCCAAGGTATCTCAAAGCCTGTGACTTTCATCTAGTAAACTCTGGCTTCCAGAGAAGATAAAGATAATAGCCTATCAAGCAGATTTAAAGAACACTGATTTACATCTGTTTATAAGAGATTCCATTTATCACGTAACTGTATGGAACTTGTATTGCATTCACATTGCTTGGTGAAATTGGCACAATGTAAAGGGCTTTAATTATGAAATAGTTGCATTTAAATGTTATTTGATATACCTGGTCACTAGTTGTAAACACAAAACTTATATCTGGAACACATTCTTGTTGAATATGTAAATTGTTCACCCTATGAGAAAATGTTTTTTTTGTAAACTCAATGAAGAAAGTTTGATCTACCACTAGGAGAAATTCTTGGTCATAGAATGTGTTAATTCCAATGTTTTGCTGTGCACTCACTGCCAGAATATGGACTAATCCGCCATTTACACTCTTTTTAAAAAGTTTTTTTTTCTGAGTAATGAGTTTTAAGTTTGTAACACTGTATCCAGGCTACATTATTGTATCTTGGCTAATTTGGGGTCCTCCTGTCTAGCTATTGATTAGAAAGAATAATACAAGACTGTATAGAATCAACATCGAAAGTATATATATATATATATATATATATATATACTTTCGATGTTGATTCTATACAGTCTTGTATTATATATATAATTTGACCATTTAATTAAGGATTTTACACGCTTTCCATTATCTTTTATTGTTTAGTGCTTCATGGTTTTGTTCATGTGGAAGGCTTTTATCTTTCTTGTTTTTTTTTTGCAGTTCTTTTTATGTACATTTTTAGAACTCTACTTTTAAGTAGTGCCGTATAGTCAGTATTGTGCTGACATGCCATTAAACACTACAGTTACTATTACTATCTATGATTACATTCTTTCCATCCTACAGGACCATACCAGTGTACCTCAGACACCATTGCTGACAGCCAAAGTTCTGAATGAGGAAGAAGATGCCTGGATGGATGTACAGGTTTTTAAAAAAATAAGAATTAAGGATATCTCTTGAAATATTTGAGAATTTCACATTTTTAAATCTCATACAACTTCAGTCTGATCAAGTCTCATATTCTTTGAATTTTTTTTAAAGCAACAAACAACTGCTCTGGTTCAAAATCCCAAACTTTGATAGCCTGTGTCTTTGGAATAGAGTTAAAATCCTAGAATTTTCACATTTTTCAACATTTGATCCCTCTACTAGACTGTAAAATTTATTTGATGCCTGTGTGCCCAATTATTCCATCAAATTTGGGGGTTTGGGCTTGAGTTTTTTTCTTTTCTTTGCTCAAAACATATTGAGATCAGGGGAATAGGAGTGAATCACTGTAAATGGAGATGGCTACCATCATACTCCATTTTTGTTCCATGAATAGAAGATTTCTACTTAGGGCCTAATGAAGAACAGTGGAACTATTGGTTTGTTTTAGTTTACAAATGATCTCAACTGATTTAGAATTTTTATCTAACCATTTGAATGTTAATCAGTAACAGAAGAAGAAAAAAATACAAATATGTTTGCAAATAGAAGATGATATTTTAATAAAGTGTAAGATAGAAATCATTCCCTGGTCAGTTATCAGGTATAAAGCAGCAATCCTAGTTACATGTTGGGTTAATAAAACTCATTTTATTCTAACAGGAGGAGATGACGAATGCTCTTGCAACCATGAGGGTTGACTATGATCAGATCAACATTAAAAGTCTAGATGATTCGGAAAACCCAATACTGAAAAAGCGACGGAAAAAGTCCAGCCTTTCTCAGGTTGCTGAGGGCGTGGAGAGCAAATGAGTTTAACTGCCATGTGTTTAATTGTTACTTTCCTGCAGTGCAGTTAAATTTTAGAAATGTGTAAATAAGTGTTGATTGTCTGTGCTATTAAGATTGTGTAGGTTGAGTCTTGCAGACACAAAACATGTATTTTCATATATTTACATGAACCTTTAGAATGTTTACATTACTACTTAAAATTATATCAAAAACCTGGAATTTTAACTACAGACCCTAAATATTTGGAAGGTTCAAGTACAATAATGTTATGCCTCATCATGAATCAGTGAGAAATTTTTAATGCTGCTAAATACATTATTTTGAATGGTGCTTGTACAAACTCCTATGCCATTACAAAGATCAACTGCTGATGATCTCTATATTACAGACACGCAAAGCCATCTCTCTGAAAAAAAGAAAAATGGTCCCAATTGGGACATTTTAATCATTGTGTTCAGTAATACTGAGATGAATGCATCTCATTTGCATTCGCATAAAATGCTAACAGATGGATTTATGTCTTTTAGCAGAATCAATTAACTGTGGTGATCTTGTCGAATGTTTTATTTGTCCTTTGGGAAAAGATAAGGATTTTTTATTTAATATTCTGTACAAATCATCATTATTGTTAAAGGTTTGCATTTAGGCAAACATGATAATTACAGGTGTACATATTTTAGTTCCATTTTCTTATAGATACAGACCTGCCATTTATCCTGATTTATTTGGGATCATCCCAAATTTTTGTTTAAAAATCGAGTATCTTAATTTCCAGAATTTTTTGCCCCAAATCCTAATTTTTTTAAATGCCAAATTTCTTTTAAAAACCTTTTGATTCACAATGGTTGTGCAAAGAAACCAAAAGTGATACAGAAATTCTACAATGAATACACTCCAGTTATACCTTCAAAAATCTATCATTTTTCCATTCTCATATTTATGCTGATAATTTAATGTGTTAATTGATTTAACACTAAATATCAACATTAAAGATGAAACCTAAAAAATGATTTGTAATGTTATGACTGTAGCGTAAATTTGTACATAAAGCAAATGGCAAAACACAGTGGAGATGTCATTTCCTTTGTAAAGTATTTATAAATATATGGTTGCAAACACTGATCCTAAATTTTTTTCTCCAGATCCTGATAAATTTTTAGTCTTTTGGCATACTGATTTTCAATCCGCTCAAGATGGCAAGTCTGTATATACAGTTTTTGATGTTTAATGAGCAAGTTTGAAAAGCATATGATGTGATTTGTAACAAGAGTAATGGCAGCATGTACCAATTGATTCCAGGGATATCATATATAAGTATAAAGTGCACTTCTACATCGTTGATGAGTTGTGTCAGGTAATAATGATGACGGCTTTTTAAATGTGTTATGTGGTGTGAATGTATTGTGCTCAACTTTTTTATAATTATAGAGCACAAGTTGTCAGGAGATGGAAGTTTGAAATTTTCATATGCATTTCTAAATAAAGGCCCTACCTAATACTGTTTTGCCTTTGATTTGGAAATTTGCATATCACAGCCATATCCATGAGGGGGGATGATGTTACCCATGTCTGTCTATAAGATTAAATCCCATACCCATCATATGTACAACAGATAATTTCTAATCCATCATGATGAGATAGCATTTGCTTAGGTATAAAATACAATATCAGTGATATTTACAGTGAGAACAAAGAAGAAGAAAAATTGGGGAGAAAAGTCATCAAGTTGGTTCTCAGCAGGAATATTGATCATGCCCGACACATTTAGTTTAATATTAAATCTCCAACTCTTTAGTTGAAATATCATCCATAATACTGATTAACTAAGGGACACATTTTGTCATACACAATTGAAAAAGTAGATATGATTTACTGTTACATATATAATGGTAAATTTATCCCCGTCTTTGTGAAAAAATGCATTTATGGCTATGCCTCGGAGCTTTGATTCTTATCAAACAACTTCCAACAGTAACTCTCCTTCGAAGTATGGTACACTGACAGAATTGTTGTCCAGCATGGAAATGCCATCTTTTTTATAAACTGATTGTAGCAGGGGCATGTAGCACTACTGTCATTTGTAATCTTATCATGGGGAGAAATTCAGAATCTATATTGGTTTTCACTGCCATCAAAATTAATGTTTTAAATGGGAGCAGGGCATCAATCCACACTACGAGAAACTGACTAAAGTATTATTACAATGCAAAAGTAGTAACAAAGAGTGATTATTAGTAGAAGCACAAACAGTTCTTAGGAAACAAAGCATATTTAGGATACAAAAGGCTCTGTAAAGGTTATTGAATCAGTCTGTCAGACTCGTGCAATAACTTGATACTCCTATGAAAAGTACCACTTTCAGGTTGAAAGTGAAGAAATAACAACGCATTAGTATATTACTTACAACTGTATTCTAGTGCATGGCCGACATGATATATTACTTCCAGACAACTAAGGAAATTTTGAAGTTCAAGAAGATGTCTGTTGACTGCAATTCAAGTTGTATGTCAACAGAATTCCACATAGAATTTGCACAGAAAACTACACTGTAAATATTATGATCATTCATATAAAGACTGTCTTGTGATGTAGATGGGACTTTCTTGAAAGATGTATACAGTATATAGCAATTTCCATGGATTCATTTCTCATATTATTATTATTATTATTATTGGATATTATGTTTTATCACAGTTTTTATAATGCAAAATTTTAACATTTTTTTCCCCTTTTTATCTAAAATTTTTATGTAGTCTTTGTGCATGTAAAGGTCTGCATTCAGCATGGTTTATGACTTCTACTTTAATGATACAATATTTTCATTGGTATTTATTCATGTGTTCTTTAAAACATCTGTTGTTTAAAAAAAATCTTATTTTCTGTGCGTATTGAAATGATATTAAAAAGTGGCATTTTTTTTTTAATTTAAAAAAAATAAAAATAATGAAAACTAGAAATGTGTTCATGGAACACAGAGGTCCAACCACATTATCTAAAACAACCTAAAAGCACTACTTAACCAAGGTTGCCAGATGGAGGGAAAAGTGTAACACTAGTATCTGTATATATAAAAATATACAGTGTGCTTAAGAACTGGGTACGGTAAATAATGCATTAATGTCAACCATATTGAACCCATTTTGATAGTATCTTGTATAAAGCCAGCAAATACCAGCACTTTTATTTTATTACATGAAGCAGAACACCTGAATGGTTTTTGGATAAACGTCATCTTTGAGTACCATGTAGTTTAAGCTCTTATTGTGCCTATTCACAGAGAAAATAATGTTTCATCATCTTAAATTTATGTCAAGTCTGTGTAATTAAAAGAACAAACTTGTCATCACAGTTAGTTTTTATTTATTAAAACATTTTCTGTCCAAAAAAGATGGTGTAATGGATATGTACAGCTTGAATATTCATGACTTAAATGCAGTCTCTCATAAACTGCAGATAATTCGTCACAACCTTAATATAATACTTGTTCAGTTCATATAACTTGCATTAACTTGTACGCAGTAATTTTCCCATTTTTACATCTCAAATTGCAATAACCTGATGGTGTGCAACAGACAAGGAGTGAATATGCCCCTTTCATATTTATGGTAAAGCATACAAGTAGATGAATCTCTCACAATTTCAGATTTTTTTACAATGAAGAATTTATTACAGTAAAGTTCACTGCTGTAGGGCCAACCATGAGAATGAAGGCTCTTTCCCAAATGAATGAAGGAAAATGTACAAATCTCTGCAAAAACTTGAGATAAATAATGAATATACTAAGGGCTTCCAGTAACACATACCTGGGACATTTAATATAGGGTACTCGCCCACAAATGCAGTTTAGAATTTTCTTATCATTTTAATATGAACTTGGTGAAATCAAAGTACCCTGGCATATATTTTTTTTAAAACTGCCTTCCCTGGGTACCATGTATGTTTAAATGGAACAGCCCTAAACAACTGCAGAATTCCAGGTGGTCAACCTAAGTAAAATTTAAACTTTCATTAGATGTATTCTGGGGTATAAATATTTGTGGATTTCATGCCAACTCAAACCATAAATTGAAATGTCCTATCGAAAATGTCTTTGCCATTAAAACTGTACAAATGCGTTTCACGAAACATTAATTGCCTTTGAAAACAAATGAAATCCCTGCACTTGATTAATGCAGTTAGGTTAAAAAGTATTACATGTTTGATACGAGTTCTAAAATTTAAAACTTATAACTTTATTATCAACATCTGAAGTAGAATATTTGGAACAGGTTACTGAAGTAGGTAAAAACAAATGTTACCCTCTTCAACAGGTATTTTATAATTGATTAAATATACAGTTTTGCTTCTAGAGAACAGAGGCGGTGTATGGCCATAATAAACTACTTCATAATAACTTTCGCTGCAGAAAGTTTCTGACACCAGCTGCCAGGGCTCCCACACTACAGGGAAATTTGGGAAAAAAGTTGGGAGAAATTTTAAGTATGGAAAAACACAGGAATTTTCCACCACCACTGGATGACAGAAACAGTTATGTTATTGAGTTGTAACTGAACTGATCACAAGTTAAATTTATTGAGTTTGGAGTATGAATCATTTAGGTGTTTGCCATAAACATTTGTTTTATCAGTTCAGATGCACAGTGGACTAGATTTGTCTAGTAGACGGTCATTTCACAGACATGAAAATTATTTTCTCAGAAATTGCAATTATTATAATCACTACATGTTTAATCTGCTGAAAGACGAGATAAATCTATGGCATTGAAGAAATTTTACCTGGTACTTGACATTATCATTGTTTTCACAAATACACAAATCTTGCAACCCATGTGTTTTCCATGGGATTATAGGTCTAGTAGTCACATGATATAAATAATAACCCATTTCAGATGTTGCAAAGGAAATAAAATATTAAATGAAAGTCATTCTGTTGGAATTTTTTCTTTCATTTTTTTTATTACCTTCTTAAGAACAACTATCTGGGTTTTGTTTTATCATGTGACTACAATGTTGTCATGGTTGATGAATCTGACTGTCCGGATTGCTGTGACTGATAGGTTTCTGCTCATTCTTGAAATAAATATGTTGAGAATTACAGGTTCTTTCTGGTTTTAACAAAAGGTATCTGTCTTTCATTTAAATATTTGAATTTTTATACAAAAGTAGCTTCTCGTGGGTCAGTGGTTCTTTCCAGGGTTCTTCCTCCACCATTAATACTGGCCGCCATGTATAGCCTATCTTTTGCTGAAAAATGGCATAAAACCCTACAACAACAATAGAAAGGAGTTTGTTGTTGAAATCACCAGACTATTGGACTTTTGATGTTATAGAGTGGGACTTGTGTAGTCATGTGACTAGTAATGCAGTTCACAAGTACTGGGTCAGGTTTCATGTATACTGTAGTTTCGTCTAGTCTCTCAGCAATTTAAAGATACAACGATTACAATATTTGTCATTTCTGAAGAAAAACAATTCCTAATGATTTCATCCAGGTATGACTTGATGTAACATTATCAAGTTCACTAGGCTCACTGATAAGTGACTTGTATGCCAGTGGTGGCAAATACCAATTTTTTTATAAGCAATTGCTACGATCCCACACCTCAGTCTAAATGGTCCAAATGTGTGAAAACGGGATGGGAATATTCGGAGGAAACCAGGATTAGAAAACAAACTGCCAATCGATTTAATTCCCATTTGTCATCTTAAATGTTGAATCTGAGCTGAACTTTGGTGCAGATTTATTATACTGTGACATGTAGCTTGAAGTATTGGTTTCAAATGTTATACAGATCACAGGAGAAATGGGAGATAGCCATCACTTTTATTATATATTAAGAAATGATAACGAGCCCCTGTGAGGATGAACAGGTTTATCACATTACAAGCAGACATATATTGATTTTACAGAAAATTTAAACCTTGTTTATACTGTATATGTAATTTTTAAGGTTTTTTTTATCAAAACTTAATCATTTTGTAAGTAAGGAGTTTAGGTTGTTTGAAAAATATTGTTTGGGGTTTTATTGGCACAGATTAATTCGAGGTTAAACTTTTTTCTTTACAAGGTAAGATTCTAATACTTTTAGTTTATTGTTTTTGGAAATGTTTACTTCGTATAATATGCAACCAAGCGGCACCATTTTCATGCAGAAATAACTCAACCTGTTGATATATGCGTAAAGTTGCATGGCAATTCTCCAAGTATTTTAGGAGTATTGATAAACAAGAGTCCCTTTAAGCGATGGATACTTTACTGGCCAAAATAAATTTCCAGGAATTCAAAATAAGACCATTTCTTCCTTTTAACTGTTGAGTGCTGAAACCTATTCTTCAGTGATATTATATGGACATGTTGGTAAATTTTTGTTTTGGAGCAGTAATGATTAAAAGATATTTAAGATGGCTACCATAATTGCCATACTGGCTATCAGATTGGTACCATTAGGACCAACTAGATATTATACCTAGTATTCTGGTGAGAGTAAGACAAAAATAACACACTTTCACTTCATATCATGTGAAATGAAGGATCAATAAATGAAAGAAACGTCTTAGTTATTTAACTCAACATATACAGGTGCAGATATATGTACTGTGATGAGATCACAGAGTATAAAACTTGCAGAACATAAAGCTTTACAAACTGAACATAACTTCTCTAATTTTCTGGACTTGCCTGCAGGCAAGTAACTTGGAGCTTGGTGAGTGGGGTATTCATTTTTCCATTTGATCCAGGTATTCCTTCGCAGTGTTCAAATGACCAACCACAGAAGAGTAGTAGTAATAAAAAATGAAGATGGCCATTGTGACCATATTGGAAGTCAGATTGGTATCATTTTCATTGACAACTCATTAGACATTTTAAGTTTTTCAGTAAAAAACCCTAGCTTATATGACCATTCATTCAAGGGAAGAAGTGATAACTAAATTTTTAATATGGCCAAACTGGCAGCCATGTTGGATATCTGAGTTGCATCATTTTCAATTTAAGATCAGATAGACATCATAATGTCTTCCAGCTGTTGTAGCCAAAAATGTATGTCACTAGAAGTATTTTTCATTTAGAACCAAGTAGACATCAGATGACATATTTTAGTGAAAACCCCACATCAATCTGACTACCTATTCAGGAGCAGTGTGCTAACAAGATTTAAAGATGGCTGCCATTGTGGCCATACTGGATATCAGACGTACACCGTTTTCATTTAGCATCAGCTAGACATCATGAGAGCTGTAGCATCACGATTTTCAAGATGGTCATAGTAGCAGCCATATTGGAGGTCCATGTGGCACGATTCTCATTTAGCATCAACAAGACCTCTGTATGAATGTGTGTAAAGTTTCACGGCAATCCTCTAAGAAGTTTAGGAGGGATACCAAAAACAACCTTGTGCTAATGACCAGAAAGAGGACAACAGGGCTTCCCATAAGCTCTTCTGGTTTATAAGCTGAAAAGGTAAAAACTTGTCATAACAGATGAATGGTCTATGAGCAGTAGAGATAAAATGTACTCTGCAAACTTGGACCAAATTTGACAGAAGGCATCCAGCCACAGATGACTTTCAATTCTGTACAAATGATGCAGATCCACTGTCAAATATGGTCACTGTTACAATAGACAGAAAAACCTAAAAATGACTTCCCACAAATGGCTCGACAGAATTTGACCAAATTTTACAGAAAGCCTCCTGACATAACCTTTTAATATTTGCAAAAGATACTAATCTTCCATCAAATATGACCACCAATACTAAATTAACTTGGTGAATAGGATGTGACCAAACTTGACAGCAATCTAGTTTCCTACTAAAACACAAGAAGTAGGCAATCATGAGGACGAATAATACCATACAGATCAGAATTTTTAGTCATATGGACTGGTATGTGCAGGCAAGGCAATGGGAGCTGTTTACTAGCACACCTAGGTTTGAATCTCTCTAGAGAACAAATTAAAAATTCTCTAACCTGTATGATAGTAATATTTGTAATAAATATGATATCTGCCTAGTATTATCATGCATTCTCCTGCAGAATCCAGGGATAGCACTTCTCATTGTTTAGTGCACATTTGTAATTCTCTAAATTTCTATATGCCTTGATTTTTGAAGTAGGAATCAGGAATGACTGTTAATTACAAGGTCAATATGCGAGTGTGTCCATATGCATGAGTGCATATACCACTAACTTTGTAGCATCACTCTTTGGTGATGTGTGCTTAGTCATGATAGTATATGGACTGGTGCATGCAGTCAAGGCAGTGGGTGCTGTTTCTCCGTGGACCTGGGTTAGAACCTCCATAAAGGACAAACTAAACATTCTCTAACCTGTATGATAGTATTATTTGTGTTATATATAATGGACCTGTCTTGCATCAAACATTAAATATATGAAAGTTGTTGTTGTTGTAGGGTTTAATGCCATATTTCAGCATACAATAGGCTATACATGGTGGCCAGTATTAATGGTGGAGGAAAAAACCCGGAAAGAACCACCAATCACAAGAAGCTACTGGCAAGCTTTCTCACATACCCACATTAGCCAAATCCGAGACTCGAACCCAAGCAGACAGAGGTGAGATGGCAGTGATCCATAACGGAGAGCACTTTAGACCACTCGGCCATTCGGGGCCCCAATATATGAAAGAAAAAATATATAATGCACAGGGCTGTAAATTGTTTTTACAGCATATCCCCCCACTAATATTTACTTGACATTTCATACAAGTATTATGGAAAATTAATGTGCGTTAATTCATATTCAATGTAACTTTTCATGTTTCTGTAATAAAAGTGTTAAACTCTGTGCTAAGAAAATAATTATAGAGTATGAACCTGGAACTAGACCTCTGCAAGGAGGGAGAGACCCAAATGCCAATGTTGGATGATGGCTTTTCATCCCTGGAAAGTGTAAATTATATTTTCTGGTAGGTTTCTTTTTAAACCCTTCAAATATTTTCTTTCTTCTGTCTGAAAATATATTAAAATATTTCAGTGTTTGAAGAAAAGAAAAAATTAAAAATCCAAGCACTTCCAACCAAACCCACACATGAGATATTCAGCTATCTTGCAAGTAATACAGAAAAGTAATCATACACTACATGTACAATACCGAATGAAAACTGACATGTCTTTTTTCTTCAATTTTATTTCAGTCCATAAGAGAATGTAAGCATACCAATAAAAAAAGTTAAAACACTATGCAAAATAAACCAGCTTGTTTTATTCTTTATCTACCAATATATATCTATCTACCCATATATCTATAAATCCATATATATAATAAAATGTCCATGTGCCAGATAATACATAGAAAATGTTTTACTGTAACAGGAGATCGGAAAAATATCCATTGTTTTTTCCTTCAAGTGTTTTTGCAGCAATTTATGAATGCTCTTCAGGTGAATACATCATTTCTTTGCAATATTTATATTGCAATGAGGTCAAATTGTTTCGTTACATAATTAAAGGAATACATCATTTCTTTGCAATATTTATATTGCAATGAAGTCAAATTGTTTCGTTACATAATTAAAGGATTACATCATTTCTTTGCAATATTTATATTACAATCAGGTCAAATTGTTTTGTTACATAATTAAAGGAATACATCATTTCTTTGCAATATTTATATTACAATGAGGTCAAATTGTTTTGTTACATAATTAAAGGAATGATGAATTCACCTGAAGAGCATCCATAAAGCTGATGCAAAAGTGCTCTGAAAAAGATGAGCAACACCAATATTAGACAATATAGTAACTAAGTGCTCCAAACTTTACTCTCCACAATTTTAATAAATGTATGAATTTGCATTCACATGCAAATATGTCAGTTACACACGATTAGAGATATCAGACCTACTTGGGCTAGGCCGATAAATCAAACCCATACCTGTAATGATATTGACTAGTAGTCTAAAGGCTGTTATCACATATTCATTAATATTGCAAAAATATGCTGCCAAACTTGTCTGCAAAATCTGTACATTTTATAAATTTACCGTTAGTTCTTGCAGCTGCTGAGCTACTGTTGGCTGAAGGGTTATTTTTGGCACTATGACAATATTTCTGGCTCAAATCTTATGTATAGTGAATCCACGTGAAATAGCACAACTCTCTGAAGTATGGCCATTTTGAATTTTGTGTTAGATATGGCTATTACCAAATACCGGTATCTAAACTGCACGCAGGTATTTTCCAGAAAGATTTGCATTAAGCAACTTGGCACATTTTAATAAACAGGTCACATCAGACTCACATAACGTCCTTCAGTAACAACACAGATTTGTTGAGTAGATTTATTGGACTATACTTGGGGCTCTTATTTAATTATGTTTTGTGAAGTTAAACTTTTGCAACTCAAGACCAGGTCACAACTTTAAAAATATGTAAATTTCACAAATTTCCAGTGTCAGTGAAATCAGACAATGCAGTGAAAGACTGCACAGTTCAAAAATCAAACAGTAAGATGATATGCTTTCTACAGTGATTTATAATCTTTTTCCTTTTAATGTTTATGGTCCTAAGCAACAAGTAACAGAATACATCATGAACTTTGTTGAATTATTCTGACTCCAGATTTCAGGTACACTTTGAACATTATATGTAATACAAAAGCTACAGACAAAATACAAAAGACCCTGATGTACAAAAATAAAAGCATCAGTATTATTTGTCATATAAATATAGACTTACTAATGTACAATCTCTACATCCAGTGCAAGACAATCAACCTCCTTCATTACTCTGTATGACCAATATTTCCTCCACAGGAATACTGTATTCTCATAATTCTTCTATTAGTTCTGTAAAAGTATCTAACTCAACATATATAACTGCTGGGTCACTTCAAGAATATCCACGAGTCATCTAATTTAAACAGCAAAAACAAGGAATAATGGACCCAGTCTTGCATCAAACAATGACTTTGTGACAATAAAATAAAATTAAAATAAACACGGCTGTAAAAAAATTTTTTTACAGCATCCCTCCCCACCACTTTAATATTTACTTGACATTTCATAAAAGAATTATGGAAAATTATCGGAAGTGAATTCATTCAGTGTACTTTTTTCATGCTTTTGTAATAAACGTGTTAAACTCTGTACTAAAGAAAGGGGAACAAAAATACAACTGACATTTGCGTATCAAGTTTATTTTATCCAAAAGCAGGTATTATGATAGCCCCAACATTTTATTTACACCTGTAGTATTATTAACTTTGTTCTTGCCAGCCAATATCTTCAATTTCAGGGCTCTAGGCAAATAGTTTTTTTCACTCCACAATGTGGTACGAAATGAAGGCAACCAAGCTAATTCAATACTGAATGACCAGAAACTATAAGGGTTTAGAATTGTTTCTAATATACAATCGAACCTGTCCTGTCCTTTACTCTGAACTCACCTGTTCACACCAGCCATTCTTATTTCCCTAATGCAAATTTTGTATATAAATATCCTGTGTTAACTGTCACCTGTCTTCTACTGTCAGCAGTCCGGTGGTTCCTAACCAAACAATGGTTTCTCTTTGACCTGAGTGAATGATGTGTCTATACAAACAAAATTTTTGTTTTTATGAGGAAGGTATTGCTTAGATAAAAGAACATCATATGAATTGATGTGCAAACAATTCTTGTTTTGCTTGTACTTATTGTACTCCAGTCACTCTAAGGTGTCAATATGTCAATTTAGAAAGCACAGCAGTTTTCATCATTAGAGTTTAGGGTCAGAGCAATATAATTGCTGGATGGTAGGAAAAGTTGTATTAACACTGCTACAATGGCAATCACCTTTTGTGCCAGGGTATTTTTTGATATATGCATCTATTCTCCAATGAATTCAAGTTATCTCTGAAGAAAAAAGGTCGTCTCTGAGAACAGATAGAAGTTGCAACCCTTTTCATTATGATCAGGGTTTATTCAATATTTAAAACTTGTCAATAAAGGAATGGGATGATTTCGCTTCATGGGTCACAAAGAATGGCCATATACAAGTATGACTACTTTTAATTTCCTATTCATCACAGGCTTCTCACATATAAGCCAACTCTTTTGATCTTGGCAAGATGAAAAAGTGGCTACTACAGGTTTTTAATGTATATCAGATGTATCTAAACTTTACTTATTCAAGAAATCCAAACAAAGAGTCCGTTTTCTATGTAAGCTGTCAATCAGTATTGAAATTATTGTTTTACCACAGTCACAAAACAGAGAATGATCAGTGATTATTTTAAGTCACTGATGATTTCATTCATAGGATGGGTTAACGTAAGCAGGTAACAGTGGGACATACATTTGGGAAACAACATCATATATGCATATTTTATTAACATTTTTGTATAAAAAAATTTTGATAATAATAATAATAATAATATTCACTTCATGGCATTTGTTTAAAAACCAATTTTAAAAGGTGAATCAATGTACAAAGGTCAGTTTTGCCTTTTACCATGGGGTGCTGCTGTTGACAGGTTTGACTACATTTCAAACACTGAAAGTAATGGATATATTTTGTTTCCCATCATTCAGAAAACAGTATATGGTTTCCTTAAAAAGGAACCTTTTGTGCAGTTCAACTTCTTTTGCCTTATTTATAGCTGCCACCAGAATCATACACATTACTTAGATTCATTTGTTTCTATCACAGACCAGTACTAGCCAAGTATCACCTGTGTACACTAATGTTATCATTTTAAGATGAGAATATACAAGGACATTAAAACACAGGATACTGCCACTGGAATATGTAGTCTTGTCCCCACTACAGAGGCTGAAAATAAATAAATGTAAAATAATTTACATGGCATGCAGCTATTTCAAAACACTTATAAAAGAGAAACACATAAAATTTAGTAAATCAGCATCCAGAAATTGCTGACCTCCCATTAGGCATTACAGATTTGCGGTTCTACATGTATATAATTAATCTTACGAAACTTTTGATGAGTAGGAATACTGGGATCCAATGAGATAATACAAAGTCAATTAATGACCTATAAAAAAAAGCATTCAAGATCAAATCTAATAAACAAAACTTTGATGGTCCACAGACTTGCCAATGTAAGGTTTCATTTACATAAATGACTCAATTTCGTGCTGTCCTTCAATTATTACCCATTTTGCCACCAAGGCAAAATTGTTGTTCCTTTTAAAGAGCAACTTTAAAAACCTGATGGTCTATGGCTGGTAAAAAAGCGGCCACAGGATGCAAAAATTTAAAACAGAAGGTCAAGGACTAGTATCTGTGGAGTCCGGATGCAATGAAAGAGCTCACTGCAAACTCTGAATTAAAATATAAGCTCAAAGAGAACTAAATGTGCAAGTAATGTACTCGATGCCAACATGTTCTATTATCAGTTTCACTGGTGAAGCTCTCAATGTGAAATTAATCATAAGTGCTTTAAAGCATTCCTAGTTGCAACACTATGTGGAAATATTTACATATTGCTTTGTTTTACTATTCAAACTGTTATCTTATAATGATCTAAACTGTTATCTTATAATGACCTAAACTGTTATCTTATAATGACCTAAACTGTTATCTTATAATGACCTAAACTGTTATCTTATAATGACCTAAACTGTTATCTTATAATGACCTAAACTGTTATCTTATAATGACCTAAACTGTTATCTTATAATGACCTAAACTGTTATCTTATAATGACCTAAACTTTATCTTATAATGATCTAAACTGTTAACAACTTTTACATTAATATATAATTATATATGACTTTTAAACATGACTTGGAGTTTGACGTCTATTTTACACCTTAACCACCCCAGCCAAACTACCCTGAACTATTAGCTTCATTCCAAGAACCAAAATGTTTTTGGGTCATATATTTAACACACACTGAAAAGCAGAAATGGTAATTAAACTGATGTGTGGGCTTAAAGCCTTTCAGTCTAGGACTTGCATAATAGACCTTGCATTTTAATCACTACAATTAGTGTATTCAAACTGCTATGGATAAGTCTTGTAATTGCTACAGGCAGTATGTCTAATCATCTAAGTTCTCTTCTAAAATCAAGTAGTTTACAATGCTAAAACTGGATGAATGTAGATTTGGGGTACAAATTTGAAATTTGTTGACACTGAAAAGATTATTGGTAGTGAAAATAGGAGGAAGTGATTTTGCCACACTGAATTTCATCAGTATTTATACAATCAGTAGGATTATAGTTGCATCCCCCACAAAACTAATAAATGATCACTCTATACTGCACTAATAGTAAGCATTTTCTATGGGTGAGGATGCTGAGTGGACAAGAGTTGCATCTATGGTTGCCCTTCAAGTTACCTTTATAAAACACTCCCAAGAAGCCTTTCTTCTCTGATAAAAACCACTGTTTTAGTTTAGGCACTCGTCTCATGTATGCACAGGTACATATCACCAGCATGCCAAATACCAATATGCCCTCAAAGGAGTATGCTGAAAAACAAAGGTAAATTTGAGAGTCAATGCAAACCAAGTTTACTAATTTTTAAAATCCAAACTTCAAACCCACCCACATAAATTTTCTGTGGAGAAGTCATTTCCAATTTCAAGAAGTGGGCAGAAAATATACAACTCTGTTGGTCCATCTATGCATCCATCTCCTCCCCATCCAAAGTATAGCCCTTATTAAAGCATAAATACTAACAACAAACTTGCATGTGGTGCATCTTTGGATGACGATGTGTAATCCAATAAAATGGTCCAATGTGTCCTTCTTTCAGAAATTATTTTACTTTGTTCAACAACTTTGTCAGGGATCCATTTACAACAGTTTTGTTATCTACTCTCTCTAAAAGTAATTCATGAATAGCGTATATGCCTGACATTTGTTTTTACATGAAACAAAATGGTGAATGACCACAATTGTGGTTATTCACTGTTGAGGTACTTTTCCCCCTTGCTACTACGTATTTATACAAGAAGCCTATGGGATTATGTTTACAATGCAATCATGATACTAGATGTACCATTGTTTCTGATGATTGTAGTGGCTAAAAATTATTCCAGTATTCTCTGAAAACACTGAAAAAATGGCACTGACCAACTACTCACAAGTAGTGTCAACTGATAGTACTAGAAATTACAGTAGTGTCAACTGATAGTACTAGAAATTACAGTGGTGTCAACTGATAGTACTAGAAATTACAGTAGTGTCAACTGATAGTACTAGAAATTACAGTAGTGTCAACTGATAGTACTAGAAATTACAGTAGTGTCAACTGATAGTACTAGAAATTACAGTAGTGTCAACTGATAGTACTAGAAATTACAGTAGTGTCAAATCTAAGGATAGTGGTAAATACTGGAAATATTAACAATACCTGTACATCAATATCATCAAGTATTGTTGCATAATATTGATTATACTGACCAGTACTGGAAATAATATTAGCAGAAGATTAGTATTGCAAAACAGATATGCCTAAAATCAATACCACAAAATAGCTATGATAATACATCTAGATGTATCAATATGGTTGACAACATGATTTAAAAAAATGAATTCAGTACAGTAATATTGTAGCCAGTACCAACCAGTCTCATCACAACTTATAATATTGGTCCATTTGTAAAAATACCACTTCAACAGTGTCATATGAATGATCAAATTCAATCCAATAATGTTAACGAACTGACATATGAAAACCAATATTGTTAATATTGTTTGTGCAACTACACTTACCTATATGTAGATACTTGATTTATCAACAAGTAAAATTTTTATTAAATTACAGTTTTAAACATCATTTCTCTTAATTTTCATGACAATATTTCTTTAGTAATCAAAAATATTGCATGCATTGTCTGAATTATTGAGTATCCCTGCTGTATGTGTGAGTTCCAGAGTTCCTTATCAGTTTTCTACAAATGCAGGATATATTCCCCAAAGGCATACAAAAGTGCAGGTTTGCATTGAGCTGATATGTGTGAGTGAGGGGTAGAGATATATTTTTGGTTAACACTATATGAGGAAAATTTAGTTAAAAGAATGAAGAAAAATAACACAATTCTAGTGTTCCAGTATTTCTTAAATTACAGTACTGCAACATCCAAAGTTACAATACTGGTGGATACAGTATTCATACTGTTTACACTAATGACAATAAACTTATAGCACAATGCTAGTAAAATCTTCTATTGTCTGAGTTACAATACAAATCACACAAGTTTTTACTTATCGACATAATTTTATTAAGATGGAGTAAGTGTGGAGAGGATTAAGAAAGAGTGCCTCCACCAATCTCCAAATGCAAGTGCAAATAAAGTGCAAAATGTAGGCAGTGACTTTGACTGTATACCTGGGTCAGACAAGAATGGTTCCAAACATTCTATATTGTACAATTAATGTAAATAGGGAACTAGACTTAAGGCATTTGTTATACTGAGTATTTCAGTGTTTCTCAAACTTTTTTGTCTTGCAGCGCACCAAAAAGATCTAAAAACTTTCACGTCACACCTGAAAAGATTTAACAATTTTTGTGGTGAAGAACTTATTTATTTTTACAAATATATTTAATTTTAAATTTAATGTGAAGGAAGTGCCTGCTTTCGAGAGCAAATCGGATTGAAGTGAGGCTCCAAAGTTGACAAATAAGTGTGCATTTCATCATCAATTTTAAGAAGTCTCTCTCTCTCTTATTCAATTTGATTTCAGTCAATGCTGAAAATCCAAACTCACAAAACCATGAAGACACAAATGGCAGAATTACTTTGATTGCTTTTGAACTGATTGCAGGATATGACTTCTTGATTGAGATCCAAAACTCATCCAGGTTCTTTTCAGGAAATGTTGACTGAAAAAATTTATGGTTAAACTTTTTTAAATCAATGAGCTGTTCTTCGGTTGTAAGATTTGTAGTTTCATTGTTTCCAAATGGATTGATCACCCATCCATATTCATCGCTTGCATGTGATGGGAAGTAATGCTGCAGTGCCTATTGTAGGTTTGAATTAGATTCGTTGACAGTAGGAAAGCAGTCAAGGACTCCCTTCGAGACCTTACTTTGCCACAGCGACAACTTTTCATCAAATGACTTCAGTTTTGATGTTGCAGTGATGATGTTTTCTGATGGTCCTTGAAGGCTTAAATTCAGCGAATTTAATTTGTCGAGTAAATAGAGAGAAATTGAACCTTCTGCCACCAGATTTCATCATGAAGAGAGAATCCAAAGTCTGTTTTTCTCAACCTCCAAGAACAAAATCACTTCAATCTTGAGATGGACGAGACGCTTTAACACTTTTCCCGTTGAAAGCCAACAAACGTCGTACAGCAGGCATTTATAGTCTGAATCTGTCGCTTCACAGAGTTGAGAGAAAAGTCGAGATTGAAGCAGTCAAGATTTGATGAAGTTTACAACTTGAATAACTTGGTTCAGAACAGACTCCAGCTCTTTTGGCAAAGATTTGGCGGCGAGAGTTTCTCTGTGGATCATGCAGTGAAGAACTAACACGTTTGGATTTTCTTGGCGCATGAGACTGACGAATCCCTTATTTCTTCCCTGCATTGAAGGACATCCATTGGTGCAAACGCTGAGTTTTTCCACTGTACGCTGAAGAGCAAAATGTTTTCATTCACCAAATGGAAAATGTCTTCGCCTCTCGTCATAGTTTCCAAATCTTTGCAAAATAAGTACTCGTTCACAAATTTTTCATCCTTTATGAATCGAATAAAAGCCAGCAGCTAAGCTTTGCCACTAACATCTGTAGATTCATCAACTTGAAGAGACCACAGCAGAGACAATTCATTGTCAGACGCTTCGAAGTGTTTGCAGTTTTGATCCTTTAAATCTGACAATAAGTCTTCAATTCTGCGCGAAATCGTGTCATTTAACAAAGGAACTTTCTTTACTTTTTCGGTGGCATCGGTTCCAAGCATAGTTTCAACAACAATTGCTAATGCTGGCACAATGACTGATTCGGCCTATGTATGCGCTTTCTTGAGTATTGCGAACAACTGAGCGACCTTATAACTTGCAATCAATCCCTTTTCGGGCAGCTTCATGTAGTTCGTAAGTTTCTTAGCTTGTTTATTTTGTTGAGCCACGAGATTTTCAAAGTATTCCTTTGGTTTGTCCTTTACAGCTGGATGTTTTGTTTCCAAGTGTCTCTTCAATTTGCTGGGAACAAGCGCCTCGTTCGACAAAACTGCGTTGCAGATCAGACAGAATGGCAATTGAGCATCTTCAGATCCCAAAGCGATGAAACCATAGTCAATGTAATCTTCTTTGTACTTTCGCTTGCCTTCTTGCTTTTCATTTAACAGTTTCCCTTTCAGAGTTCCAGACTTGACTGAGTATTTCTCCATGGCTAAACAATGAACAAACTTTATTTATAAGCATCAAAGTTGGAATGGAACGGTCTGATTTGTTACGTCATGTATTTATTATTTTAGCATGGAAAATACGAGAACATTGTATAGCTGCCACCCATAGCGGCCAAATGTAGCGGTCTGATTTGTTACGTCTTGTATTTATTATTTTAACGTGGAAAATTCAAAAACATTGTATAATGGACTGCATGTATTTATTATTAGACTATTATTATAATTAGAGCGATGAAGTTCTCCCGAGATCTCGCACAAGTCTCGCATTACGAAAGGAACCAATGAATGACAGACTGACAGAGATTGCCTTTTTATATATGTTACTTTTTTAACTTTTGCTATATTGATTTACCATTTAATTTTTTCGACAAGTTCAAGGTTTCAAAATGCTAGCAATTGTAAATATTTTTTAAAACTCCCATGGTACACACAGTTTGAGAATCACTGGAGTATTTGTTGGATACTAAAGACAAATAATATATTTAGCATTCATCACTGTCATTAAGACATGTGATTATTTTACTGACAATAATTAGAGTAAAAGTAAGGTACATCTGTTATAGTTGCATGCATGTTTCTTTAATAAACGATGCCACCAGTAGATAAATTAAACATTGACCGATCCCATCAATGTCAAGACATGCCTCATACATACAAGCATACATACATACATACATACATACACGTGTGTATTTGAGAGAGAGAGATAGGAAGGGGCACTTTTGAAGATTGAATATTGTAACCTCCCCGGACCATTTAAAGAATTCAGGTATTAGATGAACTATTACCATTTCGGTACAAATCTTTATATGATTGGCATGAGCAAGGTATTTACAGTGAAACATGTTTCTCTTCTCTCGCCTTCTTCACTGTCTTCATCATTATTAACAATGGTAAATCTCTAGTACACAAAATTGTATTCAAAAGTGCTTCTTCTTTCTCATCATCATACGTGATAAATGTATCATTCATGGTTTTTTTTATATCCTTCACCAGCACCAGGTTTTTCACCTCATCATCATCAATGGTAAAATTATCAGATAAAGTATCATTTGTACCTCTCTAACGTCACTATTACCATAAATGCTAAATATAAGTAATTTTTTCATTTGCCATCTGCCTTTGTTCTCTCTATCATCATCATTAAATCAAACAAGAATCATTTTGTTCTCTCTCACATCATCATTAATTGTAATGTATCGTACTAGAAAATCGATTGAACACATTTTTTTAATCTACCTGGTCCAGCATCCGTCTTTAATATTTTAAGTTCGATGATTTCATTAACCGTTATTTCTACCATCCGAACTTTAACTACATATTTCTCTTCTGGAAATTAATATAAAATTATAAAATGATACAATCTGAAATAAAAAGCAAGATAAACAGTTTATCTTGTGAAATTACTTTCATCATGTTATTCAGCCCATGGTAGAATGGGCTACTTCTGTCTGGTGGGTTCTAATAGAAAGGGTTTGTGACAGTAATGGTGAAAAAAAAGATTAATTCACCAGATTGGATTCATGCGATGGATTCGTGTGATGGTCGTCCGAGAGTTATGCATTGGTACGTCAATGTCTTTTGAATGTATATGTGAAGTTTTTAAGTCCTCTTGCAATTGTAAATCAATAAAAGACACGAGAAAAGTCAAATCGTGTGGAGGGTTGTGGTTACCGTTGCACTCCTTGCGTTCATTTATATTACCGATAAGGTGATTTCATGTTGTCAGAGATTTTGCCATACTTTATTGATAAAACGTCAGACTCCTGTGGTAGGATTAGGTCCAAATGCTATAGTCTGATCATACAAACCCGTTTGTTTGGACCCCCCTACCGATTTAAATAATGGAAACTTTTAATGTGATAAAAAGTGTAAGGAACTTAGCCAATTCATTCATTGATTTATAGTTTCTAACCTGACTCTGAGTAGAGTGGCCCTAACACCGTCACCTTATGCGTGTTTCATGCTTAATGGAAGTTTTCAGTGTAATAGATGGACATGCTCAGATCCATTTCCAGTTTCTGGACAAGTCCATTTTCAGCAAAGGGGTGCATCACGACTACAGATGTACATACATGTCATCTGCTTCCAATATTTCCAATGTCAAATCAAGCAAAGGAAAATAATGACAACTACAAATTTGCTTTTCATGTGGATTTAACAAGCGGTTTAATTTCTATGTTCATATATGCAGAGGGATATAATTTCAAATTCTCAACTTTATGTAATTTACACAATTATTCAGCAGTTACCGAACAGGATGAACTACATCATTATGTTGTCTAATGGAAATAAACTAGCCTATAGTGTACACAATATGGCACTGTGTTAGTATGGAAAGTCCGTTAAGCATGAAATGGTGCAGGGGATGCCATCATTAGTGCCATTCTGGTCACAGTCAGGTTAGAAATTATAAATCAATGATTCAATTGACTTAGTTCTGTGCACTTTTTATCACATTAAACGTTCTCGTTTTTGAAATTGGTAGGTGGGTACAAACAAACAGGGATGTAGAGTCAGACTATAGTACCCTCCATTTTTTTAAATCTTAGATAATGATTTTACCTAACATACAATTTTCATTCTCAGACAAATGCAGCATACATTGTGTGGTAACCATTAAATGAATGTGAAATTAAAATGTGGCCCAGTTAGAGAAATATTCTTGAAGCAAGTTCTTACATCGGCGAAAACACATGACCTCTAGTCCTACATGTAAGACATAGCACATTTTAAATATCTGCGTCAGGTCTTACAGGTAGGACTAACATGACCCCAAGACACTCGTTAACTTATACCGCCATGTCGGCCAATTCTGCGCGTCGGGTAGTTCTGCACAATGATACGTCATTTCTGTAAACATTGGATCAAGTGCTATTTTGGGTCAAAAATCCATTTTGAATCCAGAAAGAACAATCGTACATTAATTAAGAAAAGTGATATTCATAAAGTATAGAAAAATATCCCACATTTAGACTCGAAATGCACATAAAAATGTAATTTCTAAATTGCAATGTGAAGACCCACTCCATGACCTTCTTGAACCTGTAATCCAGAAAATTCAATTTACTATGCATCTTTTAGAATCATACAAATAAATACATTATATAAAAGATGGAAATGTGTACCTTAAAACAAAACTGTATTTTAATCCAAGTTTCCAATTTTGCAAGAAACTGTCCCACACATACAAAATCGTCTGCTACCCAATGCGTCTACTTGCCGCTAAAACATAAATTATCAACAAATTCCCCAGAGTATAGTCTGTTTCTAACTTCTGTAGTAATTTGTCCCCATCAACAAGACGTTGTAAACACATTACATCCTATTCATTGTTGTTTCTCTTCCAGGTAATAGCTTATTTTTCATAAAATGTTGAACTTTACTAACTTTTTTAAAAGATCGGTTTAGTTTGCTTAATATCTCTTGCCATTTATTGCCATTTTTACGTTGAATTTTGTAAAACTAGCTATAAACCTGACCCAATTACTCAAATGAACTGTTGACAGAAACAGTCCAAAGTAATATTTCTGTAGCCCGGTGGATAAACATTGCATCTTTCCAAAGCTATGCGCAGAATAGGCCGACATATCGCGAGTCAGGAAAACAGGGGGTGGTATCCCGTGTGTCCAAAATTAATATTTTTTTTGAACAAAATATTCTGGTGACAATTGCATCTTTTCAAACGGTAAGCATTGCTGTATTTTATTTTTGTCAATTGCTCGAATTCGGTCAGCGTTTTGCTTCAATATTGGAAAGGAAAACCTTACGTGCGCAGAAATGCCCGACAGCAGTGTATAAATAAGCCTACTGGTCCTATGACGGCGGTAAGCCATCATCGCTGGTCAGGCAGACGTTAAAACGACCACGAATTATCTTATGACACTATGCAGTTTTGTACAATTCATTATTTTATGGATTTAATTTTACCGTTTGTCATTGTTAAGCTCTAGTACTCCAAGTCTGTGTTGTAGAAATCCTTGATGACAACTTGTAAACGGAACTGGAAATGAATGAAAAACGTTGCGCATGTAGTTTTGGCAACTTAGATATTTTACAATTTTTTGTATTGCGCAATTTGTGCTATGTGACTTTCGCACACCAACCGAAAGACTGCAACTTCCTTCGAAAATTTTAATAAAAACAAGAAAAATGAAGCCAAAAATAGCGAATTTTTCATATTCCTACCAATAACAAGAGCTTAAATATAACAGCAATCAAATTTTTTAAATTATTTATTTATATATTTTATGTTTAATCAACAGTATTCCATGAATACAAATACTACTATTCACGTTTTCAAAAACAAACGAAAACGAAAACAAGAGTAAAACGTGTGAGCATCCACAACTTGTAATTTCTTTTCAAAACCCTATAATGTCCATAAGGGAATATATTTATGTCGTCAAACCAATACCGTGGATCGCCATACATAGACAACGGTACTTTTGCTTCTTTCTTCATTTTGTTGCTGTACGCCTCGTGATGTCGTGATTTTAGTATATACATCTCTTAACAATTTACTTCTGATTCAATAAATAATTTCGGTACATTGCAAACATAATTACACATTCTGGTATACATTAACAAACGTATTTTTCATCTTTGCAATGTTAGAATCGCTATGCTGCGGTATGATTAACATGTCAGCTATCATTAATATTGAAAGTTTGAATACATTAATCATGACGCTATATAACTAAAATTTAATCTGACTTGGTTACATCTCTCTCCTTATATATATATATATATATATATATATATATATATATATATATATATATATGGATCCTCGCATCCCTAAGCGAATATACTCGTTCAATTTTCAATCTGTAAAGATGGAGGAGTCAAGACAGATTACCCTTCTCATCAGATTTATAGAGTAACTCGAAAGTACGCTTCCAACAAGAGTTCTGACTACTCCTCTCGAGATAAAAAGTCAAAATACTTGCTATGTCTGTCAGGCAAAATGACACTGAATGTTCAGAACGCCAAAGAAAATGAACTTCAACGACAGGAGAAAATAGAGACAACGGTAAAGAAACCTATTATGGTTGCGAAGAAAAGGAGCACTGGTCTTAAGAGTGTACGAAGGAAAACAGAACAAAGAGAAGGATTTGAATCACGAAACTCATTGGCAAAAAGTATTAATCCTACGCAAGTCATGAATATCAACAAGGGTCAAAACCTTTCATCGTCGATATTCGGAGTCCAAGAAAATCTGGACAAAAAGTATCATCATGCACAACATTCGTGTAAAAAAAAAATTCATATACTTTTATAAACTTCCATGTTAATGTTCATTCCAAAAACTTTATTTTAATTTAATTTAATTGTTATCTTAATTTTATTTTAAATTATTTATTTTAATTTAATATTTTAATGGTCGTGGTTTATTCAGTGTTACTTCTAATATACGTATAGCCATATAATATTACCGTTCACTGATAATACATTTAAAATATAGCCAAACACAATGTCATGCTTAATGGACTTCTTCCTGTATGTACTTTGATCAAGAAGTGACCAACAGATAAGAAATAAAGCAACATATACACTGAGTTTCTTGATATGTGGAAGCCTGTGAAACTGACAGGATTATACATTTTTGGAGAGAACGCTGTTAGTTTTTTTTATCTTAAAATTAGTCAGTACTGAAAAGTTATAAGCTATCACGACAATAAATAAATAAATAAATAAATAAATAAATAAATAAATTGATTCTTCTTCCTATTATTATTATTATTATTATTATTATTATAAGAAGAGCAAAAACAACAAGAACAAGAACAAGAAAAGCAAAAAGAAGAAGGAAATGAATTATCTAAATTGATGTAATGGTATGGTGATGACAACAGTGATGATATTGCTGATAATGGCAATGATGATGATGTAGCCGAAGCTTGATTATTTTGTAGTGAACAATATTTTTAACCTGATTGTATATATTCATGATCACCTATACAAAATCTTCTGTTAAAACACTTTTGGAAACCGAAGAAAATTAGACTTAAATATTTGACGAAGACGTACAGTGCTTTTGTGGAATTGTTTTTTTTTTTTTTTTTTTTTTTTTTTTGTAATTGTGTATATGTGACACAATTACACAAACGTGTTAATCATTGTTTCTCACTTCCACGGATTATCACATCATCAGCCAAGGGTAATTTACCCTAGCTACCTTATGTTTCATCGTCTCGGAATACCTAAGGATGATAATGTCCTACATTAGTTCTAAGTTTAAATCTCTTCTGACTAAAATGGACTATTTTAGGAATAAACTAATATCGCTCATTCATTTTACCTGATATTAAGTGGCATGACAAGAAAATCCACTGAGCTATAGGGATTGACTAATATTAGGAAGCATACCATTAAGAAACCTTGATTTTAGGTATATGATGTCAAGAGAAGGAAGTAGATAATATAGTAGTAAAGGAGGGTGGGGGTACAGACGGAGTGTTTGCTCCGGGCGCAAGTGGCCTTGGGGCACCAAAACCATGGATGGGCGCCAGAGGTGTTGTGACCCCAAAACCCCTTTGGGCTATCATCGTCGTCCCGACGCCATTTACCTTTAGTACGCCACTGCTTGCACGCAAAGTTAGAATGTATTTATGCTTTAAAACAATCATTACTCTCGTGGCAATGATAATTTTTTTTTATTTTTGACATTATTATTATTATTATTATTATTATTATTATTTTGATATTTTGTTCTTGTTGGCACTGCCAATGACATCTAAGTACAAAAGTGATACAATATGCCTCGCTTTTGCTTTGCATGTAAAACAAAATAAATTCTTTAAATTGCCTGACAATGTAATCAAGTTATCTTCATACTCAAAGAAATCTGTTTTCCAAAATATACAGTGATACAGGACAGAAGCGACTAACATAAAAATACACAAAAGACGCACATGCGCGTACATAAACACATATCGATACATAACTGTTTACAGAGATACATGGACTTTTGTCCTTCTGTCATTCCTCCTACATAAATCGCGAAATTCTTCAAACTTATGACGAAAATATACATAAAAATGAAGAGTTTTCAGTTCCATGGCCACTAAATCCTGTAGTGAAGTATTATTTGACACTTGAATTTTGAGAAATGCATATTCATAACCACGAAAGCGTTCTCATTCTCCAGGGAGATATCTCGTGTGGATACAATCTTAAATATAAACACCCACATGTGTCTCGGCCACCAAAGAGGTCGCAATTTCCACATTCGCGGCGGCATCCCATTTCTTTAAAAACGTGTTTGTATTTGCATGTTCAAACTTTCTTGTAAACTCGCACATCCAATTTAAAAAAAAAAATTATTTAATTTTTTTTTTTAAATTTGCATTCTAGGATGAGCAATTAACCGAGTCTTATATATATAAAATCTATGTTGGGGTTTGAGCCGAGACATATAAAATCTATGTTGGGGTTTGGGCCGAGACAAGGAAATCCCAGTCAAGGGTTTATGTTGATTGTCTCCCCACGAGGCTTGCCCGAGTGGGGAGACATAATATAAACCCGCGACTGGGATTTCCATGTCTCGGCCCAAACCCCAACATAGATTCTATATTTCTCACCCATGCGACAGAGAAATCTACTTGTTTTGCTAACCTTACTTTTCTTGTCTCAGTCTAGTCATATCAGACCAGTCGTCTCAGTCAAGTTGTCCACGCTCTCAGAACTACTTTAAAAAAAAAGTAACCCTTGTTGTATTCTGCTGTGCCTGACAAAGTTGTACTAAAATCAAACAACAACAACATCAACAAATATATAACAAAAACATAGTAACTCAAGTTAAATCCATCTTTGAGAACACACCATACAAAAACATTTCGAGAGATACAAAGACAAACACATATGATGTCGAACTTTTTGCTTGTTTGTTCCACACAGCATGGTCAGTTTTATCCTATATGCAGACCTAGCTCAGTACATTTTTAAATCAGCTACCTAACTAGTTTTAAATACTTCGTGTGAAACAAATTATATGCTGTTAGCTACATTTAATGACGCTGACCTGAAAATAACTGCTACAGATAGGAAACAATTCTCAGTGCTGTGTGAAATGAACAATATAACAGAAAATACTTATCCATGCATATAGACTATAGACCTATACACTTCATAGCCTCCCAACTCTTAACAAGTATGGAAAACTTAGTAACAGCCAGATTAGTGTTATATAAAACATGCTTTTTTCTAATTTTGTTAAGCATCTCCGCTGTGCCCCAGTTGAATAAAAAATATACCTACAATATTTAATGACAAAAAAATACACTTACCAGCCGGAAGGAATAATTTATCTGTCAGCACATTAATCCATAACAAATTTCACTGTAGCACTTGCCATATTTCCAGGACAGAAAAATAAATGTTCAGTGAATCCGTGAACTTGAAAGTTTAGCTAGAGTCCGTTTTTGGAGGGTCTATTATACACGGGGGTAATTATACAATCAATATTAAGGACAATACAAGTATGTCACACACAGTTTCACCTCCTCCAAAGAAAAGAATAGTTATATACGATAGTGACACAGATTTCTAATTACCCATGAATAATCTAAAGAAAGATGTTACTCTTCGTTACAGCTTGTACTAAGTATAATTACAGTAGAGCTGAGTAGCCAATATCGTTTTATTATTTACAATATAATTTTTCAAAATTGGAACTGATGAAAATAAAACAGTTTCTTGTAACAAATATTAATTATTTGTTGTCAATTTCATATAACATCCATATATTAAATGTGATAATACCTCATTATTATGCGACGTTTTATGTTGTTATTTTTCTTTGCTCACGCATATAAACTGTGTACTTCGGACGCAACGGTCACACCACAGCCTTCATTGACATATTTATATTCATGCGCCGCATGTAAACATTGGACGTGAACACTAGTGCAGAATTCTTTTTATTTTAAAGGAAAATTATGGGTGAGAAAAATAATCTACGTTGGGGTTTTGGACCGAGATAAGGTAATGCCAGTCTCGGGTTTATATTATATGTCTCCCCACGAGGCTTGTCCGAGTGGGGAGACAAATAATATAAACCCTTGACTGGGATTTCCTTGTCTCGGCCCAAACCCCAACATAGATTATATATGTCTCGGCCCAAACCCCAACATAGATTCTATATTTCTCACCCATGCGACAGAGAAATCTACTTGTTTTGCTAACCTTACTTTTCTTGTCTCAGTCTATTCATCTCAGACCAGTCGTCTGAGTCAAGGTGTCCACGCGCTCAGAACTAGTTTTTAAAAAAAGAAACCCTTGTTGTCTTCTGCTGTGCCTGACGAAGTTGTACTAAAATCAAACAACAACAACAACAACAACATCAACAAATATGTGACAAAAACTTAGTAACTTAAGTTAAATCCATCTTTGAGAACACACCATACAAAACATTTAAAGTATTTAAAATTAGTTAGGTAGCTTTAGCTACATCTAATGACGCTGATTTAAAAATGTACTGAGCTAGGCCTGCATATAGGATAAAATTGACCATGCTGCGTTTGTCTTTGTCTCTCTTGAAATGTTTTGACTGAGACGATTGGTCTAGGATGACTAGACTGAGACAAGAAAAGTAAGGTTAGCAAAACAAGTAGATTTCTCTGTCGCATGGGTGAGAAAATAAACACCCACATTGGTCTGTATGTCCTAGCTGCAAAACAAGAGGTCGATATCGAAACTCGCGGCGGTATAAAAAAATTGTATATACCTTTTTGGTATTTTTATGTTCAAAATTTCTTTTAATTTCGCTCATCCCCATTTTACTTTTTCTTTTCTTAAATACTTTTTTATTTTTATCTTGAAAATTTATCACTTCCGTCCTAGAACGAGCAATTGCTAGCCTTTATATATTGATACCCACATTTATATTTCTATGTGTCAGGCTGCCAAACAAGAGGTCGCAATTTTTTAAACACCTCTTTTGTATTTTTAAATTCAAACTTGCTTTAAAATCGCTCATCCCATTATTTATTTTTGTTGTTTACTTTCTGTAAAAACGTTTTTATGTTGAAACTTACTGTTATCATTTCCGTCCAAGGATAGGCAATTGGGCTAGGTACAAATAAATACCAGATAGATGCTACTTAAATCGATGGATAAGGTAAAATTTATCATTGGTTCAGCAGAAAGCAGAAAGTACAAGCTTAGACCGTTCTGTGGCAGAGAAAAGAGAGAGAGAGGGGTGATTCGAGTGCACTAAGATTCGTAAATAAGGGATTCTAAGAAAAATTATAATCGATATAAAAGAGAAGAAGAAAAAAAAAGAAGAAAAAGCACTAATATCTCGCTGCAAACTGGATTCAATGGCGGAAAAAGAAGAATTGATAACATATAGACCTTGGACGAATAATGTTCATGCACGTAGGGCCGGTAATGTAAAATATACCAAAAGTGACGGGCAACACATTTTTGGCTCAGCGTGTATGCTACGTAAGGTCATTAAACATGGTAATTTATATTGATCAAATAAGATCCAGATTTAATTTCTTTAGGTGGTAGATCTTGCTTTGTTGAAGCCTTGGAAACTCGCGCAGTACCTGGCAGAAATAGAAGAAGAAAAAAATACACGCACATTCATTAATGTGGATAAAGTCACTTTACGTTGATCACAAAACATAGTTATTGTTTATAAAATGCGAGAAGAAACACTTACCTTTGCTTTGCTGTCCAACTGTCGTCTGCAAAAATCTGCCGAATGCGGTAAATACGCCTGCCGATTATATGTTTGGGCGTGCTGACGTCATACGTCCATAGATAACAGCACCCCTGCGTTTGTTTGGATTTACGCTAGATGATTTACATTTTGACCTTAAATTGTAATGTTGTTTCGAGTCAGACCGTTTACTTTCCATACATTTCATTTAATACCACGTCATTTGGAATATGAGTTGATCATTCCATTCTGTTCTTCAGACCATTTCAACTAATGCCAGATCATTTGGAATCTGAATACATCATTTCATTTTTGGGGTTAAATCATTTAATTTTATACTACATAATTTCATTTAATACCACGTCATTTGGAAGCAGATTTCATCAATCCGTTTTGTTCTTTAAATCATTTATTTAATACCACATCATTTGGAATCTGAATTCATCACATCACTTGTTGGGTTAAGTCGTTTCGTTTAATATTACGGAATTTCATTTAATAATACGTCATTTGGATTCAGAATCCATCAATCCCTTTTGTTGTTTAGATCATTTTATTTAATACCAGATCTTTTGGAATTTAAATTCATGATTTCTTTTGTTGAGTTAAATCATTTCATTTTAGACTACATCATTTTATTTAATATCACGTCATTGGGAAGCAGTTATCATCACTCCGTTCAGTTCTTTAAATCATTTTATTTAATACCAGATCATTTCATCTAACTCCACATCATTTGGAATCTGAATTCATTGTTTAATTTTTGGGGTTCAATCATTTCATTTCACGCTACATCATTTCATATCTCACAACATCATTTGGAATCTGAAATCATCATTCCGTTTGTTGTGTTAAATCATTTCATTTCACGCTACATCATTTCATATCACACATCACTTGGAATCTAAATTCATCATTCCGTTCGTTGGGTTAAATCATTTCATTTCACACTACATCATTTCATTTAATACCACGTCATTTGGAATCTAAATTCATCATTCGGTTTTGTTCGTTAAATCATTTCATGTGACACCACATCATTTGCAATCTGGATTTATCATTTAATTTGTTGTGTTAAATCATTTGATTTCCTACTACATCATTTGATTAATGCAATTTTGGCGGTGACGGCCGCCCATAGATTTCATGCTTTAAAAGATGTCCCTTTAAACGTAAAGAAAAGAATTTCTTGAAAACTTCCTATTGACAACAAAGTGAAAAGGACGCCTTCACGAGAGCTGGAACATGTTGCTTCATACAGGAAAATGCCTTTAGTTTCGCCGAGACATCCCAAGAAATTCGCTTCACAGTAGTAGTAAGGTGGGATACATTAGCGTCAATGGGAATTAGCATTACAGAGACCCCTGGGACAGATTAGCGTCAAGGGAAATTTAACATGGAGAAAAATCGTGGGTCAGATTAGCGACAAGGGAAATTAACATGGAGAAAAATCGTGGGACGGTTTAGCGTCAAAGGAATTTAAACAGGGTGGGACTTTATAGCGTCAAGGGAAATTGAACATGGGAATAGAGTGTGGGTCTATCTAGGGACTAGGGGAATTTAACATATGGAAATTGAACATGGTGGGTCTGTATAGCGTCAAGGGGAATTGAACATGGTGGGATTGTCTAGGGACAATGATGGTAGAGGGTCAAACACAACAGAGACAGAAACATACATACACTAGTACAAGCGTGAGATTTGTATATAAAGCATTACCAAGACCTGAAATCTTGCTGGGGTGTTCAAAAATTTGCATAATTGTAATGATGCTATAAATAGCTATAATCAAGGAAATGCACAACGACAAAATGGATGTGACTAAAAGTAACGCTAAAATGACGAAATTGTCCCAGAATTTAAAGGAAAATAAACATATCCCCGAAAATTAAGTTACAATGGTTTAGACTAAAATGGATAAAATTAGTAACTACTTACAATATCAACTTCTGTGACGATCGTGAATAAATACCTATGTATCTATAATCAGCTGAAATTCCTATGAAATCCCACTATCTATTTATAGCTCCAACTTGTGGGTTTTTCCTTTGGAAAATCCCACTATCTTTTTATAGCCTCAGCTTGAGTGACGTTCCTGTTTATGAATTCCAATATATATGTATAGCTACAAAATGTGGAAATCCCCAAGTCGATATTTATAGTCTCAAAATTTCCAGCGTCAGTGACGTCACTGTACTGAACACTAGGGATAAACGGCAACAGTGTTGCAAGTGGCTGACCTGAATACGCGCTACTGTAGGTAGGTAGGTAGAGTGTATCTGATAGGGATAAAGTGAGTTTTATAGGGACAAACAGAGACCAATACACACACACACACACACACACACACACACAACATACGCGCGCAGACACACTCACACACACACACAGAGGGAAGAGGAAAAAACAAACCCCAAATATACTATCCACACTCGGGAGGAAGAAAAAAAAAACAACCAAATATACGATCTACACAACGTACGCGAACACACACACACACACACACACACAGAGGGAAGAGGAAAAAACAAACCCCAAATATACTATCAACACAGAAGGGAGATAATACAAACCCCCAAAAAACTATCCACACAAACGTACGCGAACGCATACAAACCCCAAATATACTATCAACACAGAAGGGAGATAATACAAACCCCAAATAAACTATCCACACAAACGTACGCGAACGCATACAAACCCAAAATATACTATCCACACAACGTCGCTAACGCATACAAACTCCAAATATGCTATCCACACTCGGGAGGAAGAAAAAAAAAACAATCAAATATACGATCTACACAACGTACGCAAACACACACACACACACACACACACACACACACACACAGAGGGAAGAGGAAAAAACAAACCCCAAATATGCTATCAACACAGAAGGGAGATAATACAAACCCCAAATAAACTATCCACACAAACGTACGCGAACGCATACAAACCCCAAATACACTATCAACACAGAAGGGAGATAATACAAACCCCAAATAAACTATCCACACAAACGTACGCGAACGCATACAAACCCCAAATACACTATCAACACAGAAGGGGGATAATACAAACCCCAAATAAACTATCCACACAAACGTACGCGAACGCATACAAACCCCAAATACACTATCAACACAGAAGGGAGATAATACAAACCCCAAATAAACTATCCACACAAACGTACGCGAACGCATACAAACCCCAAATACACTATCAACACAGAAGGGAGATAATACAAACCCCAAATAAACTATCCACACAAACGTACGCGAACGCATACAAACCCCAAATATACTATCCACACAACGTCGCTAACGCATACAAACCGCAAATATACTATCCACACTCGGGAGGAAGAAGAAGAAAAACAACCAAATATGCGATTTACACAACGTACGCGAACACACACACACACACACACACCACAGAGGGAAGAAGAAGAAAACCATTATACACTATCCACACGCAGTGAAGAAATAACCCTTTATATATATACTATCAACAGAGAGTGAAGAAAATAACCCATTATATTCCATCAACACAGAGTGAAGAAGAAAAAGTTTTTTGAAAGCACCTAAGCCCTCACCTGCAATGACCAACTCTGCCAAACACCTACACCCCACCCACCCCCACTCCCAACACTACAGAACCCATTTAACCCGTTATTTTATGGCATCAGTGTGTGATTTAGGAAACATCAAGACACAAAATGATGGACGAATAGACTGACTATTGTTTACGGACTTGCATGCCTAAAGAGCGTGCGTGAAGGAAAACATCCTTCCATTTCAATTCTAACTAAAACATGATCCAGAGGGATAGAGAGAGGTGAAAGAGCACAATTTCATAAAGTGTGAGTAAAAACAAAACACGCCATCCTTATTATACAATGTCAAGACCAAGAGACACTTACGTTTTCTTTCTGGTCTATTCTCTTTTAGAAGGTAGTATGAAATTTCACATCAGGGCCAACGCATCGGCTCACATTGTCAATTTTTCTATTTCCATGTTTTTACTGGCACAAGTTCTTCATCATCTTCAATTTCTTCTTCTTCTGAATCCCTCTTCTCTGTTTCGTCTTGTTTTTGTTTCTTCTCTTTTCTCGTAGGGCACTCTGAATTCCAGTGTCCTTTCTCCTGACAACGATATTAGGTATCTTGACTTTTGTCTCTCTTTCTTAGACGAAGCAGGTATTCTGGAGACAAATACCCATTTACCTTTGCAGATATAGCAAACTTCATTAGCACTTACACACTTTCGTATGACTCTCATCAAATCAACGACCAAAAGAGTAAGTTTTGTTGCCACTTTCGCATGTGAATTATGCTTTCGTATGACTTTTAGCAAATATTTGACCAGCAGGTCGATCTGTGCTGACTCTTCCATCTTCTTGATCGTTTGAGAGCGGAATGAATACTCTGACGCTAAGACACTCTCCTTATATACATGGACCTGCTGCGTATGAAACCTAGTCAAATGTAATTTTGCAATAAGATGAAACGATTTCATTGAGGAAGTAAAAAGCAATGATGTACCGTATCGCCTCACACAAAACCTGAAGTTTTAGTTCAAATCCGTGTCAGCGATTTCGAAGACGACATAACTGAGCTTTAATCAATGCTCTCCAATTATGCCACAAAACCACGAGTCCTGATTCACGCCAAAAGAAATTTCGTTCGGTCCATAAAAAATAGTATCACATCTGAGAAACGCAAAAACGAACTTCCAGAAAACTGAGAACGACGGCTTACACCTACAACGTAAATGTGTGAGTTCAAGTAGTGCGTAAAACTTAGTCAAATTAGATTTTTATAGTCAAGACGAAACGATCTCTTTTCGAACAAGAAAGCAGACACCAAGCGACAATGGCGATCCGTGTCACACAACACTTTTCAAAATGTATATTATCAGAGGTTTGTTCTAGCGATCTGCACGGTTAAATTAAATGTTGATGTATTTTTCAATAAGACGGACACAATTTCCATGGGATCGCCCATGGTACGATTGTTCGTGCATTAGTTTAATTTTTAAAAATATTTTTTTATATAAATCGCCTATAGGATAGACCCAGTAAAGCATGGCCATTCTCGTCACTGTCTGAATAGCTACTCAAGTCAATTCGAAGCGAACGCGGTAAGAAAATAAGTATAGCCAATGAAATGGCTTACAACGGGTGATGCATTGTTTTGTTTTAGGGCTGTGTGGCATAATAATCCCTATGTTCTTGCGTTGTTACCATTACAGTGCAGACAGACTGAAATGTGAACTTACAAGCCCTCTTTGTGTGTGTTGTACCATTTCCTCTTACCACATCAAAATACTGAGCGTCACAGTATTGGTTCGCGTTTTCAAGCTGACCATTTTTTTATATCTCACTTAAACATTTCGACATAAACACTCACATCGGTAGAGTCAGAACAGACGTGTTACAGTATTGAGGGGCATGTTATCTTTTCTTTTTCAAACTAATAAATTTGGGGTTTGTATGAAGTAAAGAACCGAAAGTACAGTGAAACTCAAGGATGATGACCCAATCTGTCTGTCTATTGATGCGTGTATTTACTTAAGAAGAAATATGACCTCTAAAACACAAAGAGATACGGCAAGCATGATTAGATTAAACACAACGATGTTTTCCTTCACGCCCGTGTAATTTAGAGTTTCAATCGTCTTTGAAGACAAACTTGGTCTCCTTTTGTAGGGCTTGAAATAATAAAAAAAACTGAAAAATCTTAAGCACTTTGCTATAGATAATTTCATCAACAGACCAAACAACATAAATACCGTTACAACAATAGAAAGCCTTAAATCTTCTATCAAAAAGAAATGCATGAAAAAAATTAAAGATTAACGATAACTAACCAATGAAACCGAATTTAACAAAGGCAATGACATGTGAAGAAATGCCTCTCACTTTGGAAAGGTAGGCGAATGTACTCTGTCATGCACCGTCAACTTGAAAAAAATTATAAACAGAGAGAAACCTGAATTCAAAATTCAGTTGTTTCTTTTTCTTCAAAATTATTTCGTTTCTTTTTTTTTTTTTTTTGGAACAAATCTAAGCACTAATATAGAGTGGAAAAGGGAAAATGCACATACAAGCTTTGATATTTCTGAAAAAAAGGAGGGGATATTCCTAACGTTCATAACCACCTATATATGCTTGGACTTGTCTGTGACTTATCCACAAAACAAGATATACATATTTCTGGTCAAGCTGCAAGTGTGTGCGTGTTTTTGAAAATGGTAAAAACTGGATATACAATTTTCTCGTGACACTTATAAAGTGAAGAGTCTGTGCAAGTGTCAAAAGCCAAAGTCGTATAAGTTTTGTATTTTGTACGGCTTGTAAAGATTTCTACTTTAGAAAATGTGAAGTATCACAAGTTATTATCACAAACAGAAGTGGAACATAGGGCTTGCAAGAAAGAAAATAACCCAGACAGTTGGTGTCATCAAGAGTGCTAGAGACGGTACCCGAACTTGCTTGCCTGCTTACTTGAATTAAAGTGATTTTCGCTCTAATGGAGCATGTATCACTGGTTTAATAACGCACCGCGTGATTTTTAATTACTCCTGGGGAAGGAAAGAGAGCCTCATCCCCCAGGCTTTTATGTACTCACAGACTATTTTTAAATTTAGCCACTCAGGTGTAGGACTAACTAGTCCTTAACAACCTGACTGAAAGACTTTAAACATGAGTGGGGATTGTCTCACCACACACTCATTTTTCTGTCCGAGCGTGGTAAAGGAGGAAAAAGGTGCTCAGCAAGACGGCCATGGATATTAAGTACTCACCAAAACGCTAGCCCGTACTTATTTCAAATCAAGTCCCGTTTTTGCTAATGGACAATAAAAGGTACCAATAATGTGTTAACCACCTGTGCAATTAGTTCAAATCTAACGAGTCTGTTAAATTTCCTACTTCTTAACATATCTGTCTAATATTAGTACTTAGTGTACATAAAAATAGCCATACTGATCTTATTTTAAATTATTATGTCTAAGCGACATATACCAGTTTGGTCACTGTTAGGTTTAAAAAGTTAAGTTTGTTGTGGTGTTCCAATGGGTCAAGTTTGTTTCGAGAATAGTTTAGTCAAGGAGGGATACCAAGCCAAATATGGTTCCCTATTTAATAAAAAGCAATCTTTTGGAGCCCTAAAAAAAGTCTGTTTTTTCTGTTAGAAGGTAACACGTCTCTCTTTTGCTTTCACGTTCTTTCCCGCACTCCTAGTCTCATGATTCTTGATATCAGGAAATGCGTAGCCATGATGGGCGGTAATGTAATCAGCGGTTTCTACCAGTTGACTGAGGGGGTATCCAGTGTAGGCTTGTCTGTAGAATTGGGGAAGAACTCTGACCCCTAATCCCCATTGAGAAGGTCTTGGTTTAAAGGTGTCTAGAGATTTGTAGGCAACGTATTGTATGGCTGTAATAAACTGCCCTGCTATGTTGACGTCATACAATGCTTGATCTAGTCCCATTTCGGTGTACTTCTCAACGAGGGTCAGCGTCCCCCTCCTCCTCAACCGCCTCAATTTCCTCTTCTGGTTCTGATACTAATTCTTCAGTTGAGGTAGATAGTTTCAAATCCGCTGCTATGGTGTCTGTCGCTGTTATTGTTGTTGTAGTTGTTCTTTCAGCTGAGATTGCCTGTAGTATCGGAGTGAGAAAAGAACGTAGTGCCTCCGATAATTACATTTGAGTTTGCCATACCGTTTGTGTAACATAATTGGACCTTTGTTTTGCCACCACTCTTTCCGGGACGGGTTGTTTGTTAGGTATAGTCGGCTGTTGACTAGCTGTTATTTGTGTTCTCGAGGTGGGTGGAGTGCTAACTGGTTAGGTCTGCATTTCTTGCTCCCGCTGCTGTTGCGTATATTTCTTCCCTCCACACCGAGTTCTGGACCTAATTCTTTAAATTTCGTTGTACCCGAACTTACATTATCCATATTATCACCAACAAAAGAAAACAAAACGCACAGACCTAAAAGAAACACTCATTCACTTTTTACAGAACATTACTATTTTTAAAATTTTGATAAGCGACGGAAACGAACAACTTAGAGTCACACTTTCTAACCAAGATAAAGAAATCATGTGCTGATAGACTCACTTCTGTATTTTTTCTTCTAACTGACTAACGTATCATAGGCAATGGAATGTGATTTCTTTTTGAGAGTATGGGGTAGCCCTGAAATTTTTTTTTTGGGAAGTTGAAGCTATGGCGATCGCTTAGGTTATAAGATGACGGCCTCCTCTGACGACAGGCTTTCTCACAGGATAAGGTCTGCTTCTTCGGAAAGAGAAGAAGAACTCTTTGGTGTCGATAAAACTGTTAACAAAGCCTCTGCCAGGTTCATGCTGCTGCTGCTGTTGCTGCTCTCTCTGCTGTTTATGAAGTCTGTACTTCTCCGTCCATTCTTCTTTCTCCTTCTTGAATTCCTCCTTGAAGAGCTCTTCTTTCAGGTCTTCAGTGACTTTCAACATTATGATATTATCTATCTCTTCAGGTCTCGGTATCAGACTTGTCATGACCCTATGCAAATTCACATAGGCTTCGTTCAACTTGGCTTATCTTGAGCACATCTTCGTAGGAAGATGAGTCGACAATGGATGGACAGACTGGAGACACAACACAACACAACATTTTTGAATTCAAAATTGTTGTGTTGTGTTGTGTCTCCAGTCTGTCCATCCATTGTCGACTCATCTTCCTACGAAGATGTGCTCAAGATAAGCCAAGTTGAACGAAGCCTATGTGAATTTGCATAGGGTCATGACAAGTCTGATACCGAGACCTGAAGAGATAGATAATATCATAATGTTGAAAGTCACTGAAGACCTGAAAGAAGAGCTCTTCAAGGAGGAATTCAAGAAGGAGAAAGAAGAATGGACGGAGAAGTACAGACTTCATAAACAGCAGAGAGAGCAGCAACAGCAGCAGCAGCATGAACCTGGCAGAGGCTTTGTTAACAGTTTTATCGACACCAAAGAGTTCTTCTTCTCTTTCCGAAGAAGCAGACCTTATCCTGTGAGAAAGCCTGTCGTCAGAGGAGGCCGTCATCTTATAACCTAAGCGATCGCCATAGCTTCAACTTCCCAAAAAAAAAATTTCAGGGCTACCCCATACTCTCGAAAAGAAATCACATTCCATTGCCTATGATACGTTAGTCAGTTAGAAGAAAAAATACAGAAGTGAGTCTATCAGCACATGATTTCTTTATCTTGGTTAGAAAGTGTGACTCTAAGTTGTTCGTTTCCGTCGCTTATCAAAATTTTAAAAATAGTAATGTTCTGTAAAAAGTGAATGAGTGTTTCTTTTAGGTCTGTGCGTTTTGTTTTCTTTTGTTGGTGATAATATGGATAATGTAAGTTCGGGTACAACGAAATTTAAAGAATTAGGTCCAGAACTCGGTGTGGAGGGAAGAAATATACGCAACAGCAGCGGGAGCAAGAAATGCAGACCTAACCAGTTAGCACTCCACCCACCTCGAGAACACAAATAACAGCTAGTCAACAGCCGACTATACCTAACAAACAACCCGTCCCGGAAAGAGTGGTGGCAAAACAAAGGTCCAATTATGTTACACAAACGGTATGGCAAACTCAAATGTAATTATCGGAGGCACTACGTTCTTTTCTCACTCCGATACTACAGGCAATCTCAGCTGAAAGAACAACTACAACAACAATAACAGCGACAGACACCATAGCAGCGGATTTGAAACTATCTACCTCAACTGAAGAATTAGTATCAGAACCAGAAGAGGAAATTGAGGCGGTTGAGGAGGAGGGGGACGCTGACCCTCGTTGAGAAGTACACCGAAATGGGACTAGATCAAGCATTGTATGACGTCAACATAGCAGGGCAGTTTATTACAGCCATACAATACGTTGCCTACAAATCTCTAGACACCTTTAAACCAAGACCTTCTCAATGGGGATTAGGGGTCAGAGTTCTTCCCCAATTCTACAGACAAGCCTACACTGGATACCCCCTCAGTCAACTGGTAGAAACCGCTGATTACATTACCGCCCATCATGGCTACGCATTTCCTGATATCAAGAATCATGAGACTAGGAGTGCGGGAAAGAACGTGAAAGCAAAAGAGAGACGTGTTACCTTCTAACAGAAAAAACAGACTTTTTTTAGGGCTCCAAAAGATTGCTTTTTATTAAATAGGGAACCATATTTGGCTTGGTATCCCTCCTTGACTAAACTATTCTCGAAACAAACTTGACCCATTGGAACACCACAACAAACTTAACTTTTTAAACCTAACAGTGACCAAACTGGTATATGTCGCTTAGACATAATAATTTAAAATAAGATCAGTATGGCTATTTTTATGTACACTAAGTACTAATATTAGACAGATATGTTAAGAAGTAGGAAATTTAACAGACTCGTTAGATTTGAACTAATTGCACAGGTGGTTAACACATTATTGGTACCTTTTATTGTCCATTAGCAAAAACGGGACTTGATTTGAAATAAGTACGGGCTAGCGTTTTGGTGAGTACTTAATATCCATGGCCGTCTTGCTGAGCACCTTTTTCCTCCTTTACCACGCTCGGACAGAAAAATGAGTGTGTGGTGAGACAATCCCCACTCATGTTTAAAGTCTTTCAGTCAGGTTGTTAAGGACTAGTTAGTCCTACACCTGAGTGGCTAAATTTAAAAATAGTCTGTGAGTACATAAAAGCCTGGGGGATGAGGCTCTCTTTCCTTCCCCAGGAGTAATTAAAAATCACGCGGTGCGTTATTAAACCAGTGATACATGCTCCATTAGAGCGAAAATCACTTTAATTCAAGTAAGCAGGCAAGCAAGTTCGGGTACCGTCTCTAGCACTCTTGATGACACCAACTGTCTGGGTTATTTTCTTTCTTGCAAGCCCTATGTTCCACTTCTGTTTGTGATAATAACTTGTGATACTTCACATTTTCTAAAGTAGAAATCTTTACAAGCCGTACAAAATACAAAACTTATACGACTTTGGCTTTTGACACTTGCACAGACTCTTCACTTTATAAGTGTCACGAGAAAATTGTATATCCAGTTTTTACCATTTTCAAAAACACGCACACACTTGCAGCTTGACCAGAAATATGTATATCTTGTTTTGTGGATAAGTCACAGACAAGTCCAAGCATATATAGGTGGTTATGAACGTTAGGAATATCCCCTCCTTTTTTTCAGAAATATCAAAGCTTGTATGTGCATTTTCCCTTTTCCACTCTATATTAGTGCTTAGATTTGTTCCAAAAAAAAAAAAAAAAAGAAACGAAATAATTTTGAAGAAAAAGAAACAACTGAATTTTGAATTCAGGTTTCTCTCTGTTTATAATTTTTTTCAAGTTGACGGTGCATGACAGAGTACATTCGCCTACCTTTCCAAAGTGAGAGGCATTTCTTCACATGTCATTGCCTTTGTTAAATTCGGTTTCATTGGTTAGTTATCGTTAATCTTTAATTTTTTTCATGCATTTCTTTTTGATAGAAGATTTAAGGCTTTCTATTGTTGTAACGGTATTTATGTTGTTTGGTCTGTTGATGAAATTATCTATAGCAAAGTGCTTAAGATTTTTCAGTTTTTTTTATTATTTCAAGCCCTACAAAAGGAGACCAAGTTTGTCTTCAAAGACGATTGAAACTCTAAATTACACGGGCGTGAAGGAAAACATCGTTGTGTTTAATCTAATCATGCTTGCCGTATCTCTTTGTGTTTTAGAGGTCATATTTCTTCTTAAGTAAATACACGCATCAATAGACAGACAGATTGGGTCATCATCCTTGAGTTTCACTGTACTTTCGGTTCTTTACTTCATACAAACCCCAAATTTATTAGTTTGAAAAAGAAAAGATAACATGCCCCTCAATACTGTAACACGTCTGTTCTGACTCTACCGATGTGAGTGTTTATGTCGAAATGTTTAAGTGAGATATAAAAAAATGGTCAGCTTGAAAACGCGAACCAATACTGTGACGCTCAGTATTTTGATGTGGTAAGAGGAAATGGTACAACACACACAAAGAGGGCTTGTAAGTTCACATTTCAGTCTGTCTGCACTGTAATGGTAACAACGCAAGAACATAGGGATTATTATGCCACACAGCCCTAAAACAAAACAATGCATCACCCGTTGTAAGCCATTTCATTGGCTATACTTATTTTCTTACCGCGTTCGCTTCGAATTGACTTGAGTAGCTATTCAGACAGTGACGAGAATGGCCATGCTTTACTGGGTCTATCCTATAGGCGATTTATATAAAAAAATATTTTTAAAAATTAAACTAATGCACGAACAATCGTACCATGGGCGATCCCATGGAAATTGTGTCCGTCTTATTGAAAAATACATCAACATTTAATTTAACCGTGCAGATCGCTAGAACAAACCTCTGATAATATACATTTTGAAAAGTGTTGTGTGACACGGATCGCCATTGTCGCTTGGTGTCTGCTTTCTTGTTCGAAAAGAGATCGTTTCGTCTTGACTATAAAAATCTAATTTGACTAAGTTTTACGCACTACTTGAACTCACACATTTACGTTGTAGGTGTAAGCCGTCGTTCTCAGTTTTCTGGAAGTTCGTTTTTGCGTTTCTCAGATGTGATACTATTTTTTATGGACCGAACGAAATTTCTTTTGGCGTGAATCAGGACTCGTGGTTTTGTGGCATAATTGGAGAGCGTTGATTAAAGCTCAGTTATGTCGTCTTCGAAATCGCTGACACGGATTTGAACTATAACTTCAGGTTTTGTGTGAGGCGATACGGTACATCATTGCTTTTTACTTCCTCAATGAAATCGTTTCATCTTATTGCAAAATTACATTTGACTAGGTTTCATACGCAGCAGGTCCATGTATATAAGGAGAGTGTCTTAGCGTCAGAGTATTCATTCCGCTCTCAAACGATCAAGAAGATGGAAGAGTCAGCACAGATCGACCTGCTGGTCAAATATTTGCTAAAAGTCATACGAAAGCATAATTCACATGCGAAAGTGGCAACAAAACTTACTCTTTTGGTCGTTGATTTGATGAGAGTCATACGAAAGTGTGTAAGTGCTAATGAAGTTTGCTATATCTGCAAAGGTAAATGGGTATTTGTCTCCAGAATACCTGCTTCGTCTAAGAAAGAGAGACAAAAGTCAAGATACCTAATATCGTTGTCAGGAGAAAGGACACTGGAATTCAGAGTGCCCTACGAGAAAAGAGAAGAAACAAAAACAAGACGAAACAGAGAAGAGGGATTCAGAAGAAGAAGAAATTGAAGATGATGAAGAACTTGTGCCAGTAAAAACATGGAAATAGAAAAATTGACAATGTGAGCCGATGCGTTGGCCCTGATGTGAAATTTCATACTACCTTCTAAAAGAGAATAGACCAGAAAGAAAACGTAAGTGTCTCTTGGTCTTGACATTGTATAATAAGGATGGCGTGTTTTGTTTTTACTCACACTTTATGAAATTGTGCTCTTTCACCTCTCTCTATCCCTCTGGATCATGTTTTAGTTAGAATTGAAATGGAAGGATGTTTTCCTTCACGCACGCTCTTTAGGCATGCAAGTCCGTAAACAATAGTCAGTCTATTCGTCCATCATTTTGTGTCTTGATGTTTCCTAAATCACACACTGATGCCATAAAATAACGGGTTAAATGGGTTCTGTAGTGTTGGGAGTGGGGGTGGGTGGGGTGTAGGTGTTTGGCAGAGTTGGTCATTGCAGGTGAGGGCTTAGGTGCTTTCAAAAAACGTTTTCTTCTTTACTCTGTGTTGATGGAATATAATGGGTTATTTTCTTCACTCTCTGTTGATAGTATATATATAAAGGGTTATTTCTTCACTGCGTGTGGATAGTGTATAATGGTTTTCTTCTTCTTCCCTCTGTGGTGTGCGTGTGTGTGTGTGTGTGTGTGTGTGTGTGTTCGCGTACGTTGTGTAAATCGCATATTTGGTTGTTTTTCTTCTTCTTCCTCCCGAGTGTGGATAGTATATTTGGGGTTTGTATGCGTTAGCGACGTTGTGTGGATAGTATATTTGGGGTTTGTATGCGTTCGCGTACGTTTGTGTGGATAGTTTATTTGGGGTTTGTATTATCTCCCTTCTGTGTTGATAGTGTATTTGGGGTTTGTATGCGTTCGCGTACGTTTGTGTGGATAGTTTATTTGGGGTTTGTATTATCTCCCTTCTGTGTTGATAGCATATTTGGGGTTTGTTTTTTCCTCTTCCCTCTGTGTGTGTGTGTGTGTGTGTGTTCGCGTACGTTGTGTAGATCGTATATTTGGTTGTTTTTTTCTTCTTCCTCCCGAGTGTGGATAGCATATTTGGAGTTTGTATGCGTTAGCGACGTTGTGTGGATAGTATATTTTGGGTTTGTATGCGTTCGCGTACGTTTGTGTGGATAGTTTATTTGGGGTTTGTATTATCTCCTTCTGTGTTGATAGTATATTTGGGGTTTGTATGCGTTCGCGTACGTTTGTGTGGATAGTTTTTTGGGGGTTTGTATTATCTCCCTTCTGTGTTGATAGTATATTTCGGGTTTGTATGCGTTCGCGTACGTTTGTGTGGATAGTTTATTTGGGGTTTGTATTATCTCCCTTCTGTGTTGATAGTTTATTTGGGGTTTGTATGCGTTCGCGTACGTTTGTTTGGATAGTTTATTTGGGGTTTGTATTATCTCCCTTCTGTGTTGATAGTATATTTGGGGTTTGTTTTTTCCTCTTCCCTCTGTGTGTGTGTGTGTGTGTGTGTGTGTTCGCGTACGTTGTGTAGATCTTATATTTGGTTGTTTTTTTTTTCTTCCTCCCGAGTGTGGATAGTATATTTGGGGTTTGTTTTTTCCTCTTCCCTCTGTGTGTGTGTGTGAGTGTGTCTGCGCGCGTATGTTGTGTGTGTGTGTGTGTGTATTGGTCTCTGTTTGTCCCTATAAAACTCACTTTATCCCTATCAGATACACTCTACCTACCTACCTACAGTAGCGCGTATTCAGGTCAGCCACTTGCAACACTGTTGCCGTTTATCCCTAGTGTTCAGTACAGTGACGTCACTGACGCTGGAAATTTTGAGACTATAAATATCGACTTGGGGATTTCCACATTTTGTAGCTATACATATATACTGGAATTCATAAACAGGAACGTCACTCAAGCTGAGGCTATAAAAAGATAGTGGGATTTTCCAAAGGAAAAACCCACAAGTTGGAGCTATAAATAGATAGTGGGATTTCATAGGAATTTCAGCTGATTATAGATACATAGGTATTTATTCACGATCGTCACAGAAGTTGATATTGTAAGTAGTTACTAATTTTATCCATTTTAGTCTAAACCATTGTAACTTAATTTTCGGGGATATGTTTATTTTCCTTTAAATTCTGGGACAATTTCGTCATTTTAGCGTTACTTTTAGTCACATCCATTTTGTCGTTGTGCATTTCCTTGATTATAGCTATTTATAGCATCATTACAATTATGCAAATTTTTGAACACCCCAGCAAGATTTCAGGTCTTGGTAATGCTTTATATACAAATCTCACGCTTGTACTAGTATATGTATGTTTCTGTCTCTGTTGTGTTTGACCCTCTACCATCATTGTCCCTAGACAATCCCACCATGTTCAATTCCCCTTGACGCTATACAGACCCACCATGTTCAATTTCCATATGTTAAATTCCCCTAGTCCCTAGATAGACCCACACTCTATTCCCATGTTCAATTTCCCTTGACGCTATAAAGTCCCACCCTGTTTAAATTCCTTTGACGCTAAACCGTCCCACGATTTTTCTCCATGTTAATTTCCCTTGTCGCTAATCTGACCCACGATTTTTCTCCATGTTAAATTTCCCTTGACGCTAATCTGTCCCAGGGGTCTCTGTAATGCTAATTCCCATTGACGCTAATGTATCCCACCTTACTACTCACAGTTCTGGCCAAGGCATTACTGCTTCTACGCCACAGCAAGGACCATGCAGAAAGAGACGTTGAAACCCCTTCAGATCACATAAACACGTTCAGAAGAAAAAGAAAAATAAAGAAAAACTATCAAAGAATTGGACGTGTCTTATTACTAACTGAAAGAAAGAAAAAATGATGCACCGAAATATTTGCGAATGTTCCAACTCAGTACTCGATCTTTTTGCCATGTCATATATGATGATGACGGTGATGCAAGAATCCCAACGGGAGAAGTTTATCATAATCGTCTTCGACTATCTCACTACACTCCTGTCAAAAAAATCTTGCAGTTACTCAACTAATTAAAAATGGAATCTTTCCTTCCTTTCCTTATATTCCTTAGTAGGATACTGGTATCGGAAAGCTGCAAGAGAATCATATCAGAAAAACTCACATACCTAAGTGACAAATTCATCGCAGAAGGTGGCCGTACACTCATACCATCAGGCCTCGCTGCACAAGGTGGCAATGATTGGTTTACTTACTTACAGCAAACTAACCATGGGACCCACTAATCTGACCCCCGAAATAAGTAAGAATATATGGTGGTCTAATTTTCAGACTACCAAGGCAAATCGCACAATGCGGTACCTGATATTTTTAAACCCCTAGAAACGCATAGGTAAACAATGGCACCAACATAATCATAAGACAAACTTAGGCACACAAAAAAGCATAATGAGGCCATAAACACAAACCATCAAGCACAGCCACACAAAGTGACAGTAGTATCTGGGAAGGGAGAGGGAATAATTCAAACACTAACCCGGACCTTAGTGAACACTTAAGCCATGTATGATGATCCTAAGCCCAGACCATCAGGCCCTGCCACACATGTAGGGAACGCTTGGTTCACTTAAAAGTAACTTAGCCAAAGGACCCGACAATCTGACCTTAAACATTAGGTAGGAGTATAAGGTAGTCCAGACCATAGGCTTCGCCTCATAAGGCGGCAATGCTTGGTTCATTATCCGTAACTTATCCCTAGTACCCATTAATCCGACGCCCAACATAAATAGGAATATCAGGTGGTCCAAAATCTTAGACTCTAATGGTACACCGCATAACGCGGTAAATATCAAAATCTCTCCCAACCCTCGCTCCACCCACCCCACCCTCACAAAAAATAAGTATTAACACCGCCTGATTTGCAAAACAACTCATATCAATTAGGCAGTAATAAGGTCAGTCCCAGCCAGAAAAGTTGGGACAGATTGAACGAAACTAAAACTCATTTAAACCCGTCATCAAGGTGCCTTGCTAAAAAGCTTAGACCCGTCGGGAATACTGATTAAGTGAGTAACTTGTAAACAATATATGATCGGAACCAACACAAATGAAACCTCTATCCTGCTAATCACCAGCCATAGTACAGAGAAAATCTGTCAAGAGTCAGTGCAAGACGACAAAAGAAAATATCAAAATCTGTCAACCCAAGATCAATATGTGCCTTATAGTGACGTCGAAGCGCTAATTTCACATTCCCTCTGCTACGTTTCCACCTCCGGACATAATTAATTAAGAAATGTGCAGTGTACACGTTAAAGCTTCTAGCTGGTGACTTGCATAAGTTCCACGATTAATTAAAGCATATGCGGTGCGCATATTTAACTAGTCGCGGATGGCCAATTTTTTAACACGACTTCACTCCAAGGTCAATCAATCAAACAATCGTTCCATTTGTGGCCAGTCCTATCTGTGTGAAGTAGAAACACAAATAAAGTCATTCATCCAACATCGTAAAGTAAGAAGTTGAGAGAAGCCATCATTTTGATTGTTAGGGTGGATTACTTCCTAGAGCAGACTGAGAAAAGGGGCTGTTAACCAAATCAAAGTCTTGTTCTCAGGGAGCTGATCTCTTTCACATCAGCAAAGAAGTTCGCAAGAGAGGAGGTGGGGGAGTTCAAAAAGTAAAGGAAGCATGGTCAGAGGAAAGAAGTGTAAGTGAGAAGAACGAGAGTCGATTCCAGCGCATGTGATAAATATCAGGAAATCTTCAGGGTCATCGCGATAGGACGCCGGAAAAAGAGAAAATCTACCAAGGAAAGTACTTTTATGCTCGTAGTCCCTACAAGGACACCTTAAAATAAAATTGAAAAGTACTGGGGGTCAGAGATGTGGTGCTGAACGAGGAAATTGTAATAACTAAGGGAGAGAGTAGCAGAAAACAAATGTCCCTTTTCGGGGCCACCCAGATCCCACATCTCTAGAAAAGAGAGATACTAATCTTATTATGTGTTTTATGTACGTTTTGTGTCGTATATGTCTATATTGTTGCCCAAAAAATTAAAACTCATTTTACTATTTTCTTGTGATAGTGTGTGCTTGTATGTAAGAGCGCATTTGTACGTATATAAACTCTTTCTATCCTTGTGTGTGATATGTTTGTATGTAAGGGTATAGTTGTGTGTCTATAATTTCTTCCTTGTGCGTGATAGTATGTTTGCATGTTTGTGTGAAATTATGTGTAACAACTTCCCACCCGTTTCATTAGTTTGTAGTTGTGTCTGTTTGGATGGTTATTGTTGTTGTTATAGAATTTAAGGCCATTTTTCAGCACAAAATAGGCTGTATATGTCAGCCAGTATAAATGGTGGAGGAAGAACCAGGGAAAACCTCCGAAAGAACCACCGACCTACGAGAAGTTACTGGCAAGCTTTCTCACGCATGCACATTTTCTGAGCCTGAGATTCGAACCCACTCAGACAGAGGTGAGATGGCAGTGATCCGTAACGGTGAGCGTTTTAGACCACTCGGACACTCGGGTCTCCTGTTCGGATGGTAATGAAACAGTTGGTACTGGCTTGTAGATGTGTGTGTTTGGATAGTATTTACCAGGTGTTAAGTTGTAAAGGTGTGTGTTTGATTGTAGATAATAATGTTAACATTACCGTTCCCGTTGAACCTATAAACACTTTTGACCCTATAATACCATCCGATGACAAACCAATGGACCAAATTAACAAAGGATTTTCTGTTTGACCCCATACCGCCTCGCATTTTAACCTGCTGCGTGTTCTTATTCCTGTATGACACCCTAATGTCCCCATACTACTATTTAGGGGTCATTCACTGTTACCGATTGAAAGTTTACGCTGTAACACACACACACACACACACACACACACACACACACACTGAAGATAAGTATATCCAGCGGTTATATTTGCTTTGGCAAATTATGCCAGACGCTCTGTATTGCTTGTAGCACACTTTCATATACATTGTAGCTAGCGTGTGGACATGCAATTTCTTGTGTGCATTCACGTTTAACAAAGAAATAAACTGTAATGACCAACGTTTATAGCAAAACTGGTCACCGCGACCAGAATTCAGATCAATCTACTCCAGAGAAGGCAAATTTCCTTTAAAAAGAAAGTTTCTGGGAGTGTGTCCTACTTTTCAACCTGTGGAAAATCTAAGGCCTGGAATATTTTTTTTTTTAAACAATGTGAAACAGACCGTTATTTCATGGACGTGAACAAAAGGCACAGGATTAAAAATGGATTTCATCTGTAACACAATGGGAGGGAATTATCACATTATTGATAAAAGAAGATAAATGTGATGAAATTTAGACAAATTAGATACCTATTTGTTATCTATTTCATATGAAATACCCTCATCAGTTCTAGCTAGCAAAATAATAAAAAAAATATTTACCAAAATTAATACTTGAAAGTCAGAAAGGCTGAATGAAAGGTCGGTATATGGAGACGGTAGTCTGACTGATATATGATGCTACATGCTATACAGAAGAGAATAATATTATTTTACAGGTTGATTTTGAAAATGCTTTGACTCTGTATTATGGAGTTTTATACAGAAAGTGCTTTCTTTCATTCATTTTGGTGAACAAATTAAATATTAGGTGAGAGAGAGAGAGAGAGAGAGAGAGAGATGCAAAAGGATGTGTGATTCAAAATGGATTTATATCGCAGTTTTTCTTTATATTGAACGTGGTTGTCGTCAAAGGTACCCACTCTCTCCTTATTTGTTTATAATAGTAGCAGAAACTTTAGGTAATATGGTTTGGAACAATAATGATATTAAAGACATATTCATGAATGGATATAAAAAAATAAACTGGCACAATCTGCTGATGATACATCCTTCCTCTTTAGATAGATCAGAGAACTCTTTTTATGCCTTGGTAGTCGCATTTGCACCAATGTCGGGACTAAAAGTGACTATCAACAAAACAAAAGTTATACCGACAGGAGTATTAAAGAATTCACAGACACAGATATGTACAAATTTAGGATTTCAAATAATTTCTCTCTTATAGAATCTGATTTATCTGTGAATACAGAAAACATTGTGGAAATGAATTTCGAAAACCAAATTCAAGATGTACAAAAACTGTAAGGTGAATAAATCATAGAAAATTAGCAAAATATGGGAAAATTGTTAGTCTAAAATTAATGTCCTTATCTAAACTGACACATTTATTCTTAATGTGACTAAATTCAACAGCAGGTGTTCTAAAACGAATTGAAACAATATTTTTTTTAAAAAAATGTATGTGGAATAACGGTTCTGATAAAATAAATAAAACATCACTTATTAAACTAGAAGAAGGCAGATTGTGCATCAAACATCTAGCATCTTTCATCAAATCTTTAAAAATATCTCGGGTAAAGTGTTTGCTGACTAATCATTCTGAACGGCAAAATATAATCGACTACTTTCTTAACAAATACGATTTGTCCTATTACAAATATCGAGATTATCCCAAAATAAAATAAAATATTTTAAAAAATCGTTTTGGAAGGATGATCTATTAGCATGGGCAGAATTTATGACAATAGAAAAAAGTAAATTTCCTTGCAATTTCACAGGAAGGTATCTGGGAAAACAAACAATATAACTATTAACAGCAGATCAGTTTATATCGATCGTAGCTGTCAAAGCGGGTAAAACTGAAATACTATTCCTTGGATTAACATGATTTGAGGGGTTTTGTCATCTCTACGATATTTCACCCCAGATTACTCAATACTAAGGTATTGTAAGTGCAATCAGACTATATCTGAAAATAATGAATTTGCATCATGAGAAAAAAATCTGCATTCCTTTTACCCGAAGAAAATTGAAGTTCTTCTCATGAATTCAAAAGGATGAATACATATATATATATATATATATATATATATATATATATATATATATATATATATATATATATATATATATATATATATATATATATATATATATATATATTTTTTTTTTTTTCATTCATATTAAATTTGAAGCTAATATCATAAGTCTGACCTGGGAGATCCAAAAGTACAAAAGTTATTTACCTAATGAAATCACGCGAAAACATATTGTATTGGGAAATATAGTAGTGGCTATGAAAGTGAGATAGTGTGATCGCTGAATGAAGTGTTGACTCTGACCCTTGTCTATCGAGTCTCGGGCTCAGCCAATGTGTGTACGTGAGAAAGCTTGCCAGTAATTTCTTCGTGGGTCGGTGTTTTCCCTGGTTCTTCCTCCACTATTTATACTGGCCGCCTTGTAATGTCTATCTTGAGCTGCAACATACGACATGTATGTTGTATTTATTTCTATGTCAATAAAATTTATTTAAAAAAAACCATAAATTTTTCTTGCTAAAATGGCTATGCTAGATTTTGGGACTATGTTACAGTACACAGGTGAATCAGGCGATACCTCATTCAATAGAATTCCTTGTTGGTTCGTTTTTTTGCACATACCTTTAAATGAGTCCAAAGACATAATAAATCTTTAATTTGGATTGATTTAATGATTTAATACTTCATGCAATATTACACTCTCGTCCTAGTTGATAAAGTACCAGTTTTATTCTTATATGAACGTTATTCACACAATTTGTAAAACTAATGCATAATATTTACTGGCTAAATTTTTTGGACGTACGGTCTTTTTAAAATCGAATGTTGTTTGAACATGCATCTCGAGATTTACATCTTTCGTAGTTCTCCCATGTGGAAATCGGAATCTTCGGTCAGTGCGTGCGTGGGTAGCACATGTTTCTTAGAAATGACAACGATTATGTAAACTGCAATCTAGTTAGAGAGCGAAAAACACTGAAAAGACCCTTATATCTTGATCCAGTTTAATTTCTTTTTTAAATAGTACATTTGCACTGTAAATTTGATCGACAGACACCAGTTCAATGCTTCAGTAAATTGCGACATTTTTCTGTGTTGGGTTTTGAGGACGAACTCGGTATTACCGTTACTTTCTTAAAGAGGAATTTTAACAAGACTTCCAAGATTCTGATCTTCCCATAAAAGTCAGGTGAGAGAGAATCTCAGATGCCATGCTATCTTACTGAAATCGATGATCTAGTTTAAAATCGAGTTGTTACGAATCTCGTGTCTTGCACATTGCACATGATTGCATCATCTCGGTACCCATTATTCATAGGTGGTCGTAAACTTTCAAAGGATAAATATGAAGGATAATTCGATTTAGTCTAGCAGCCTCATTTTGCAGTTAAAAGAAAACTGAGTTCTCGAGGAGATAGTTGATATTCAAAATAATGACACTAGCATAGCAGCATTTACACATTGGTCAACACACTATTCTAAGCCACTTTTTTATTTATCTGACATTGTCAGACAGATTAAAAGGAGACAGAGAACCACTTGCTGGCCTACATCCCATGCTGTTCCTATCCCTGTAATTATAGAGATGCTGATAATGATTATACCTTCCATATTCACAAGTCATATATTCTTAACCTACTGTAGACTTGTCTGATAAATTAGCTCTAGAGTTAAGGTTGGCTAAAGGGTCCATTTTGAGATGTGACTAAAGCTTGTTTGCTCATTTGAAAGTTTATGTTGTTTGGTTATGTGACTTAAGTGTCCCAGGATTTTGTCAATAGAATCTTCAAATGAATGGATGAGCAGAAGTTGCATCTTTTTTGTTTCTGATAAAACAGCATTATGTAGCCACATATAATATGGAAATAGCCATTAGAGGTTGAGTTGTGTTGATCAATGTAGATTTTTGAGATGTCAAATATAGGAATTGATCTGGAAATATTTTATACATATTGTGATAAAAACTGGTGCCAAAGATGTGCACAAATATGTTGCAGATATGTTCATCTGTTTCATTTGTGTAATTGTCATAATTTTGTTGCTGTTGGGTTTTAATGCCATTTTTCAGCACACGATTGGCTATACATGGCGGCCAGTATTGATGGTGGAGGAAGAACCCAGGAAAACCCTGGAAAGAACCACCGACCCACGAGAAGCTACCGGCAAGCTTTCTCACACTGGCTGAATTCGAGACTCGAACTGGTAATTGTCATAATAGGTGACGTCAAACACCAAACCTTCCAATAGTATGAGCACAGGTGGGGGGGGCTGATTTATTGGACTACATCTGTGCCAGTATCAGATAGAATACTGCATCGTTCTAAACTGATTGTATGTTGTATTTTAAAATTATAAAGCCCATATACCTTTTGACTACTCTGATGACCTAAGTGGTTAGAGCATCTGCCTTGCATGCGGGAGGTCTTGGGTTCAAACCCAGGCTGAGTCATACCTAACATTTATTAAAAAATGGTTCTAGCAGCTGCCTTGCTGGGCACTCTGCATTAAGAGGTTAGTGCTAGGACTATTCTGCCTGGTGTCAGGATAGTATGACTGGATGGGACATGATGCTACGTCACTATTTACTGCAACACTGCAGACATTGTAGTGATATGACTGAAAGATTGTTAAAGCTATGTTAGAAATCCAAATCTCTCATGCCCACATGATATACCTTTCAAGAAATAGTCATTATTAATTGAATTTTTTAATTATGTAAGTAACTTATTCAAATCATTAAGTTTAATTGGTTGATACTTGGTTGACAAGTTAGTGATGGGAATCGGTCAGAAATTCATAATCGATAATTGGTTCCACTTAACCAACTGATAATCGATTATAATTGGTTACTAAGAGCAAATTTTAATTTTTTTTGTTATTCAGTTATATCTTTGATCAAGTTCAAGATGTTAGTAAATGTACAGGAGTAATCTCTTTTAATGACATGTATACTTTAACCTGATAATATTACATTTTTGTCTATTGTGTTGTGTGTTATTTTTGTTCTACATCTTTGTTAAATGAATGCAACGTTTTATGGTTGATAAGTCATATGAGACTCGAACCCACGCAGACAGAGGTGAGATGGCAGTGATCCGTAACGGAGTGGTCTAAAGCGCTATCCGTTACAGATCACTGCCATCTCACCTCTGTCTGCGTGGGTTCGAGTCTCGGATTCGGCTAATGTGGATATGTGAGAAAGCTTGCCAGTAGCTTCTCGTGGGTCGGTGGTTCTTTCCGGGCTTTTCTGGGTTCTTCCTCCACCATTAATACTGGCCGCCATGTATAGCCTATCGTGTGCTGAAAAATGGCGTTAAACCATACAACAACAACAACAACAGCAACTGAAATACTGCTCCAATCCCCCAAAATCCTTTCATTCATATGTGATGTGTCTATAATTTTAAGTGTAGAAGGACATTGTTTTCTTGTTTGTCATTGTTTACAAATACTACAAATAATGTTGCATTTAAAACTGAAACAAATCATCAAAATGTGTTTAAATTTATTAATTCAACTATTTAACAACTTGATCATGTAATAATGGCTATATGCTCCTAATTATGAAATTTTGCACCTATGAAGTATAATATGGTTTTATATTTGTAGTTGTGAAGGGAATTAATAAATTTCAGGTCAGCTTTAGTGGCTGGGAGTTTTACTAACCTTTGTGCTTTGCATACAACAAGAAAGTAGTCTCCCTTTACACATAATCGATTATGGAGTTTCACAATCAGTTTATCTTATTGGTTCGCTCAACCAACTGATGATTGATTATAATTGATAATCGGAACAACACTAAGACAAGTCAAACTTATTTTGTTGAAAAATAAGTAAAATCCAAATGATATACCTTTCAGCAAATGGTCATTATTAATTGAATTTTTTAATTATATAAATAACTTACTAAAATCATTAAGTATAATTGGTTGATACATTTACAGGTTAGATAAAAATGAAATGTTTAACCCTTTATCTCATAGAGCATAGTGACAAAGTGCAGTGTGCTATAAATAGAACACCTGTTACCTAGTTGACCACATACGCAAAGGTCTGCCTGTGAACTGTTAAGCAATGTAGTGTATGTTACGTTTAACAGCAATTTTAACCATTTTACATTTTTGGTACACATCTCTTATATGTAGAAAAATTTAAGAGTAAAGTCTGATTGTTATAGCTGTGTAATTATTTTTCATGGAAGAATTTTTAATGTGCTTAAAAATCTTGAGAGAACTCGTTCACCATCATGTCAGTGAGGCCACGTGACCAACCATAGCTGCCATTTCCCATGCTCAAAATTTACAAGTTTTTTGTCTATGTCTACATCACTAAGTCATCTAAATTTGATAATTTATAAAAACTAATTGCTGCCTACATCAAAGCAGAGCCTTTACCTGGTTAATGAATCTTTCATAGTCGTGATTCTGATCATGAAAACTTCATAAGTACTGAATGAAATCCGCAACCGCCATTTTAGAGAGTGGAGATTCTGACCCAGTTACTTTAAATAGCAGATATTGACCAGTGCATAAACAGTGATCACGTGATCTGATGTAATTGTCATTCGCAGAAATGAATGTAGTATCTAATAGGGGTTTTTCCCCGAAGGTGGTGCTACAAAAAATGGCTGATGTTTACAGTTGACGTCAAAGGCGCTTCCATGTAACTTGAGTAGAGGCGTCAAAATGTGCTTCCACGCGAATGGTGTAGAGGCATCCAAAGACGCTTGCATGAGGTAAAGGGTTAAAGGATGTGCTGTTTCTCCCATTTACTCATTTCATTTTCCTTAGGATGCACCCCTTTTTATATTCTGTTCAGCCATGGCCAGTCTGCACAGTAGTTAAAGGCTAGATTTGAGTAAACAGGCAAGAAGCCAGTGTGACTAATTAACAGTTTTTCTTCATAATTGCAAAATTATCTTGTGAAAAGGACTGTCCCTCTGACCTGCATCAAAGAAATGTTCCATCAGGCGTGTATGCAAGCATCTGCAACTGATTGGCATGTAAACAGTGCCCTATTTTGTTGTAACATTGTTTAAATTAAATTGGTGTTGATGAGAAAATAAATCCTGAGTGTAACATAAGCTTTCTCAGAGTCTGATTTTGGACAATATTAATATTATAAAATCATTGGTACTGGTATGCCATAATAATATTAATAACTGCTATTTAAGTACAGTGGAACCCCGCTATAACGCGCCCCGCCATAACGCGAATTCGGATATAACGCGGTCGTAGCATGGCTCCCGAAATTTCGTATATTCATTCACACATGAAAAAAAAAAATTTGGAGAAAAGTAAAAAAAACAAAACAAGAAATTAACTTCATTTTGGGCATGAGATTAGTTGTGACTTTTAAAATAATATGATCGTGGCATGGTTCCTGAAATTTAAATTCATTTACGTGTATTTTTATCGGACTGTGAAAATATTTGTTTAACGTACGAGAAATAGTGTGTAAAACGTTTATTATAATTTGGTGGAAGAATTCGCGTATGACTTTTAATAATAAACTATCGGAACTTAACAATTTATCCAGGTTCTTTAACTGATTTTGGAGAAGTGATCGTGTATGAATTCTAAAATAATACGATATATATAACGTACAAGAAATAGTGTGTACAACGCTTGGCTTCTGAAATTTATCAATTTGAACAGGTTGTGGTGAAGCTCCATATTCTACTCTAGAAGAGAAAACTGGTTTCATTAGGTTTTTGAATTGTTAAGCCGAAGTAAACATTATCGGAAGTGTTACTTATTACGGATCCATGAGTAAAGCCAGTAAATCGTCTTTGTGATTGTCTTCCATGAAATCTGTATACAGTCGTTGCTCAAACAATAGCTGACATGGGCTTCTTATTTAACTGCAATCACAGCCAAGCAGCAGACAAAGCTGTGGTTGATACAAGAGTCGCACAATTTAATAAACATCAAAGGACGAAAGCCGCCAACATGTGTGCTGTGCTTGGCGGTGTGATCAAACAACAAACAGTTGAAAGTAAATAATATCCAATACAGACACCGTGTGTAGACCCGGGAATAGCTGCATGCAATGACCGTACGATATCAGACGGCAAGTAAATGGTTTCAATATTTTGTTCATCCTATATTTTACACGACGAATTCAGACTATTACAAAATTATTGAATATTTTAAATCTGTACGATTTTCAATGAAATTACATCCATTATGGATGAACTGCATGCCACGACGGCACGGTAGCATACGGTGTTGATACACTTTTCATGATATAGCGATAGTCTGGTATTATCGGTCAATCTGTATTATCGTTCAAACAAATAAAAATTAGTAAATGTTTTTAATGCACAGTAATAACCTATAAATATATTAGCCATCGATTATTTTGAATATATCTTAATTAATGCATTCCAGTTAATATTCATCTGATGATAAGCCGACTTTTGATCATTGCACATGTATACACGTATATGTTCTCGGAAAAAAAGTTAAATATTGTAAAACCCCGCATTAACGCGACCCCGCTTTTAACGCGATCCGATTTTATGGACCACGATCATCGCGTTGTAGCGGGGTTCCACTGTACATGTGACTTTTACAGGGCACTACAAAATCACTATAATCGTTTTAAAAGAGTGTAGAAAAGTATATCGACTTGAAAATATGAGTCGACAGAATCTGTTTACATTTTGTGGGAAACTGTCTTGTGATGAAAATGAGCCAATGAAAAGAAAAAAAAAGAAACATGAAAAAGTTGAAAGTTCCATTTAACTGGTGATATTTGAATATGAATACCTAAAGTGTGTGTAAATTCATTTTGACAACTGTATTTATGTACCATATATGTGCCAACAATTTTATTGCTGTAGAGCCCATGTTACATCTAACCTTATTTCCTTACAGTCAACTTGTAAGGCATTAACACTCTTTACTTTTAATATATTTATTCTGAATTAGTTGGGTTTTATTTGCATATAAGATGCTTAGCCTGAAATGTGGACTCCAGAAATTTGTAAGCAAAGCATGAGCAGTAGGATGGTAGTCATATTTCCATATTAACATCCACATTAAACTAAATAATGGTTAACCATTAATATAACTCGCTTTTGTTGTAACACAGATTCAGATATAATGTGGTTACTTCATGTTTCTCAACTTTTAATGCCTGAGGGTCCCTTAATGATATTGAAAGCATTGTAATAGATGACCAACAAAAAAATGCAGAGTTCTAGAAACCTGTAGATAACAGATCTGTGACAATGTTCTTACACAGCAGTGATTAAAATTCATGAAGTGTAAGATTAATGTAATCCAGATTATTGCATAACAGAAACACTTAATCACACATATTTGGACATAAATTAGTCATCGGAAATGCTGAAAAAATCTTTCACACGAGTCCTCCATACACATGCAATAGCTGGGTGGCAAATTCAAGGGATTGCCAGTCTTGCTTCAGCTAGTGCTGCTACCTGTGGAGTGTGAAAATGTGTTGATCATTTAAGCTGTGCTGTTATTTACAATGACAGAATCAGTGGCTGAAAGGCCCCCAGATGTACATGTTGTCATTATAAGAGTACATCAAAAGAACCTGATGCAATAGCTAAGTGGCAAGTTCAAAGACTTTGACTAGCTGCAGAGTAATGATATTTACAGTGACTGAATTCAGAGATGTACATGTTGTCATTATAAGAGTACATCAAAATGAACAAATTTAGCTTTTATTAATATGTTAATTTCTAAGTGTAGCTCATTAGTGCATGTGACCTCGAAATCGACACATTGAATAGTTAAAATGCCCATTGCAAATTTGGATTGCCCAAGCAACCCACACATTATTGCAGTGTATGTGTGTGTGTGCAAATTTCCCATAAAAATCATTTTATATTAAAAGGGGGCCCCAGAATTCAATTTTGTAAGGGGAGGGGCAGAATTCCTTGCTACACCATTACAGTTAAGCTGAGCTAAAGGTTAGTGACTTATTAAAGCCTTCAGGAAGTATTCTTTTTTCCATAAATGAACTAAGATAAGCCATGCAAAGAATTGGTAGACAATTGTGGCTGCAAATTCTGTTGAGAGTGAATATTTTCTGTAACTCTGACACATCCTCAATACTGCAGTGTGAATTAATTATGAAACTTGAAGCTACTGTCATAAAAAGAGACCAATGTCATGCCTACTTGATTTCTGTTAGCAGTCTTGGTTGAGAAGAAATTTGATTTTTGCGCATTGTATTAAACAAAACTACTGACTATTGGTTTGCATCAGGACCTAGAGAATACAATGTTTTTGGGGCCCCGAGTGGCCAAGTGGTCTAAAGTGCTCACCATTACGGAAGTAAACAGTTGTGAGAGGCAGATTTATGGAAAGTTAGTCAATTTAAAGCATTTTTTGTTTTACAGTTTAAATTGTATCAGAACATTGGTTAAAAGGTATGACCCTGTCAGTTCCTTTCTTTTAATGTTTAAATTTTTTTGAAGTAAACAATACAAACATGGCTGCTTTGGTGTGCCCTTGGGAAAGGCACTTAGCTCCAGTTTCTGTAATGTGATACTACCAATAGTGTGTTGAAAGTGCTCTAAAAACCCCAAACCAAAAGATATAAATTTCCCTACCATTTTATATTTAATGAAAAATGCTGAATCAAAACACTGGAAGTGAGATATATTTTTGTCATTAAAATTGGTCTGTAGTCATTCTCATAGTTTATTTATGCATGTTTGGAATTTACAAATTCTCTGTTTTTATAAAGTTTTGACATACTTGTTTCTTTTGTTTTAATCAATTCTAGCTGAAAGAACCTGTTCAAGTTTCTGTACAGATATTTCACTGAACCGGTTGGTTGTTTACAATTGTCAAACACATGTCATTACCAAGAAAACGTTATCTAATATTGCATCAGCCTTCTGTATGAAATGTTTTACCTGTAGTGTGTTACTTTCATTTCATTTGGGAATGGAATAGCCTTGCAAGTACACAGCAAATAACCAGTAAGTAACTTGATCATATTTTTAATACCTGCGTATTAAATACCAGGTATCCAGAGTAGATGATCCCAATATTGATGTTGTAGGCTGACATAGAAAACCATGTAAAAACTAGAATGTTTCTTTTTCTTTTTCTTTTTTTTCTTTTACAAAATTGGGACACTGTAAAATGTGTCCCAATTTTCACTGTTATATGAGACCACCCATCTTGAGAGACATTATTTTCAATGCACAGATTTATTAATTATATAGTGTTATGACCTGTAATGAGAGACCACCTTTTTGTGTACATTTTAATTAGCTCAGGTTTTTTTGCACCTTCTATACATATAGTTATATCTGGAATCATGAATCTTGGTGAGTAGCTGCATCTTGATGAGTACTACACCCATCTTCTTAAAAGTAGATCACTGTGACCCATATTTCACATTTTGTTCACTCGGGTAAACTTAGTGTTGTTTCATTTTGCCCAGTTCATGCTAGACTCGTTGAACTATATAAGCACCTCAATTAGTATTACACCTGTACAAGAAAAGGTCACTGGTACCTCTTCACATTTTCACTGGCATAGGTAACATTTGTGCATTTAGTTCATGATGACATGTAGAACATAAATTTGAACCCAGTTTAGTAAAGCGCATATAAGAGCCACAGTGACAAACTTCTTGAATGAGGAAGTAGTTCTCATGATAGATCCCCTTGTTTAGGGAATGCAGCTTGATTGGAACTACTTCCTTGTTGAATAATTTTTTTATTTTTGTGGCTTATATTTGTGTTTTACTGTTACTGCTGCTATTAATGGCTTACAGTAATTAAGTGTCTTTTAAAAATGCTCCAAGTACATTACAACATCAAGCTAACTCACAGGTGCATAAGAACCAATTGTACAGACAACATAAAACACATGAAAATGTTGCACAAACACTATAATAAACTACCTATACTTTTTACACAAAATAACATGAAACATATGAATGTGTTAACCATTTTACTGTGTATGTATGGATGCCGTATTTGTTTGGACACCATAAATTAATTTTAAAAGTTTTTTTTTTTGTATACTGTATGTTCTGGGACACATCATTGGTTTCAAGTCATAAATTGTGAGGCACCTTTTAAATCATTCAAAAATTACTGCCATCACATCTGTCTGCGTGGGTTCGAGTCTAGGATTCGGACAGTGTGGGTATGTGAGAAAGCTTGTCATTAGATTCTCGTGGGTCGGTGGTTCTTCCCGGGGTTTTCCCGGGTTCTTCCTCCACCATTAATACTGGCCGCCATGCATAGCCTATCGTGTGCTGAAAAATGGCGTTAAACCCAACAACAACAAGTAGCCATCTTGAAAATCTTTTTATGGCAAGTCATTTGGATTGGGGGGGGGGTTATGATCAGAAAACTTCTTATGGTGTCTAGCTGGTCCTAAATAAAAATGATGGAAATTGACTCATTATGGCCATCTTGAAAATGTTATCTCTATTATTCCGAAATGGATGCTTATGTTACCATGGTGTATCACCAGTACATTTCTTACGATACATATACCTGGTCGGTCCTGAATGAAAATGATGCCAGTCATACATCCATTAAGGCTGTGACAAAGGCTTCTCAGAAGTCTTGCTGTTGTTCCTCCCCTTGAATGGAAGGTCATATTGATATGGAGTTTTCACCAAAAGACTTCTGATGATGGGCCTAAATGAAAATTGTGCCATATCTGAAATCTAGTATATCGGTCAAAGCAGCAGAGTTAAAAATATCTTTATGACTGAAGAATATCAGCAATGGTTTTGACACTCAGTAGTTAAAAGCAAGAAATGGTTCCATCTTGATTTCCAGAAAATTCATTTTGCCTTGTAGATCATATGTCCTTTTGAGTCACTCCTGTTTCAAGGATCCTGGTACATTTTCAGCAGGATTTCCATATAGAGCATTGTAATTTCTGGCGTTTATGAACATCAAATTAGTATCAAAATTTGCTACAGAGCATTAAATGTCCTTTTTTAACTTTCTAGCTGTCTCATTGAAGGGAGAATTGACACAGATTGGTGTTAACGTTGATTATTAATGAATTGTATGGAACTAAAAATGGTGGGGTGGGGAATGTCATGAAGTCAATATACAGCAAAGTGAAATTCATCTTGGGGTCATTTTAGGCAACTGTTTTGATTGAATTAAACTCAAGTTGGAATTCTGGGCTGTTGAATTATTTAATGTTAAGAAGTTTTTCTTTGTCAATTTTTGTGGATGAACAGTGTGTTCCAAATTTTGTTTAACAAGTCCCAGTTTGACCTTTTTATGTGTAAAAATGACCAATTTCATAAACCATAGGCCCCATTTTAAAAATTGTAATACAATTCTCGTTACTTTGACTGATAACAGTTTTTCTTTTGTTTTATCTCTTATTTGCCTTTCATTTGGTCTGAATTTATTTTCTGCTTGATAATTAATGTTTGGCTGCTGGAGACTACCAAAATCTTCATAGAGCAGAGCTGCATAATTTATTGATCACATTTCATTTCAAAGGCAGTACAGTAAAACCTGTTTTGTGAGACCACTGCTATGAAAGACTGTCTTGAGAGACCAGGTTCTCCATGTAAATATTTATTTGTTATATAGTGTTATGACCTTTCATGATAGACCACCTGTCTCGAGTGACCCTGATTTTGTGGCAGGAGTGGTCTTTCAAGACAGGTTCTACTGTATCATGTTTTCAGACTTTTATGTTGAAGAGCAAGATACATTCAAAGACACTAAAAGTCACAAAGTCAGAATGCTCATAGGGTAAGACTTGTTTAGGGCTTAAGCATTAGAGTTGGAAGATTTCTGAGTAGCTGTATCATCAGTGTCTCTGGTTTTATGAATAATTTTCAAAAAAGTTGTTAATTTCAGTTGAAATTTGCATGTGCTTGTTAAGTTGGCTTTGGTGTACTCATTTGCTTGTAATTTTTGCAGGAAACTGACCATGGCCAGATCTGTCCCAGAAAGCATTTCCTTTCCTGAGGAGGAGGAAAATCTGTTGAAATACTGGAAGGAGATTGATGCCTTTAAAACATCTTTGAAACAGTCTAAAGGACGCCCAAGGTAATGTATTCCAACAGTGAATTACTTGACTGTTTTCCATGTTCAGGTCTCTATCCAATATGGACACTGTATTAGCCTTCTTAAAAATCTTATTTATATTCTTCCTAAACTTCTTATGATGTCTTCTTTGTCCTAAATGAAAATGTTGCTAAGCTTATGTGTGATATGGAAATCTTGTTATTGCTTCTTCTTATGAATGGATAGTTATATTAACATGTAGTTTTCACTGAAAGATATTTTTTGGTGACTAGTTGGTCCTAAATAAAAATATTTTTGCTGAGACATATAATACAGCTAACATATAATGCAGCCTATATATAATACATATAATACAGCCAGCACATAACACGGCCTATATATAATACATATAATACAGCCAGCACATAACACGGCCTATATATAATACATATAATACAGCCAGCACATAATACAGCCTGTATATAATACATATAATACAGCCAGCACATAACACGGCCTATATATAATACATATAATACAGCCAGCACATAATACAGCCTATATATAATACATATAATACAGCCAGCACATAATACAGCCTATATATAATACATATAATACAGCCAGCACATAATACAGCCTATATATAATACATATAATACAGCCAGCACATAATACATATCTTGCAAATCTTCTTATCACTACTGCTGAACGAATGATCATATTGGCATAGGATTTTCATTGCAAGACTATGGTGGCCGAGTGGTCTAGAGCACTCACCATTACGGATCACTGCCATCTCACCTATGTCTGTGTGGGTTCAAGTCTTAGGCTCAGCTAATGTGGGTACGTGAGAAAGCTTGCCATTGGCTTCTCGTGGGTCGGTGGTTCTTCCCAGGGTTTTACAGGGTTTTTCCTCCACCAGTTATACTGGCTGCCATGTATAGCCTATATTAAGCTGAAAAATGGCATTAAATGCTACAATAACAACAACAATCACTTCAGGACTTCATATTCTGCATAGTTAGTCATAAATGAAAATCTTACTCCAAAAGCAAAAGTAGTATCAACATTGAAATTTGGTCCCAATCTGACATTTGATATGTCCACCACAGCAGCAGATCAGAAAATCTTGTTATTGCTGAAGAATATAAAGGTGGTTTCAACACTCAGCAGTGAAAAGGAAGACATGGTCAAATCTTGAATTACTGGAAACAGTAAAACATCAGTCCCTTTGATGGAGTCTTGTATTTTTTATTGTTTTCAGAGTAGAATGTCACTGTGTTTGAAAATTAAAAGACAATATATGCAGCTTGAAAAGAACATTCGGCACTGTCTGCTGTTGCTCATTTGAGTGGCAACTTCCACTTATGTAGTGGATGTCCACTGTTGTATGCTTATATTGCTGCGACTCCAATGAAAGGATTCATTGGCATGTAAAGGGAAGAGGTTAGATGTCAACTCAAGAAAGTGCTAAGAAGCTTTGCTTTGTCTTTTGGGGTAAAATGATAGGTGCTGAGGGAACCGATTCATCTGAATCACCCATTTGTGTGATGATACTGATCTGCTATTAGCTAGGAAGATAATAAAACTGGAGAAACTTTAAAGAAATTAAATTTAAAAAACCACTTAATGGATTTTCAAAAAAATTTGAACTGCAAAATAATTATGTGGAGAAATTGTCATTTTGATGAGCTTTGTTTTTACTTTTCACTGTTCTGCACATGTCAGTACCATTGATACTTTGATTTTGACTTGGTGAAACAACTGCCATCTCAGTTAAAAAATATCTGCAAGAATAATTGTATAATCATGTTTGACTTAATTATGAACTTTTCTAGTTTTGAAAGTAGCATGTTGCAAGCTGTATTCCAAAGATGTACTTGATTTCATTGTAAGGACCAGTTTTAGAAAGACTGTTTGTGAAAAAATAACAGATTATATAATATTTACTACTTGGACGTGATTAAACATGCTCTTACTGTTGCAGGTACACATTTTATGATGGACCCCCATTTGCTACAGGGTTACCTCATTATGGCCATATCCTTGCTGGTACAATGAAAGATGTGGTGACCAGGTGGGCTCACCAGAGTGGATTTTATGTTGAGAGACGCTTCGGATGGGATTGTCACGGGCTTCCAGTGGTACGTGGACCATGAACCATATATATTTATATTCCTGCCTTAAGTGATAAGCTACAGAAAACGTTTTCGTGATGCCAGTGTAAAGTTGGTTTTGGGACAGAAGGCAGGTTAATTTTGAACTCTGTTTAGCTCAACTTGTCGTAAGACAAAATTAACTTTTGGTATGGTTGCATTTGCAATTTTCATCTTCATGACAAAAAGCTCCTTCATTTTTAACCAGATTTTTTCACCTAATTTAAACTATAAGAGTAGAATGATGCAGATTTAAATAAACTGAAGTGCAAGTTCCATGTAATTGAAAATGTTAATACATTTGATACAAATTAATAGCAAATAAAATCTGAAATAATCACATTTATTGCTTTTCTTATCTATATTTTGGAAGAAGATAATGGGGGGGGGGCAGGATCTAGAAAATTACTTTTGTAAAAGATAAGGTTAATGTTTGATAATAGCATTTCTTGATCTTTTCAGGAGTATGAAATTGACAAAACGCTAGGGATCAAAGGGCCGGAAGATGTGACCAAGATGGGAATTGAGGCATACAACAACGAGTGTAAGAAGATTGTGATGAGATATTCAAAGGAGTGGGAGGTAAGTTTACTGTCAAATGAATTTCAATTATTTGATCTTGAAATTAGGATTTATGGTCACTACTTTCAGGATGTACATGTACACATTTGTCTAGTATCATCAAAAGTGGAAAATAATGCCACTCTTTGCCTTCTGGGTGATTCAGAATAAATTTTTATTCCCTGGAATGTAATATTTAGATATAGCTGTTGCTATGTCAGTCCATCTGACCACTAATAAACAGTGTTAATTCCAGAGCATTTATCTTTGCAGTTTGTGACTCGTTTTTGTTTTTGGTGATTCACTTACACAGAATCACTTGTAAAGTGGGTAAAAAATCTGTGATATCCATGTGGTTTGGTTTGTTTTGGTGCTTCGTGGCACAAGTAGATTCATTAATTCTGAAGAAATTTTGATACAGTTCTTTGCCAAGGACTCACCTCACTAGATTCGGTCAAGGGTCCAGAATGCTAACTATCCAGCAACAGCAGCTCCTGCCTTAGCTGTCGCTTATAGCATGCAGAAATATACATTGGGATTATTCTACATTTCAAAGAATACAGAAGGTATATCCTGATTGAGTTGGGGAAAAATTAATATGTTTCATATAAGTAGAAATTCTTTTCACATTTTACAAAAAATGAACAGTCCTCCTGCTTTGCATTGCATCATGTTAAATGTCTGATTATAAATGTAAAATTGGGTTTTAGGTTATGTTAATGCATAATCAGAACTCTTTTCTGCACTGTGGGCAGAAAGATCTTACTTTGCATTGATGTGGGCAGGAAGATCTTACTTTGCATTGATGTGGGCAGAAAGATCTTACTTTGCATTGATGTGGGCCGAAAGATCTTACTTTGCATTGATGTGGGCAGAAAGATCTTACTTTGCATTGATGTGGGCAGAAAGATCTTAGTTTGCATTGATGTGGGCAGAAAGATCTTACTTTGCATTGATGTGGGCAGGAAGATCTTACTTTGCATTGATGTAGGCAGGAAGATCTTACTTTGCATTGATGTAGGCAGGAAGATCTTACTTTGCATTGATGTGGACAGAAAGATCTTACTTTGCATTGATGTAGGCAGAAAGATCTTACTTTGCATTGATGTGGACAGAAAGATCTTACTTTGCACTGATGTGGGCAGGAAGATCTTACTTTGCATTGATGTGGGCAGAAAGATATTACTTTGCATTGATGTAGGCAGGAAGATCTTACTTTGCATTGATGTGGGCAGGAAGATCTTACTTTGCATTGATGTGGGCAGGAAGATCTTACTTTGCATTGATGTGGGCAGGAAGATCTTACTTTGCATTGATGTGGGCAGAAAGATCTTACTTTGCGTTAAATCCAGCAAAAAAAATAATAAATTGCAACAGTATTTCCTTGGAAAAGCCGGACTGAACAATTTCAAGACTTATTTTATTTTTTGCATTAAAATGGTTGAAGCTGTGATCTTACTTTGCATTGATGTGGGCAGAAAGATCTTACTTTGCACTGATGTGGGCAGGAAGATCTTACTTTGCACTGATGTGGGCAGGAAGATCTTACTTTGCATTGATGTGGGCAGGAAAGATCTTACTTTGCATTGATGTGGGCAGGAAGATCTTACTTTGCATTGATGTGGGCAGAAAGATATTACTTTGCATTGATGTAGGCAGGAAGATCTTACTTTGCATTGATGTGGGCAGGAAGATCTTACTTTGCATTGATGTGGGCAGGAAGATCTTACTTTGCATTGATGTGGGCAGAAAGATCTTACTTTGCATTGATGTGGGCAGAAAGATCTTACTTTGCATTGATGTGGGCAGGAAGATCTTACTTTGCATTGATGTGGGCAGAAAGATCTTACTTTGCGTTAAATCCAGCAAAAAAAATAATAAATTGCAACAGTATTTCCTTGGAAAAGCCGGACTGAACAATTTCAAGACTTATTTTATTTTTTGCATTAAAATGGTTGAAGCTGTGATCTTACTTTGCATTGATGTGGGCAGAAAGATCTTACTTTGCACTGATGTGGGCAGGAAGATCTTACTTTGCACTGATGTGGGCAGGAAGATCTTACTTTGCATTGATGTGGGCAGGAAAGATCTTACTTTGCATTGATGTGGGCAGGAAGATCTTACTTTGCATTGATGTGGGCAGAAAGATATTACTTTGCATTGATGTAGGCAGGAAGATCTTACTTTGCATTGATGTGGGCAGGAAGATCTTACTTTGCATTGATGTGGGCAGGAAGATCTTACTTTGCATTGATGTGGGCCAAAAGATCTTACTTTGCATTGATGTGGGCAGAAAGATCTTACTTTGCATTGATGTAGGCAGGAAGATCTTACTTTGCATTGATGTGGACAGAAAGATCTTACTTTGCATTGATGTAGGCAGAAAGATCTTACTTTGCATTGATGTGGGCAGAAAAATCTTACTTTGCACTGATGTGGGCATGAAGATTTTACTTTGCATTGATGTGGGCAGGAAGATCTTACTTTGCATTGATGTGGGCAGGAAGATCTTACTTTGCGTTAAATCCAGCAAAAAAAATAATAAATTGCAACAGTATTTCCTTGGAAAAGCCGGACTGAACAATTTCAAGACTTATTTTATTTTTTGCATTAAAATGGTTGAAGCTGTGATCTTACTTTGCATTGATGTGGGCAGAAAGATCTTACTTTGCACTGATGTGGGCAGGAAGATCTTACTTTGCATTGATGTGGGCAGAAAGATCTTACTTTGCACTGATGTGGGCAGGAAGATCTTACTTTGCATTGATGTGGGCAGAAAGATATTACTTTGCATTGATGTAGGCAGGAAGATCTTACTTTGCATTGATGTGGGCAGGAAGATCTTACTTTGCATTGATGTGGGCAGGAAGATCTTACTTTGCATTGATGTGGGCTGAAAGATCTTACTTTGCATTGATGTGGGCAGAAAGATCTTACTTTGCATTGATGTAGGCAGGAAGATCTTACTTTGCATTGATGTGGACAGAAAGATCTTACTTTGCATTGATGTAGGCAGAAAGATCTTACTTTGCATTGATGTGGGCAGAAAAATCTTACTTTGCACTGATGTGGGCATGAAGATTTTACTTTGCATTGATGTGGGCAGGAAGATCTTACTTTGCATTGATGTGGGCAGAAAGATCTTACTTTGCATTGATGTGGGCAGGAAGATCTTACTTTGCGTTAAATCCAGCAAAAAAAATAATAAATTGCAACAGTATTTCCTTGGAAAAGCCGGACTGAACAATTTCAAGACTTATTTTATTTTTTGCATTAAAATGGTTGAAGCTGTGATCTTACTTTGCATTGATGTGGGCAGAAAGATCTTACTTTGCACTGATGTGGGCAGGAAGATCTTACTTTGCACTGATGTGGGCAGGAAGATCTTACTTTGCATTGATGTGGGCAGGAAAGATCTTACTTTGCATTGATGTGGGCAGGAAGATCTTACTTTGCATTGATGTGGGCAGAAAGATATTACTTTGCATTGATGTAGGCAGGAAGATCTTACTTTGCATTGATGTGGGCAGGAAGATCTTACTTTGCATTGATGTGGGCAGAAAGATCTTACTTTGCATTGATGTGGGCAGAAAGATCTTACTTTGCATTGATGTGGGCAGGAAGATCTTACTTTGCATTGATGTGGACAGAAAGATCTTACTTTGCATTGATGTAGGCAGAAAGATCTTACTTTGCATTGATGTGGGCAGAAAAATCTTACTTTGCACTGATGTGGGCATGAAGATTTAACTTTGCATTGATGTGGGCAGGAAGATCTTACTTTGCATTGATGTGGGCAGAAAGATCTTACTTTGCATTGATGTGGGCAGAAAGATCTTACTTTGCGTTAAATCCAGCAAAAAAAATAATAAATTGCAACAGTATTTCCTTGGAAAAGCCGGACTGAACAATTTCAAGACTTATTTTATTTTTTGCATTAAAATGGTTGAAGCTGTGATGAGAATTCCAGTCTTGTTCGTATGATAAATAATGAATGTAAGGAATATTTCTGAGCGTTGACATTTAACATCTGTATATTTTTATTTCTGAATTTACAGCTACATGAAGGCTTTGTGGGACATCAGCTTACCTTTCTTGTGTGCACTAAGTAACCACTCATAGACAGATAATCCATGGGACTTAGTTGAAAGTTGTTGCTTCTATAGAAGTAGAACGCAGAACAAAATAGTCTTCTGTTCTCCAATGCATGTAGAGAGTTATGTTCTTCTCCACTTATATGCTTTAAGCAGGGCTGTTGCGGAAATGCCAGTCCCTGTGAAAACTTCTTCTTGCCCACTATGCTAAATGGGGTAGCTGTAGAAGTCAGGCAGAAAGACTGCAGACTCCACAGCCCCTATGTAGGAGAGAAATAGTTTACCCTAGGGAGTCTACCACTCTCTTGCCAAGTCCCCAACCTTCCAACACCCTAGTAAGTACCAGACTGGGTCACTTTTGAGTGGATTCGTCAAACCTATACATGCCAACTATTAACACTTTTGGCATAATCATTATGCTTTTTTTCACTAAATTATGCCTTACGCATAAATGTATTCAGATTACATGTTTTCGGTATATCCCCCTTTGAAAAAAATTAATAATTTTTATTTTTTTTTTTTTTACATCCCATTAATCCCACAGACTGTATGTCAGAAAAGACAGCTTCTATGTAACTAAGACATAAGAGTACGCTTGTCCGAAGACTTGCATGCACTTTCCAAACAGTGTTCTATTTACAGCAGCTGTTTTATTTCAAAGAAACATGCTGGTTTCTACTTTCAACTTTTGACCTCGGTTTCTATTTATAGCAGTTGTATGGCTTAGTTAGGAGAGAACAGACTGGTTTTCTAACTTTTAATCTTTGCTCAGAGATTCTATGTTCTAATTCATATCTGGTACAGAACCAGTTTGTAGGTATTTGGCACTAAAAGTCAAGTCTATTCTAGTTCATGCGTGTGTTAGAGCAAAATTATTTTTCAAATAATTTCACAGATGGATTAGTAAAAGACAAAAAAATTGATTCAGAAATGAATACACGAATTACACAATACAGTGTTCCATTCTAGGACAGTTTCAGGCTGTGTGGAAAGGATTTTAATATTGGTCATGATGGTAAAACAAAGAAACCAGGAATAGCTTGTTTTACTAACTCCAATACTAAGGTAATTTCTTTTTTACAGCAGAACTAAATTGTGGACACAAATTTTATAAATGCAGAGGCGTTATCTACCGAGTTCTTAATAGAACATGGACTACCCCTAGCAGTAGAAGACTACATTGGTCCTTTGTTCAGACAGATGTTTCCGGATTCCAAAATTGCAGAAAATATGCATGTGCAAGTACAAAATCATCTAATATTGTTAGGTGTTTAGCAGAAGATACTTTACTTAAAATTGCAGAAGCCATGAAAATTGGGCCATTTAGTATTGCAACAGACAGGAGTAATGATTATGACAAAAAGTTGTACCCAGTCTGTGTAAGAGCAAAGTCAGAGTGCTCTTCTTTCACTAGCACGAGTTAACAGTAGATTCCACGGGAGAATTTTTTTTATTTGCTTGATAATGCTTTGAATAAACATAAGTTGGCAGAACTGTACGGGGTTTTCAGCTGATACTGCATCAGTGATGACTGGAATCCATAAAGGAGTTGCGTATTGTATTTTGAAAAATGTCTCCATCATTGTACATATCAGGTTGTCTCTGTCATATAATGCACCATGCTGCAGGAAAGGCTGCTGATAAATTAGAAGGAGAAATCCTGAAGTATCAAGTTGGCTTTCTGCCTGACAATGTACTTCATGCGGACAGAGTTGATTTTTTTCTTCATCTCATTTCCCATCTAAAAGATCCAATAACTGGAAGATATAAATTTCCTCTTTTTTGTCAGGCTATGAAAGGAATATTGGTTCTTTACCATTCTAATGCTGACTGAGAGATTGCTTAGTATTGTTAACAAAAATAAAACTGAATTCAGATCCAGGCTCTGTAACCCAGCAATTAGTGCTCTACTGGTGTGCAAAACATTCGTAATCTCAGCTGGTACAAAGTGTTTTGAAATGCAATATGAGAGTTTGTTGCTTTATGAAGCTCAAATTATTATATATGAAAACTTGAAGCAGTAATTTATGTTAAAAGTCCAGAGGGATAAATAAATCATTTTGAACATATGCTCATTTAATTTTTATCATGTTATATGTGGATTACTCTTTTTCTGCTCAGATTACTCTTTTTGTCCACTTGGATTACACTTTTCGTCGCCAGGGGTTGGCATATATGCAAACCTAGCAGATGATGCATTGGTCTTCTCTATAAGTAGAGGTGGTTACCAGCTTGGCTTCCAGAACCTTCCACGTCTCAACCTCTTTGTAGATTTATTGGTAGAATTGCTTGCAATGAGGCATAGCAACAAAATTTGTCTTTGCAGACCAGATTGCATGTGCAGTGGATGCCTTATTCAGAAATGTGATCAGCCACATGCCTATAAATTTCCACCTTTCAGAATAATCCCTGAAGTTGAATTGTGTCAACCCAGTACGTTCTCAGTAGTAGCATCATCTTGATGGCAAGTTTTCTCAGGCTCCCTCCTGGCTGGTAGAGTTGGCAGTGTAAAAATAATAGGTAATGCTATTAAAATATAGCTTTGGGATGTAAAATTAATTTGATTTACATAATTATTGGATTCCCTCCTTGCTTGTTGCTCTGATGTCCTTTACTCCTGGTCTAAGTGAGAGAAGATGATAGTATGAATGAATTGAAATGGCTGGTATTGTACTGGGACTGAGCTGTTTTTATTTTAAATGTTGAGAATTGGAGGAGGGAATTTTTGCCTTGGTCTGAGGACTAGTGGCAGGTAAGAGATGGCAGTGTAATAATTTGGGTAAGTATTAAATCCATTTTACCACACGACGTTACATATTCAGCATATAATCAGTATGGTCGGGAAAAATACAATTTTTTTGTTGATCATGGTTTACCCGTTCAGGTTATCTTTACTAATGTAATGGTGTTCACCTGCTATGTTGTGTAAAGACACAGGTGAAGTGAAGTGTGATCACTTTATTTAAACATAAGCAGGTTCCATGTTGGACTGTGCTATTTGGACTAAATGACTTCTCTTATGCCAGAATAATGTTAAGTTGGCAAAAATAAGGAGAAATTAGTGTAGAGAGTTAAAAATAGTCATACTAAAGATTTTGCATATTTTCATGTAGTATGATTGAAATACTGATAAAATACTATTAAAGCATTATATAAAAAATATTAAAACTTCTCCAGTTTTGCTGGCGACCCTGGGTGGCTGAGTGGTTTAAGTCGCTCTCCTTTGCAGACCACTCTGTTTTGAAAGACCATCCTTCTGTCAGACAATAATGGTATCTGATGAGGTCATAGGTCATAGGTCATTGCTTGTTTGAAAGATTTGTTTTGATATTAGGTCATGCAATATAAAGTAGTGGCTACAAATATCTAATCCTTGATCTGTCTGTCCAGAAGTCATTGTCATTTTTATAGCATATGGACTGTAATCTTTTCATCAATACATTTTGGTGGTGATAAATTTAAATTTTTTTTTTTTATTACTTTGCTGAATAAGCAATTATTTTCTACGTGCTTTTATTTTGTGATGTACCCATTAGTTTTACATGTTTTACCAGTGGGGTAAGAAACAAATAGAAATGTGCCATCTAAATACAAGGATTATGATATTATAAATGCATGAAACAGAATAGTGAAAGAAACAGTTCTAAAAAGCTTTATGAAAATTGTCAGCTACACTATAGTTTTTAAATAAATTCTCTATGTAATCGTTTGTCTGTCTTTTCAGTACTAGTTCTTACTGATAAATTGGTTTTTCAACAAGCTTAGAAACTTCATGCAGAGTGTCCCCAAAAGAATATATCCTAGTTTCTCTGTGGTTATTTTGCTGTGATCTATTTTATAGAACATTGTTACCCGACTTGGCCGATGGATTGACTTTGAGAATGATTACAAGACCATGTACCCTTCCTTTATGGAGTCAGTTTGGTGGGTTTTTAATGAGCTCTACAACAAAGGCTTGGTCTACAAGGGATTTAGGGTGAGTATACCAAAAATATCCTTTTACGAGCCCATCTTAGATCAAATGTACTATAGTATTTTCTGTCTAGTTAGCATTTGATTGTCCAGCTCAAAATTGTACAACATTGGGAGAGATTTTCATTAAAGTTTGTCTAGTTATATTTTATGACTAGACAGTGTGCATACGTGCAAATTATTAAGCTTTTGGCATAATCATTACACCTTTTTTTAACCTAATTACGACTTAATCTCTCCTGTACTAGGATTATGCCTTTTAAGTACATCATAAAATAAAAATCTTTTTATTCTACTTATTGTATAAATTTTAGAACATTTTAAAAAGAAAGACTGCTGCATAATAATAGTGTATGAGTTAATTTGTCCATCATTAATGTACATGTACTTTCCAAATTTTTTACCTACATTAAGTGTATATGACCCATTTCTAAGAAAATGGACAAGTTTCTTTAATTTGAAGCTTGGCCTTATAGATTCATTATATTGTTAATCAAGTTTATTAGCGGACCAGTCTGTGCTTCCAAAGAAAATGGCGCCATATGTAAAGTGAAACAGGCATTTGTGGCTTGATTTGTGGATGAAAATTCTTAAAGCTGATGGCTCTTTTAAAATTCAAAACATGTCTGATCAGAAAAAGGACAGTTCATCACTGCTTTGCAAATTTTGAAAAGAACAACATGAGAATGATGTAAGACAGTACTTGGATTGAGCACATTAATAAGTTCATTGCAGAATTTCTAAGTAGCTTGAATTGCTGTAGATTACATTTTTACTGTAATTATGTCATATAATATACAAGTTCCACTTTTTATGCTCAGATTATTCTGTTTTGCCACTAGTATTAGCAAAAATTACACTTACACCTCTCTTGGAGTTGGCATCTATGAATATGTCACATACCATAACGACCGCTCTGGTGGCCTAGTGGTTAGAGCATCCGCCTCGGATGCAGGAGGTCATGGGTTCGATTCCTGGCCGAGTCATACCAAAGACTTACAAAAATGGTACTGACAGCTGCCTCGCTTGGTGCTCAGCATTAAGAGGTTAGTGTTAGGACTGGTTGGCCTGGTGTCAGGAAAATATGACTGGGTGGGACATCACGCTACATGTCTGCGGCATGATGTCCCAGTGCTAGACATCACTATAAACTGCCACACTGCAGACATCGTAGCAATGACTGAAAAATTGTTACAGCTACATTAAAAATCCAGAACACAGACACAAACATACCATAACCGCACTACCCTTTTCCAAGGTCAAGGTCACAGCAAGAGGTAAAACATAATTGTGCAACTTTAATCCTAGAAAATATGGATGGTGTATTATTATCCATGGCCACAGCCTCAGGGACAAAAGTCATGGCAAGGGAAACTGTAATTCTGTTACTTGTGTCCTTTTCATTTGTATAATGTTTGAATCAATGAAGATATTTTATTGAAATTTTTCCCATTATCATTATTAGACCGCTGTGTACCATAGCCGTACTTCCCCTCCCTGCTTCAAGGTCAAGGTGATAGCAATGAAAAATGCAGTTTTGTGACTTTTATCAGATGGAAAAGTTTTGAACCACCAAAGCAGGGTTTGTGTTTTTTAAAATGCAGGAGAGCTGTTCCCAGCTCCCGGTTTCCTTTATGAACTGATTAAATGACAGTAATGATTCTTTAATTTATAATTGATTATGAAGATGGTTAACTTCCACATGCGATATTATGTTTGAAGCAAAACAATTACGCTAATTAATGAGCTGTTTCAGTTCGTATTTAAGAGAGAAATTTGATCTTATGATCACTTTAGAAGTAGTTGTCAAGCAAGCTGATAGTTACTCTGCAAATAAAATGAGTTTGCCTAATTATTTTCGCAAGGAAGGTAATAACGGCAATTCGGAGAAGGTCAATTTATTTGAAAATGGAGGGATAAAACGTAAGACGGATACTGAGTGTGCTTGTTATCCCTATCTTGAATATATGACTCGGAAGGTGCAAGACATATATATGGACATATTTTAAAATTCATGAGCTAAAACATATACATGAACCTGAAGAAGCCAAATGTATAACAACCAGTGTTTTTAAAAATTAAATTCTTTTAAGAAATAATTATGTTGCATATTATTTCGTTTGTGTTTTTCTATGGATTAAGTACATACGTCTCATCAAATCTCGGCAAGTGATTACCATTTTGGGACCAGTGAAGAGTAAGGTGGGACTAGTGAAGAGAATGGTGGGACTAGTGAATTTTCTGAAACCACTTGTCCTGGACTAGTGGTTTAAAAAAAAATTGCTCAGCCCTGAGTTGTCGTTTTATGTAATTTTAGGTGATGCCCTTCTCAACAGCTTGTAACACACCACTTTCTAACTTTGAGACATCTCAGAACTACAAAGAGGTTGTGGACCCAGCCGGTGAGTATTTTACGTGTACCTCATTGTCTACAGTCAAATATCCATATGGCTTTTCAACTATGGCTACCAGCAAAAAGATTTCTTTGTTTCTCTTGAATACACAGAAGACTGCTCAATTAGTCACTTAGGGACCGAATGTAATAATGATTGGAAGGATTGACCCAATGAGACTCGCTGCTTGCTGAGTTGGCCAATCAGATTATCTCTTCAGATGCAGTCACTTGTCTAATGATCATTGGTCACTTCCTTGATGTATAATAGGTTATTTCCATGATTCAATGATGATGTATTTTTAGCTTGACTGTCACTGACCAAAAGAACTATGAGATGGCCATCTGTCTGTCCATTAGCACAGCTTGGTTATCGCTACTCTTGCTAAATTACTAGAAGAATTGCCATGAACCTTTGCACTCACATTCATCATAAGGTCTATTTGATCCTTAAAAAAATGGTGTTTCTTGGATGTCCAGTGTGGCCACCATATCAGCCTTCTTGACAATTCATACTGCTGTGCCACCAGAATTGATGGACATGTCATCATGAATCTTTCACTTAAAGACTTAAGATGTCTAGTTGATCCTACAAGAAAATATTGCTGATCTGATGGCCTCTATGGCACCATGGCAACCATCTTGAAAGCCTTGTTACTGCTACTTCGCCTGAATGGAAAGTCATATCAGCATGGATTTTCCACCAGAATTATCATGTTTAGTTGGTTCGAAAGGAGATATTGCTGCCTGGCCATGTTAAAAATGATATCGCTACTTCACTTGAATGGATGGTTGTATCAGGCAAGAAACCCTTGCCTGATACAACCATCCATTCAAGTGAAGTAGCGATATCATTTTTAACATGGCCAGGCAGCAATATCTCCTTTCGAACCAACTAAACACAAAACTGAATAATGTTTTAGATCATTTATGTCCTTTCTCTCCCAGAATTCTTAGCATTTTGATGTTCCTAGATGTTTCACTGGAATGTTATGAGTGATCATGTAATTTTGAGCCACACATTAAAATGTTAATTTTGCAAAAGATTACTTATATAATATTTCTGGTGAGTTTTTCCTAAACAGAGCTAAATTTGAATTTAAATGATATAATTGTTTATTCTCCTGTTAGTGGTAGAAGTACTTCATGTACTATCATTGAATGCAAGGGTTGTACTTCATGTACTATCATTGAATGCAAGGATTGTACTTCATGTACTATCATTGAATGCAACAGTTGTACTTCATGTACTATCATTGAATGCAAGGGTTGTACTTCATGTACTATCATTGAATGCAAGGGTTGTACTTCATGTACTATCATTGAATGCAAGGGTTGTACTTCATGTACTATCATTGAATGCAACAGTTGTACTTCATGTACTATCATTGAATGCAAGGGTTGTACTTCATGTACTATCATTGAATGCAACAGTTGTACTTCATGTACTATCATTGAATGCAAGGGTTGTACTTCATGTACTATCATTGAATGCAAGGGTTGTACTTCATGTACTATCATTGAATGCAAGGATTCCAAACAGGTACCAGTAGTTTTGAGCATCTATGGATTTGTATCAGTAATTATATATGCCACTTTTTTTCTTTTACTTTGTTTTGTAGTGTATCATGTTCAGGCAGAGTATTCATTTTTGTTTGCCTGCCATATTTAGAAAATCCAGAGAATAATAAAAGAGCATGAAAAAAAAACTACATTGTGCTAGTTTGGATAAAAAAAATTCCTTGTAAGGCCCACACCTCACCCCCACTACAAATTTGTGTTTCTGGTTTGCTGACCATCCCTGTTTCTCAGTGATGACCCTGGCACTACCCCTCCATGGTTCAAAAAAATAAAGAAAAAGAAAAAAGTTCTCAAAATAGATTTGTGCATCTAATTGAGCCAGTTTTGCCAGGTACTTTGAATCGCTTAGTACATTATACATACCACACTGTGACGATGTTCCCTATACACAAAATTAGTTTGTGGCTACCATTATCTAGAGGATGACCTCCACTGATTTTATTGCCCGATGTGAGTGCATAAATAGAACATCAACAGAGAACTGAGCATAAGTATTGAAGAGAAATAATACAATAGACAAGAGGATAACAATTTAATCAATGACATAAACTAATTGTGTCAGATTCAATTCAAACAAATTTATGTTTGCAGAATTTCAATGCCAGTGTTCTGTTTTTGATTCATTTCATCATTGCTTCCCATCTTCGTCTCAGTGTATCCCATGTCTTCCCACCTTCACATGTATATGTTTGATCTTTCTTGATCCTTCTATCCTAACTGCTTGATCTCTTAGCAGGACTTACGTCTTTCGGACTGTCCCAGACTTCGAGAGAACTGTTTCCCTTAATGCTGTTCTTTCCAAGCAAATATGCATCTAGCACTAAAGACCTGTCTTTGCCTACAAGACAGCCACCTGGTAACCTTACTTGTCTTAACAAGGAAGAACTACTTTTTAGTTTTCCTCGGAAACGAATCTTGCTCCACTTGCAGGAATGTCTGGACTGAGGAAATTCACCTTACTTTAAATTCAACATTTCTTCCAGGGTGTACGCCATAATTTAAACTGACCAGTCATAATCAGCCATTCATAATTTTTTCCCCAAGATAATTATTTCTTCTGTCAGATTTTGATATTCTAGAATCTGAGAAATACGACACATACCAACTTTCTTTTGTTAAATGACTATTCAACATGCCGTTTCCATTAAGGAGATATGGTCGGCATCTTCATGTTTACTTTTCCAGGACAGCCTTGTGATGCCTGGATTAATTCTAAATTAGCCATAGATGCTAGCCTCCCCCTCCCCCACGAAATGTACCAGTTGACATGGGAAATGGTCAAAATGACCCTTCACATAAAACCTTGCTGGCTTGACTGTACTAAAATTTTAATGTACAATGTATTCAGTTTTAATGTTCAGTGCTTACTCAAAAGTCAATACATTACACAATCAATGTTTAAAAAAAAACTTCCTACTTAATGTCATTTTAACTTAGGCAAATAAAATTGTGTATTTCTTATTGAACTAAGATGTTTTAAAGAAGTTTCATTTCTTACCTTCGTCTTTTATTTTGATATAGCTTATAGACAATTTAAGTTATTGTATCTTGTGTTTCTTGTTTGCACTTAGAAGTATTTTTATCTTCCAAAGCTTTTAATGCAGTTCTTCCATTTGACAATTTCGGAACTTTATCATTAGTTGTCACTATACAGCCACAATTGTGCTGAAGTGCCATAAAGTTGCAGTAAGAGGGTAGACAGAGTCCTGAAGCAGATGCATGGCTGGAAAATGTAGACATTTTCTACCTGCATGTGAAACTTTTCAAACTATTCTACTAAAATTTGAATATTTTCCTGGTTGATTATGTTAGAAATCTTTGGTAAGTAGCATCATTTAAAATTTACTTAAATCTTTTCAACCTTATTTTGGAGTACAAAATTGTGGGCTTGTCTAACATTGAGAATCCAGTAAAAGCCCATTGTCATTAGAACTGCATGGAACCCAAACTGTTATTTGTGTTAATTTTATTGTTACAGTGATAATCAGTTTTCCTCTCATCGAGTCCCCAGATGTCTCAATGATTGCCTGGACGACCACACCCTGGACTCTTCCTAGCAACCTCTCCCTCTGTGTCAACCCAGAGATGGATTATGTCAGGGTGAAAGGTGAGTAATTTGAATGTAGATCTACCTACCACAGGTGAACTTTAGCTCTACAGGTTGATCAGTGAGAAAAGTTTGCAAGATAGCCCGTTGCCCTTCGTCCATCTATCAATTAACGTAAGCTTGACATTGGTACAACTCTAGAACTCTTTGGAAAATTGCTATAAATCCTTTGACACACATTTGTCCACTGGTCTTGTTTGACCTGAATGAATAAGGTGCCACTCAATCATTTAGTATTTCAATCACTGTGGCAATCTTGAAAACCTTGATTTTTCTGCAATGATGGTTGAATTAACTTGGGATTTTCACAAAAAGGACTCTTCGTGATGTCTAGTTTGTCCTGAATGAAATTGGTGCTGATCTTACATTCAGTAAGGCCACCACATCAGGAAATATTTTTATTGCACAAGAAAATCAGATGGTTTCAACATTAAGCAGTTAGAATGAAGAAACTGCCTTATCTTTGAATCCTAGAAATTCATTTTTAGAATGTTACTTCGTTTTGAGGACTCTTGTTTTATTTTCTCGGGTTTGTACTAGTCACAATGAGTTTCATATGTAATTTGCAGAAGAAATGCTTGAATTACTTATTACTTCAGGAGTTAGTTGCAGACCTGCCAACCCTTTCAATCTACGAGTTTCCCTGAAATTACCTTTAAATTACGTACTTAAAGAACAACAACATAAATGATAAAAATATGATTGGTTTGGTCTAATCCAGATATTGGCTTTTCATAGATTGGTCTGGATCCTGCTTTATTAGATTCATTGGAAATGGTCAGGGAACCAGGCTAGCTTTACCATTGTACAGCTTTAGCATTGTACCTCAGACACTTTAATCTACCCCTTATTTTCTCCGTACAAAACGTCATCTAGCATATTAACACAAGCTGACAGCAAAGGGACAATTGCCCTCTTAAAAATTCAAACAATCATCACAGACGTATAGAAAGGAATATTTAGATTATTGGTAGAAAGTTTGGGAAGGCAACATTTATCCCAGGTACATTTACTGGATGTCACTCATTCAAAGTATTGATCATTATGGGAGAGATGATAGACACTGCTGCATGTCCTTTGAAAGAAGACATTTTTGAAACTGAACTGGAGGTAATTAAGGTCTAAGAGTGCTTAACAAATGTTTTAGTTGAACATAATGTTGTCTTCACTGCATCAGACCACACTTCTGAACTTTTCAAGTGCATATTTCCAATGCAACAAGAACAGTACATGACATTTTATTACACCTTGCTGAAAAATGACTTTAGTTATGGAAAATGTTTGAGTACTTTGCTGAGAAGGTCTTGTTAGGTTGGCATGTCTGTAGTTGCATCATGTTGTGTTGTGTGCAGTTGTGAAAGTGAATTGATTGCTAATGTTTCTTAATGTACAGCATGTCATATAATAATTCAGTGTACTGCATGTCATGTGGTAACTCCTTGTACATCATACATCATATCATGTGATAACTATGTCATGTAATAATTCAATGTACTGCATGTCATGTGGTAACTCTTGTACATCATACATCATATCATGTGATAACTGTGTCATGTAATAATTCAATATACCACATGTCATGTGGTAACTCCTTGTACATCATACATCATATCATGTGATAACTACGTCATGTAATAATTCAATGTACCACATGTCATGTGATAACTCCTTGTACATCATACATCATATCATGTGATAACTATGTCATATAATAATTCAATGTACCGCATGTCGTGTGATAACTCTTTGTACAGTATATAACATATCATGTGATGACTCAATGTACAGCATATCATGTAATAACTCAATGTACAGACTGTCTTGTGATAATTCTGTGCAGCTAGGTCATTTTAAACATGGTAATAAGAGGGTTGCCATTTAGTCTTACTATTTTTTCAATGTTATTATTAAATCTGTCAGCAATAAATCACTTCAGGCTGAGTTTGATTTGAAAGTCTGCATGAGAACAAAAGATTGCAATAGTGTATTTACCCGTATAATATGCAACAAACTGAATTCTACACTTTGATCCTGTGTGAAGACATCAAATATTGCAATTGCCTGTTGATTGCATTGAGCAAATAGCAGCTGGTCATGTGTTTAGTTCACATGTGGAGTGGTGACATTGTTAAAAATGAGTTGGCTATTAGTTGAATTCTAACATTCTTAAGTCACTATGCTCATGCCATGATTGCATGAAAGCACTGATGAATGATAGCCTAGGTATGATCTTATACACTTTAATAACAGAATGGCTTAGTGTTGTTAGCTCCCTTTTGATGTTAAGCTCACTTATGAAATATGCTATGCAGTTAATTGATACAATCAGGTGTCAGATATGTGCAGGTGTTTTAGTATTGTTTTACTGATTCGGTCAGCTGCATCTTGTTGTCGGCATAGTTTTGTTTCTTTCCTAATCTTTAAGTTTTGGGCTTTTATTGCAGCTAATCTACAAAATTAAATTTTGTAAATTTTGTCAAGCAAAGCCACAACTTTAAGTCCACATGAAATTGACCCTTTCTTCATAAAACCGAAATCATTGTGACTTTTGAAAATGAAACCACAGGAGGTTCTGTGATGTATTCTTTACTTTAAATTTCAAGCAAAGAGAATAGACTACGATGTGCTGGTGCTTTATGCAATGGCCTACGATGATCGACACTTTTTCCAGTTCATGTCCTACATATAAAAGTATGTTACTGAAACATGGGGGATATCTTGATACTCATTTCTTCAGTGAGCTATGATGAAAGAATCGTTCTCGTTAATATGACAATCATCTGTGATCAAAAATGGTATGTTTGAGGTCCAGGTCTTGTCTCTTTACACAGTTAAATTCCCAGTATTCATAATGGAATAATACAAACACATGCAGTCATGTAAATGAGGCATGCGTTGATCAACCATAATCAAAAAGTTCTTAATGGAGTCCCATCACAAAATGAACACAGTTGTCATTTGGGGGCTGATTGTATGCCCTAATCTTAAAGTAACATGTTTAAGATCATGCAAAATTCTTGATTGTAGCACCTTGCTTTATGGAAATGTAACTTCCAGTTTGTTAAATTTTTCGGCCGAATTATTACATTGGTGTTCATTCTGGTCATACCCATTTCATTTCCACATAATGCATTCTTTACCATCGACAGTTTCCAAACTTTGTGGATGACTTGCAATTGGGGTGTAGTTGCATGATGTGTCTCTGCCTTTCAGTTGTTGTTATATGTCACTTTAATTATCTCATATCAGTTGTTGTTGCTGTAAGGTTTCATGCCATTTTTCAGCACAAGATTGGCTATATATGGTGGTCAGTATAAATGGTGGAGGAAGAACCCGGGAAAACCCTTGAAAGAATCACCGCCCCACAAGAAGCTGTTGGCAAGCGTTCTCATATTCCTAAATTGACCGAACCCAAGACTCCAACCCACACAGATTTGAGATGGCAATGATCTGTAATGGTGAGGGCTTTATACCACTCGGCCACTCAAGGCCACATCCCATTTCTGTAAATGGGCCTTTGGATCTCTAGAATTGAAGAAGTAAATGTATAAGTATAGTCATAAGTGTGCATGTTGGGATCAGTTCTGTTATATTCTTGTTCAGGGAGCTGTGATGAAACAATTAGTCTCGTTCGTATGACAACCATGTGATTGTAAATTGTTTGCCTGAGCTCCAGGTCTTATCTTCCCAAATCAAATTCCCTGTTTGAGATTTTAAGGTCCTTTGAATACAGTATCATAATGACGTCTTCCCTTTCCCTCCTGGTCTCCATGAACTGTTGAGTATAGCAGTTGTGGAAGTGTGACTTTCTTCTTCTTTGCAGTATTGATTTAATGTCAGGTCTAGTGCATGATGTGGGTCTGTACAGTGTGTTTAATTTTAGTATTTTTGCATTTTGATGGTCTCTGTAGATAGACATAAAATATTTCCACTGCTTGCTAATTGCAATGAGATAGGGGTAGCTGATCATGAGTTTGGTTCACATGTACAGTGGTGACATTTGATCCAAAAATATGGGGATTCAATTTTAAAACTCGTAAGCCACTGTATTCATGCCATGGTTTGGTTCATGTGTGCAACGATGACAATATTCACCAAAACAGATGAGTTGGTTGAATTTTAACATTCTTAAGCAACTGTTTATGCCATGATTGTCTGAAAGTGTTGATGGTGGAACTTCGTGGCCAGTTGTTTAAGTAAGACATCGTGGACATGTGATTTAATAAGCAACTGACTTAGTGTTGTTAGCTGCAGTGGCTCCCATTTGATGTTAGAACTCTGATGAAAATGTTGTGTATGTGATTGATCATGACATGTGTTTGATTCTACACATACAATTGTTAATATTGTTTTAATGATTCAAAAGAATGCAGTGTTTTGTCAGCATTGGCTTGTTTTGGGTATTTTTTCAAGGTTAGTCCAGAAAATTAAAATAGTATGCGTATCCAGATATTAATTGTCAAATCCATGAATTTAAAGTATCCATGAAAATGTCCTTTTCTTTTCTTTTTAAAACCACAAAAAATGGATACCCATGGAAATGAAACCACAGGATGACCAATACTTTATTTTTAAGTTAAAACAAAGAGCATAGACCTGGATCTCCTGGTGCATTCTGCAATGTCCTGTATGGGTCTACACTGTTTACAGCTGAGTTGTGTCTTACATAGAGAAGTTTGTTATTAAATATTGAGAAGAGGATGGAGAATATTTTGAAACTCGTTTGTTCAAGGACATGTGATGACTGAAATAATCTCGTTAATATGACAATCATCTGTGATTAAAAATGGTATGGTTGAGCTGCAGGTCTTGAACTGTCTGCAAAATAAAATTGTATTCATTATGGAATACATACACATGCTGATGTATAAATGCTTTTATCACGGTATTTTTATTCACAGGTGAGTAAGATAGTTGTGTGCAACTGCTATGTGTGTCATTAGTGTCAGTGAGGTAATAAATAGTTAATCATGGTTCACCCAATTATTTTAATTTAAATCTTATATTCAGCTTATTCAATGCATATTTTGGGTCAGTGAATGTAATATTTTTAAATGTTTTTGAACAGAGTAGATAGAAATTATTGTTCTGTCATTTGCAAGACATCCAGAAAATATGATGATAGGTGTAATATGTTGATGTATATCTGCCTTTTGGTATGTTGTTATATGTTAATTTTATATTTCTAATTTCTGTAAATGAACCTATAGGATTGAAGAAGTAAATAAATAACTTATGCAAATATAGTCTTAAGTGTGCATGATGGATTGGATTCTGTTATATTCTTGTTCCAGGGGCTGTGATGAAACAATTAGTCTCGTTTGTATGAGAGTAATCTCTGATTACAAGTAGTTTGACTGAGCTCCAAGTCTGAACTTTCCAGAATCAAACAAAATTGCTTATTCTGGTCCCATCATAAAATTAACAAAGGTGTTTGTTTTTTTAAGCCTACTTTTGTGGGAAGTCCGATATATTGGTTGATTTTCAAGCAGTGATATTAAGATTATTTTTAAGGATTTTATTAAAGTCTTTGATTCACATAGATTTTGTAAGCTCAGACCTAGAGCCTCATCCTGCTTGGCAGGAATTGAGGAATGTTGTTGATTGTTTTTAGGTCCTCCAAGTACAGTACAGTGATGATATCTTCCCTTTTCCTCCAGGTCTCCATGACCTGTGGAGTATAGCAGTTGTGGAGCTGTGACTCTTCTTTGTAGGATTGATTTAATGTCAGGTCTAGTGGTTGAAGAGCGAATGTACATTTTCCTTTAATTTAGTTAGCATTTCTGCATTGTGATGGTCTCTACAGATAGAAATCAAATATTGTCATTGCCTGCCAATTCCGTTGAGTAAGGGGTAGCACTTCATGTGTTTGGTTCATTTGTTGAATGGTGACAGTATTTACCAAAAAAGTCAGTGGAATTTTGTCATTCTGAAGTGACTATTAATGTCATGATTGTCTCAATGTGTTGATGGTAGAACTTGATGGATAATAGTTTAAGAGATTGTAGACATGTGCAGTGGTAATGGACTGACTTGGCTTCCTTTAATTTTAAGGACTAGGATGAAAATGCTTTGTATGGGTAAATGATTGATCATGGCAGGTGTTTGATTGTATGTGTACAGTTGTTAGTGTTGTTTTACTGACACAAGCATTTGCTGCTTGTGGTTGGCACAGTTTTACCCATTTATAATCATTGCCCATTTTATAATCATTACCCTAATCATTGCCCATTTTATAATCATTGCCAATTTATTAACATTGCCCATTTATAATGTTTACCCATTTATATTATTTACCCATTTATAATCTTTGCCCATTTATAATCTTTGCCAATTTTATAATCTTTGCCCATTTTATAATCATTGCCCATTTTATAATCATTGCCAATTTATAATCTTTGCCCGTTTATAATCTTTACCTATTTATAATCATTGCCCATTTATAATCATTACCCATTTATAATCATTGCCCATTTATAATCATTGCCCATTTTGTAATCATTGCCCATTTATAATCTTTACCCATTTATAATCTTTGCCCATTTATAATCATTGCCCATTTTATAATCATTGCCAGTTTATAATCTTTGCCCATTTATAATCTTTACCTATTTATAATCATTGCCCATTTATACTCTTTACCCATTTATAATCATTGCCCATTTATAATCTTTACCCATTTATAATCTTTATTTTGGGTATTTACTGAGGTTAATCCACAAAATTAAATATGCAAACTTTGACAGGCAAATCATTAATTTGAAGTATGAGTGAGAATGTCCATTTTATTAACATTACGAGACCATCAAACTTAAAATCTATGAAAATGAAACCACATAAGGTTGTATGATGCTTATTTATTTTGCTAGTGCATTCTGCAATGGCCTGTACAAGACTACACTTTTTACAGTTGAGTTAGTGTCATACATGGAGAAGTATGTTATTCATAATGGAGGAGAGGATCCAGGATATATTGATATTTTTTGTTCGAGGAGCTGTGATGACTGAAATAATCTCGTTAACATGACAATCATCTGTGATTATACATGGTATGGCTGAGCTCCTGGTCTTCAGCTTTCCACAATAAAATTCCTTATATTCATAATGGAATACATACACATGCATTCATGTAGATGAGACATGCATTGATTGACCATAATCAAGAAGTCATTAATAGTGTCCCATCATATAATAATCAGAGATCTTTTTGTTTACCTGAAATTAAACTGTATCAGGCTGCAACAGATGTTAAATATGGATGTGTGAAAGTCTCCAAACAGTATCATGTTTTTTTTCTGTTGGAAGAAAAGAACTTTAATAAGGATCACATTCATGTATATCATTGGTATTGAATTTTTCTGCAGAGGAAACCCATAACATTTCTGGAGTTCTGTAAAGAGCAGTAAGGTCCAGTTCCTTCAGCAATAACAGTTGGAGCCTTTATTTCTCCAAACATTTTAGATATTGCAGACATGTTCATTAAATTGTTAAAAAGTGTCTTTAACTGCAGTGCTGTAGATTATTGGCTGGATATTTTGATAAAAGCGTATGGTTTTGATATTATATCTGGTATTCTGTTCAGAATGTGCCATGAATTGTGTGTACTTGTTTTAGAATGTCTATAAAGTTCTGTACTTTATGTCACCTATTTATTAAAAGAGACAAGTGTTAAAGTGAGTGCCGTTATCTTATGGTTTCTTTAAAATTTCCTTTGTGCATAATAGTAAAACCTGCACCCAGTCGGGTTCCAGTCGCTTATATAGACATTGGTTTCGTTAAATGATATATACACCACTCCCTCAAAAAATAAAAGAAAGATGTTTTTCTTGTGTGTTTTTATCTATTAGGAATATTTATGTATTCAGATGTAATTTCATTTATTTGCTTGATAGAAGGTTTGGTACAGGACCGAACAAAACTGAAATTGGTTTGTGAAATCGGAGTAAGTTTTTATTCTTGTCCATAATATAAGTATTAAAGAAAATTTTTGTGTATGGGTTTCCTTCTTTAATAAAAGGTGAACCATTCTTCTGTTTTTACCATTGAGAGTTTTTATTTACAGGTATGATAATTTGATGTAATACTTTTTATGTTATTAATGTTGGCAGCCTAGTTCTCCCAATTATTTTCAATTTAAATCTTACATGTAACTTGTTGTTTGTATGTTTTGGGTCAGTGAATGTAATATTTTAATATGTGTTCTAACAGAGAAGAATGTAATTATTGTTTTGTCATCTGAAGACATACATAAAATATAGTAGATGATGTATATCTACCTTTTATTGTTTTCATGTTTGTTTTATATATGTCATTTATGTAAATGGGCTTTTGTGTCTATAGAATAGAAGTAGTAAATCAGTACAATATACAAATATAGTCTTAATTATGCATGATGGAGTGGATTCTTTTATATTTTTGTTCAGGGAGCTATGATGAAACAATTAGTCTCGTTCGTATGACAATCTCTGATTACAAATAGCTTGTCTGAGCTCCAGGTATTAACTTGCCAAAATCAAATTCCTTGTATTGTTTATTATAACAAAAATATCATCACTCCAGTCCCATCATAAAATGAGCAAGATTTTTGGTATGTTTTGGCCTATTTTAGTGGAAAATGAGACCAATCAGTTGACTTTCATGGCATTGACTCTAAGAGTTTCTTAAGGCTTTTGTTAACGTTTTTCAGTATGAGAGATTTCAAAACTTTGATAGGGTCTCGTCATATTTGTAATGAATTGAACAAGTGATGAATGCTTGACTTCATTGTTGAGATTTTAGGGTTCCTTAAATACAGTACAACAATGACATTTACTTTTCCATCCCAGTCTCCATGATCTGTTTTGAACATAGCAGTTGTGGAAGTTTGATATTTTTTGGTTATTTGTTGTATTTATTTAATGTCAGGTCATGTGAATTCAAAGGTTGTATCAATGTCTGGATTTGGACACTTGCATTAATGTGAAAAAAGCATGTAGTTTTAATAATATCTCATCTGCTTTTCTAAGAACACGTGCCAATGAATTTTGTGTACTTGTATACAGTCTCTTTTTTTAGCATGTCTATAAAGTCTGATACCTTATATCACCAATATTAAAAGAGATAAGCATTAAAGTGAGTATGTTCATCTTGAACAGTTTGTTTTAAACCTCCATGATGAATAATACTAAAACATGGACCAGATCATGTTCTGGATGCATATTGGTTTCATTGAATAATAATGTATTTAAACAATACCCCTGATTTCTTATGCATTTAATCCATTAGAAATTTTTAAATATTCGGATATGCATTGTGTAAAGATTTTGGTTCTGGATAACACAACACGGAATCTGTATCTGACCACATGTGCAGGCTTTTAGTCGTGATGGATGTGGTAAACCAAATTTTCAAGACAACTTCCATTTGAATGGTTTCTGTCTTTAATAAAATGTAAACAAATCTGCTTTTACCTTTTAAATTTTTTATTAACAGGTGAGTAACATAATTGTATACAAACACTATCAGTATCAATGTCAATAGTGTAATGAATAGATAAGGGGTTTTTCAAATTTCAGTACCTGTAATTAAATTGTTTATATAACTTGTCATTTGTATGTTTTTGGAAATGTAATATTTTTTGAAAAATGTTTCCAAAGAGAGAGGAAAGTAATTGTTTTTGCCATCCAAAGACATGTAGAAATTTTACATGCTGATGCAGATCTGCCATTCAACATGTTGTTACCAGTTACTTTTATTTCTCGCATTTCTGTAAATGGACCCTTCTAACTGGACAATTGAAGAATAAATGTGTATTTAAATATAGTCATAAGCATGCATGGTGGAGTGGATTCTGTTATCCTCTTTTTCAATAACTTTGATTAATCCATTAGTCTTTTTCGTATAGCAATCATCTGTGACTGTAACTTGTCTGCCTGAACTCCAAGTCTTGTATCTCCAAAATAAAATATTTTCCTTGCTTGATTATAATGAAAACATCCTTACTGGTCTGATCATAAAATAAGCAGAGGTGATTTTTGTTTTTAATTGCCTCTGTGTGTGTGTGTTTATGTATGTGTGTTGTATCATTGCTTTTCACTCAGTGACATTGAGTTTTAGGTTTTCGTTAAATTTTTTCATTCGCATAGATTTTGTAAACTAGGATTGAGTGGTCTCATTAGGAAGCTATAAGAATTCATGCAGCAACATTTCTACTTGCCCTGTTACCTTAATGTGTAGAAGACGTTGGGATCCTATGTGGCTGAGTTGCCTATGGTGCTCGCCTATACAGATCACTCCGATCTCATATTAGTTTGAGTGGGTTTAAATCCAGGCTCAACTACACGAGTTTTCCAATGAGTTTACTGTGGTTCTTCCTGGGTCTGTCAGGGTTCTTTCTACACAGATACACAGGCCAAAATGCATGTCCTACTATGTGCCTAAATTAATATAACTCCTTCCCACTCACCCCCTCACCCCAAGAAAAACTAATCAGGGTCACAAGGAAACCGTTATATTAAAGTTTTGGTTAACGTTTTGCCATTTGCTTATATTTTTGAAACCCCTTGATTGAATGTCTTCATGCTTGCGGTGAATCATTACGATGGTAAGCCGATTCATTTTGCAACAGTTTTGATTTCCTCCAGGTACAAGGTAGCAAGGAAGACATCAAATATTGCCACTGCCTGCTAATTGCATTGAGAAAGTGATTATTCTTAAGGTGTTTGGTTTATATGGAAAATGGTAAAGATATTGACCCCAAAAAATCCGGCTTAATTTTATCATTCTTAAGCAACTGTATTCATGCCAGGATTGTCATAAAATGCTTTATGGATGGTAGTCCAAGTAAGATATTATACATGTACTTTAATAATCGACTGACTTAGTGTTCTTAGCGGCATCGGCTCCCTTTGATGATAAGCACTCTGATGAAAATGCTGTGTACGGGATTGATCTCTTTTGTTTTACTTGTACAATTCTTAGTGTTGTTTTAATGAATTGAGCGACTGTAGTGTATTGTGGGCATAGTTTTTTTGTTGTTGTGTGTAATCTTTATTTTGGGTATTTATTTAAGGTTAATCCAGGAAATTAAATACATACTTTTGACGGACAAATCCATGAACCTAAAGTATCCTTGAAAATGTCCTCTTTTTTTGTTATAAAATGACAAAATTTGTGTCCCAAGAAAATGAAATACAGTAGGTTCTATTATGTTTACATTATTTATAATATATATAGCAAATGGCATTGACCCTGATCTGGTGGTGCACTATGCAATGGCCAGTATGGGATCTTACTGTTTACAATTGAGTTTGTTTCATACATAGGGAATTATATTACTAACTGTGGAGTTAAGGATGGAGGATACTTTGATACTTTTTTCTTCAAGGAGCTATGATGAAAGAATTGTTCTCGTTAATATGACAATCATCTGTGATTATAAATAGTACAGCTGAGCTCCAGGTCTTCAGCTTTCTGCAAAATAAATTGTATTCATCATCAAATGAGATCAGGCATTAATTGATTGATTACAGTGCAAACGTTCTTAGTGAAGTTCCATCAGAAAATGAGCAGAGGTCTTATTTTTGGAACCAGTGAATGAACTGGATCAAACTATAACAGATAATAATATGGATGTGTGAGAGACTCCAAACAGCACCATATTTTTTGTACTAAGAAAAGAAGTATAAAAAAGACACCAAATAATGAAAATTTTATCACTGGAATATAATTTTTCAGCAGATGAAATCTTAAACATATCTGGAGTTATGTAAAATAATGTTCAGTCCCTTGAAAAATGTCAGATGGAGTTTCTATTTCTACAGACGTTTTGGACGTTCTTAACATGTTTATTAAAGTCTTGAACTCCATTGCTGTAGATTATTCACCAGATTTACACATTTGTATTGATGTGAGAAAAAAGCGTGTGCCTGATATTCTGTTAAAAATGTGCCACTGAACTATGTGTACTGCATAGTTTGTTTAGCATGTCTATAAAGTTCTATACATTATGTCACTCATTTTTGAAGTGAGATAAGTATTAAAATGAGTGTCCTCATCCCAAAGAGTTTGTTTGAAACTTCATTTTGAATTTTGCTAAAATCTGGACTGGATCATGTTCCCATTTCTTTAAAGCCTCCATTGTGGATAATACTTATTAAGCCTGTGCTCAGTCAGGTTCTTGTCACTTTCATAGGTATTGGTTTCATTTCTGTAAATGGGCTTTTCAGTCTGTAGAATTGAAGAAGTAAATCAATAAAATATATAAATTTTGACATTATAAGTGTACATGATGGAGTGGACTCTGTTATATTCTTAATCTAGGAGCTGTGATGAAACAATTAGTCTCGTTCGTATGACAACTATGTGATTGTAAATTGTTTGCCTGAGCTCCATTCCAGAATCAAATTCAGTGTATTTAATTATAGCAAAGCAAAATCCTTACTCCAGTCCCATCATAAACTGAGTAGAGGTGGTTGGTTTAAACAAAAAAATTCTTCTTATTCTTATAGGTTACTGGAAAACGAAGTCGACAGTAAAAGTCATACATATGATGTAGGCATTCAACACCAATTATTTCAGTAATGGGTGTCATATTTTAGAATTTGATTTTACATACCTTTAAATTGTAGTTGACTTTATTGGATCTTCATTCATAAATATTCCTTTGAAAGGTAATTATTTACATACATTGAGAAGTCCCGAGTGGCCGAGTGGTCTAAAGCGTTCTCCGTTACGGATCACTGCCATCTCACCTCTGTCTGTGTAGGTTCGAGTCTCGGATTCAGCCAATGTGGGTATGTGAGAAAGCTTGCCAGTAGCTTCTCGAGGGTCAGTGGTTCTTTCCGGGGATTTCCCCGGGTTCTTCCTCCACCATTAATACTGGCCGCCATGTATAGCCAATCGTGTGCGAGAAAATGGCGTTAAACCCTACAACAACAACAACATTGAGAAGTACATATGGCAAAATCATTGTTAACTTTATTAACCCCTGGTGCCACATTTACGTGGCAGTAGGTAGCAGCTTACTGCCGGGCTCTGTAGCATCAAGGTCATGTATGATACACTAAAGTGGGTGGTATTATAGAAAGGTGCACTGCAAAATGCAGAGGGAAAAACCTAATTTTTTTGACCGGAATTTTTTCTACCCAAAATTTGCCCATGGTTTGAATCTGATTTTGTGTCTGGAGTTTAGTCTTTTTGGCCTCAGATTTCAGGCAGACCAGTCTGAACTGCACACAGAACAGATGAACCATTGCAAAGAGTAGGATAAGATAGGCATTTGGAATAAACATTGGTCTAGAAACAAAAATGATGGGTCCGTTAAGCAAAAATTAAAAAATTAAAAAACAACTTTTCCCTTTCTCGCCATGCACGAGTGAAATGGCCAATGAAAAACGATGTATTAGGATGTATTTAGAAATAGCCCACAAAATTTGTTTCTTTATTGCATTTCAGGTGAAAATGACTAAAACTTCCAGGGGTTAATGAGTTTAAGTACAGTGGAACCCCGCTATAACGCGCCCCGCCATAACGCGAATTCGGATATAACGCGGTCGTAGCATGGCTCCCGAAATTTCGTATATTCATTCACACATGGAGAAAAAAAATTTGGAGAAAAGTAAAAAAAAACAAAACAAGAAATGAACTTCATTTTGGGCATGAGATTAGTTGTGACTTTTAAAATAATATGATCGTGGCATGGTTCCTGAAATTTGAAATTCATTTACGTGTATTTTTATCGGACCGTGAAAATATTTGTTTAACGTACGAGAAATAGTGTGTAAAATGTTTATTATAATTTGGTGGAAGAATTCGCGTATGACTTTTAATAATAAACGATCGGAACTTAACAATTTATCCAGGTTCTTTAAGTGATTTTGGAGAAGTGATCGTGTATGAATTCTAAAATAATACGATATATATAACGTACGAGAAATAGTGTGTACAACGCTTGGCTTCTGAAATTTATCAATTTGAACAGGTTGTGGTGAAGCTCCGCATTCTACTCTAGAAGAGAAAACTGGTTTCATTAGGTTTTTGAATTGTTAAGCCGAAGTAAACATTATCGGAAGTGTTACTTATTACGGATCCATGAGTAAAGCCAGTAAATTGTCTTTGTGATTGTCTTCCATGAATTCTGTATACAGTCGTTGCTCAAACAATAGCCGACATGGGCTTCTTATTTAACTGCAATCACAGCCAAGCAGCAGACAAAGCTGTGGTTGATACAAGAGTCGCACAATTTAATAAACATCAAAGGACGAAAGCCGCCAACATGTATGCTGTGCTTGGCGGTGTGATCAAACAACAAACAGTTGAAAGTAAATAATATCCAATACAGACACCGTATGTAGACCCGGGAATAGCTGCATGCAATGACCGTACGATATCAGACGGCAAGTAAATGGTTTCAATATTTTGTTCATCCTATATTTTACACGACGAATTCAGACTATTACAAAATTATTGAATATTTTAAATCTGTACGATTTTCAATGAACTTACATCCATTATGGATGAACTGCATGCCACGACGGCACGGTAGCATACGGTGTTGATACACTTTTCATGATATAGCGATAGTCTGGTATTATCGGTCAATCTGTATTATCGTTCAAACAAATAAAAATTAGTAAATGTTTTTAATGCACAGTAATAACCTATAAATATATTAGCCATCGATTATTTTGAATATATCTTAATTAATGCATTCCAGTTAATATTCATCTGATGATAAGCCGACTTTTGATCATTGTACATGTATACACGTATATGTTCTCGGAAAAAAAGTTAAATATTGTAAAACCCCGCATTAACGCGACCCCGCTTTTAGCGCGATCCGATTTTATGGACCCCGATCATCGCGTTATAGCGGGGTTCCGCTGTACATGTAAAGTACATGGACTTTTGGACAAGATCAACCTAATGGTGTGATTTAGTACAATCCGGATTGAGTGTTACATACATTGATGTCACAATGAAAGCTATGCAAAAAAGCAATTTAAATGTAGTATTTAGTTCCCATTTTCACATTTTGAAGGTGTCTGAACTCATACAAAGTATTGCAACTACCTGTGTTGAGCAATGGGCAGCTGATCACATGCTGAATTGTGACATTATTTAACCCCAAAAAAGAATAGGAGTGTTGAGTGTTATTGTTCTTAAGCCACTGTGTTCATAGTATGATTCTTTAGTAGTTCTGATGGTTTAACTTGACAGGCAGTTGTTTAAGAGATTATACATATGTGCTTTAATATCCAACTGATTTAGCATTGTCAGCTGCATCAGGTCCCTTTGATGTTAAGCATTGTGATGAAAATGATTGATCTTGACAGTTGTTTAGGTTTGTACTTGTACAGCTCCATTCGTGTCATTGTAGCTTGTTGTTGGCATAGTTTTATTCTTTTGGAATGTTTATTTTGGGTATTTGTTCAGGTTAATTAATGAATATGAAAAGTATGTAATCTTGGGCTGCAAATCGAAAAATTTAAAATGTCCTTTTTCTGATAAAGTCAAAACAATTAAGAAATTGAAACAGCCATGAGTTTTATGCTGTTAACTTTATGTATCATTTCAAGCAAACAGCATAGATCATGACCTGCTGGTGCATTCCACAGTGGTTTGTATGGGTCTGGGTCTGTATGGGTCTACCCTGTTTACAATTGAGTTTGTGTCATACATGGAGAAGTTTGTCACTAAATATGGAGGATATTTGGATATTCATTTCTTCAAGGAGCTGTGATGACTGAAATAATCTCGTTAACATGACAATCTGTGATTTTAAAAAAAATGGTACGTCTGAGCTCCAGCTATTATCTTTCCAGAATGATTGCTTGTACTGTATTATTAGAGTATAATAAAAGATCCTTCGTAAAGTCCCATCACTGGGTTTTTCAGTGGGAAGTGAGACCTAGCAGCTACTTTTCAGAGCGTGACATTAAGAATTTCTGAAGGTTTTCGTTAAGGGCATTCATTCATATAGATTTCTTAAACTCTGTGATCATGTCTTATCGTATATGGATTTATGTGGATTGACTCCTTATAAAGCTAAGAAAGTTATGTAGCTACATTTTTACTTGCCCCTGTTACCTGAATGTAAAGGTGACAGTTGGATCCCTGGGTGACTGGGATGTCTAAGGTACTCACCTTGGCAGATGACTAGTATATCACCCTGGTTTGCATGGGTTGAAATCTTGGCTCAACCAGTGTAATAATAACTTCCTATGTGTTGGTGGTTCTTCATGGAATCTTTCAGCTCTCTTCCTCCACCAAATGTACAGGCCACAATGTGTGTCCTATCAGATTCTAAAAGTGGCAATACTGACAAAACAAAAAAACAAGAGCAGAAACAGGTGACAGAAAATTAACACTACTTTTTTGTTAAAATTGTTTCATTTGCTGTTACTTTTTAAAATTGTTTATAGATTTTCTTTGTATTTGTGATGAATCATAAAGAAGCTGAGACATTTTTTTCTTTTGTAAGTTTTATTTGGGTATTTATTGAGTTTATTCCATGAGATTAAATACATACTTTGACAGGCAAATTCATTAATTTGAGTAGCCATGAAAATGCCCATTTTCTTATAACACCACAAAATTTGAGACCTATGAAAATGAAACCACAGTAAGTTATGTGATGTTGTAATTTCAAGCAAACAGCATAGACCCTGATATGCTGGTGCCTTCTACAATGGTCTGTATGGAATTATTCTCATTATGAAAACAAAGTCATATGGTCAGCGTTCTTTTTGCACACCAAGGCCCAGCAACGTGGAATGAATTTCCCATTGAACTTAGACACAAAGACACAGTGATCACATTCAAGAGGGCTCTCAAAACTCACTTATTTCGACTGCAAGAACAAACTTAAAGACCTAATAATGTTTCCTACCTGAAATATTCTCAGCATGTTTTTTATTTTTTACTGTTTTTCTAATTTCATGGCATTTGTTTTTGTAATAATATTATTATATGTTTTTTATCTTATAGGTGTTTTGTCTAATGTTGTAAAGCGCTTAGAGCTTCTAAAGATTAGGCGCTATACAAAGTCCTCATTATTATTATTATTATTATTATTATACTGTTTACAATTGCGTTGATGTCATATATAAATATGTTACTGAGGCATCAATTGACCATAATTAAAAAGTCCTTAATTGAGTCCTATCACAAAATGAGTTGTTGTTTTTTCTCCAGAGATTAACTACCAACCTGCAACAAATGCTAAGTGTGCAAGACTCTAAGTTTTTCGTTCGTATTTATTTGTAAGTGTGAGTATCATCAAACATGGTATGAATTGAAGAATTTTTTAATTCATTTGATTGTTGAGGTTTTAAGGTCCCTTGAATGCAGTATCATGATGATGTCTTCCTTTTCCCTTCTGATCTCCATGAACTGTTGAGCATAGCAGTTGTGACTTTTTTCTTCTTTGTGGTATTGATTTAATGTCAGGTCTAGTACATGATGTGGGTCTGTACAATGTGTTTAATTTTAGTATTTTTGCATTTTGATGGTCTCTGTAGATAGACATAAAATATTGCCAGTGCTTGCTAATTGCAATGAGTTTGGGTGGCTGATCAGGAGTTTGGTTCACGAGTACAGTTATCCAAAAATGAGGGCATTCAATTTTAAAACTCCTAAGCCAGTGTTTATGCCATGGTTTGGTTCACGCGTACAGTGTTGACATTTTATCCAAAAATGAGGGGATTCAGTTTTAAAACTCATAAGCCACTGTGTTCATGCCATGGTTTGGTTCATGCGTACAGTGGTGACATTTTATCGAAAAATGAGGGGATTCAATTTTAAAACTCATAAGCCAGTGTTCATGCCATTGTTTGGTTCATGTGTGCAACGGTGACAATATTCACCAAAACAGAAGAGTTGGTTGAATTTTAACATTCTTAAGCAACTGTTTATGCCATGATTGTCTGAAAGTGTTGATGGTGGAACTTGGTGGCCAGCTGTTTAAGTAAGACATCGTGGACATGTGATTTAATAACCAACTGATTTAGTGTTGTTAGCTGCAGTGGCTCTCTTTTGATGCTAGAACTCTGATGAAAATGCCGTGTATGTGATTGATGATGACAGTTGTTTGATTCTGCACATACAATTGTTAATATTATTTTAATGATTCAAAAGAATGCAGCTTTTTGTCAGCATAGGTTTGTTCTGTGTATTTATCAAGATTAATCCAGTAAATTAAAATATGATGAAGTATCCAAATATTAGCTGGCAAATCCTTGAATTTAAAGTATCCATGAAAATGTTCCTTTTTTTCTTCTTTTTAAAACCACAAAAGTGGATACCCATGGAAATGAAACCACAGGATGACCAATACTTTATTTTTAAGTTAAAACAAAGAGCATAGACCTGGATCTCCTGGTGCATTCTGCTATAACCTGTATGGGTCTACACTGTTTATAGTTGAGTCTTGTCATACATAGAGAAGAATGTTATTAAATATTGAGGAGAGGATGGAGGATATTTCGAAACTCATTTGTTCAAGGAGCTGTGATGACTGAAATAATCTCGTTAATATGACAATCGTCTGTGATTAAAAATGGTATGGTTGAGCTGCAGGTCTTGAACTGTCTGCAAAATAAAATTGTATTCATTATGGAATACATACACATGCTGATGTATAAATGCTTTTATCACGGTATTTTTATTCACAGGTGAGTAAGATAGTTGTGTGCAACTGCTATGTGTGTCATTAGTGTCAGTGAGGTAATAAATAGTTAATCATGGTTCACCCAATTATTTTAATTTAAATCTTATATTCAGCTTATTCAATGCATATTTTGGGTCAGTGAATGTAATATTTTTAAATGTTTTTGAACAGAGTAGATAGAAATTATTGTTCTGTCATTTGCAAGACATCCAGAAAATATGATGATAGGTGTAATATGTTGATGTATATCTGCCTTTTGGTATGTTGTTATATGTTAATTTTATATTTCTAATTTCTGTAAATGAACCTATAGGATTGAAGAAGTAAATAAATAACTTATGCAAATATAGTCTTAAGTGTGCATGATGGATTGGATTCTGTTATATTCTTGTTCCAGGGGCTGTGATGAAACAATTAGTCTCGTTTGTATGAGAGTAATCTCTGATTACAAGTAGTTTGACTGAGCTCCAAGTCTGAACTTTCCAGAATCAAACAAAATTGCTTATTCTGGTCCCATCATAAAATTAACAAAGGTGTTTGTTTTTTTAAGCCTACTTTTGTGGGAAGTCCGATATATTGGTTGATTTTCAAGCAGTGATATTAAGATTATTTTTAAGGATTTTATTAAAGTCTTTGATTCACATAGATTTTGTAAGCTCAGACCTAGAGCCTCATCCTGCTTGGCAGGAATTGAGGAATGTTGTTGATTGTTTTTAGGTCCTCCAAGTACAGTACAGTGATGATATCTTCCCTTTTCCTCCAGGTCTCCATGACCTGTGGAGTATAGCAGTTGTGGAGCTGTGACTCTTCTTTGTAGGATTGATTTAATGTCAGGTCTAGTGGTTGAAGAGCGAATGTACATTTTCCTTTAATTTAGTTAGCATTTCTGCATTGTGATGGTCTCTACAGATAGAAATCAAATATTGTCATTGCCTGCCAATTCCGTTGAGTAAGGGGTAGCACTTCATGTGTTTGGTTCATTTGTTGAATGGTGACAGTATTTACCAAAAAAGTCAGTGGAATTTTGTCATTCTGAAGTGACTATTAATGTCATGATTGTCTCAATGTGTTGATGGTAGAACTTGATGGATAATAGTTTAAGAGATTGTAGACATGTGCAGTGGTAATGGACTGACTTGGCTTCCTTTAATTTTAAGGACTAGGATGAAAATGCTTTGTATGGGTAAATGATTGATCATGGCAGGTGTTTGATTGTATGTGTACAGTTGTTAGTGTTGTTTTACTGACACAAGCATTTGCTGCTTGTGGTTGGCACAGTTTTACCCATTTATAATCATTGCCCATTTTATAATCATTACCCTAATCATTGCCCATTTTATAATCATTGCCAATTTATTAACATTGCCCATTTATAATGTTTACCCATTTATATTATTTACCCATTTATAATCTTTGCCCATTTATAATCTTTGCCAATTTTATAATCTTGGCCCATTTTATAATCATTGCCCATTTTATAATCATTGCCAATTTATAATCTTTGCCCGTTTATAATCTTTACCTATTTATAATCATTGCCCATTTATAATCATTACCCATTTATAATCATTGCCCATTTATAATCATTGCCCATTTTGTAATCATTGCCCATTTATAATCTTTACCCATTTATAATCTTTGCCCATTTATAATCATTGCCCATTTTATAATCATTGCCAGTTTATAATCTTTGCCCATTTATAATCTTTACCTATTTATAATCATTGCCCATTTATACTCTTTACCCATTTATAATCATTGCCCATTTATAATCTTTACCCATTTATAATCTTTATTTTGGGTATTTACTGAGGTTAATCCACAAAATTAAATATGCAAACTTTGACAGGCAAATCATTAATTTGAAGTATGAGTGAGAATGTCCATTTTATTAACATTACGAGACCATCAAACTTAAAATCTATGAAAATGAAACCACATAAGGTTGTATGATGCTTATTTATTTTGCTAGTGCATTCTGCAATGGCCTGTACAAGACTACACTTTTTACAGTTGAGTTAGTGTCATACATGGAGAAGTATGTTATTCATAATGGAGGAGAGGATCCAGGATATATTGATATTTTTTGTTCGAGGAGCTGTGATGACTGAAATAATCTCGTTAACATGACAATCATCTGTGATTATACATGGTATGGCTGAGCTCCTGGTCTTCAGCTTTCCACAATAAAATTCCTTATATTCATAATGGAATACATACACATGCATTCATGTAGATGAGACATGCATTGATTGACCATAATCAAGAAGTCATTAATAGTGTCCCATCATATAATAATCAGAGATCTTTTTGTTTACCTGAAATTAAACTGTATCAGGCTGCAACAGATGTTAAATATGGATGTGTGAAAGTCTCCAAACAGTATCATGTTTTTTTTCTGTTGGAAGAAAAGAACTTTAATAAGGATCACATTCATGTATATCATTGGTATTGAATTTTTCTGCAGAGGAAACCCATAACATTTCTGGAGTTCTGTAAAGAGCAGTAAGGTCCAGTTCCTTCAGCAATAACAGTTGGAGCCTTTATTTCTCCAAACATTTTAGATATTGCAGACATGTTCATTAAATTGTTAAAAAGTGTCTTTAACTGCAGTGCTGTAGATTATTGGCTGGATATTTTGATAAAAGCGTATGGTTTTGATATTATATCTGGTATTCTGTTCAGAATGTGCCATGAATTGTGTGTACTTGTTTTAGAATGTCTATAAAGTTCTGTACTTTATGTCACCTATTTATTAAAAGAGACAAGTGTTAAAGTGAGTGCCGTTATCTTATGGTTTCTTTAAAATTTCCTTTGTGCATAATAGTAAAACCTGCACCCAGTCGGGTTCCAGTCGCTTATATAGATATTGGTTTCGTTAAATGATATATACACCACTCCCTCAAAAAATAAAAGAAAGATGTTTTTCTTGTGTGTTTTTATCTATTAGGAATATTTATGTATTCAGATGTAATTTCATTTATTTGCTTGATAGAAGGTTTGGTACGGGACCGAACAAAACTGAAATTGGTTTGTGAAATCGGAGTAAGTTTTTATTCTTGTCCATAATATAAGTATTAAAGAAAATTTTTGTGTATGGGTTTCCTTCTTTAATAAAAGGTGAACCATTCTTCTGTTTTTACCATTGAGAGTTTTTATTTACAGGTATGATAATTTGATGTAATACTTTTTATGTTATTAATGTTGGCAGCCTAGTTCTCCCAATTATTTTCAATTTAAATCTTACATGTAACTTGTTGTTTGTATGTTTTGGGTCAGTGAATGTAATATTTTAATATGTGTTCTAACAGAGAAGAATGTAATTATTGTTTTGTCATCTGAAGACATACATAAAATATAGTAGATGATGTATATCTACCTTTTATTGTTTTCATGTTTGTTTTATATATGTCATTTATGTAAATGGGCTTTTGTGTCTATAGAATAGAAGTAGTAAATCAGTACAATATACAAATATAGTCTTAATTATGCATGATGGAGTGGATTCTTTTATATTTTTGTTCAGGGAGCTATGATGAAACAATTAGTCTCGTTCGTATGACAATCTCTGATTACAAATAGCTTGTCTGAGCTCCAGGTATTAACTTGCCAAAATCAAATTCCTTGTATTGTTTATTATAACAAAAATATCATCACTCCAGTCCCATCATAAAATGAGCAAGATTTTTGGTATGTTTTGGCTTATTTTAGTGGAAAATGAGACCAATCAGTTGACTTTCATGGCATTGACTCTAAGAGTTTCTTAAGGCTTTTGTTAACGTTTTTCAGTATGAGAGATTTCAAAACTTTGATAGGGTCTCGTCATATTTGTAATGAATTGAACAAGTGATGAATGCTTGACTTCATTGTTGAGATTTTAGGGTTCCTTAAATACAGTACAACAATGACATTTACTTTTCCATCCCAGTCTCTATGATCTGTTTTGAACATAGCAGTTGTGGAAGTTTGATATTTTTTGGTTATTTGTTGTATTTATTTAATGTCAGGTCATGTGAATTCAAATGTTGTATCAATGTCTGGATTTGGACACTTGCATTAATGTGAAAAAAGCATGTAGTTTTAATAATATCTCATCTGCTTTTCTAAGAACACGTGCCAATGAATTTTGTGTACTTGTATACAGTCTCTTTTTTTAGCATGTCTATAAAGTCTGATACCTTATATCACCAATATTAAAAGAGATAAGCATTAAAGTGAGTATGTTCATCTTGAACAGTTTGTTTTAAACCTCCATGATGAATAATACTAAAACATGGACCAGATCATGTTCTGGATGCATATTGGTTTCATTGAATAATAATGTATTTAAACAATACCCCTGATTTCTTATGCATTTAATGCATTAGAAATTTTTAAATATTCGGATATGCATTGTGTAAAGATTTTGGTTCTGGATGACACAACACGGAATCTGTATCTGACCACATGTGCAGGCTTTTAGTCGTGATGGATGTGGTAAACCAAATTTTCAAGACAACTTCCATTTGAATGGTTTCTGTCTTTAATAAAATGTAAACAAATCTGTTTTTACCTTTTAAATTTTTTATTAACAGGTGAGTAACATAATTGTATACAAACACTATCAGTATCAATGTCAATAGTGTAATGAATAGATAATTAAGGGGTTTTTCAAATTTCAGTACCTGTAATTAAATTGTTTATATAACTTGTCATTTGTATGTTTTTGGAAATGTAATATTTTTTGAAAAATGTTTCCAAAGAGAGAGGAAAGTAATTGTTTTTGCCATCCAAAGACATGTAGAATTTTTACATGCTGATGCAGATCTGCCATTCAACATGTTGTTACCAGTTACTTTTATTTCTCGCATTTCTGTAAATGGACCCTTCTAACTGGACAATTGAAGAATAAATGTGTATTTAAATATAGTCATAAGCATGCATGGTGGAGTGGATTCTGTTATCCTCTTTTTCAATAACTTTGATTAATCCATTAGTCTTTTTCGTATAGCAATCATCTGTGATTGTAACTTGTCTGCCTGAGCTCCAAGTCTTGTATCTCCAAAATAAAATATTTTCCTTGCTTGATTATAATGAAAACATCCTTACTGGTCTGATCATAAAATAAGCAGAGGTGATTTTTGTTTTTAATTGCCTCTGTGTGTGTGTGTTTATGTATGTGTGTTGTATCATTGCTTTTCACTCAGTGACATTGAGTTTTAGGTTTTCATTAAATTTTTTCATTCGCATAGATTTTGTAAACTAGGATTGAGTGGTCTCATTAGGAAGCTATAAGAATTCATGCAGCAACATTTCTACTTGCCCTGTTACCTTAATGTGTAGAAGACGTTGGGATCCTATGTGGCTGAGTTGCCTATGGTGCTCGCCTATACAGATCACTCCGATCTCATATTAGTTTGAGTGGGTTTAAATCCAGGCTCAACTACACGAGTTTTCCAATGAGCTTACTGTGGTTCTTCCTGGGTCTGTCAGGGTTCTTTCTACACAGATACACAGGCCAAAATGCATGTCCTACTATGTGCCTAAATTAATATAACTCCTTCCCACTCACCCCTCACCCCAAGAAAAACTAATCAGGGTCACAAGGAAACCGTTATATTAAAGTTTTGGTTAACGCTTTGCCATTTGCTTATATTTTTGAAACCCCTTGATTGAATGTCTTCATGCTTGCGGTGAATCATTACGATGGTAAGCCAATTCATTTTGCAACAGTTTTGATTTCCTCCAGGTACAAGGTAGCAAGGAAGACATCAAATATTGCCACTGCCTGCTAATTGCATTGAGAAAGTGATTATTCTTAAGGTGTTTGGTTTATATGGAAAATGGTAAAGATATTGACCCCAAAAAATCCGGCTTAATTTTATCATTTTTAAGCAACTGTATTCATGCCAGGATTGTCATAAAATGCTTTATGGATGGTAGTCCAAGTAAGATATTATACATGTACTTTAATAATCGACTGACTTAGTGTTCTTAGCGGCATCGGCTCCCTTTGATGATAAGCACTCTGATGAAAATGCTGTGTATGGGATTGATCTCTTTTGTTTTACTTGTACAATTCTTAGTGTTGTTTTAATGAATTGAGCGACTGTAGTGTATTGTGGGCATAGTTTTTTTGTTGTTGTGTGTAATCTTTATTTTGGGTATTTATTTAAGGTTAATCCAGGAAATTAAATACATACTTTTGACAGACAAATCCATGAACCTAAAGTATCCTTGAAAATGTCCTCTTTTTTTGTTATAAAATGACAAAATTTGTGTCCCAAGAAAATGAAATACAGTAGGTTCTATTATGTTTACATTATTTATAATATATATAGCAAATGGCATAGACCCTGATCTGGTGGTGCACTATGCAATGGCCAGTATGGGATCTTACTGTTTACAATTGAGTTTGTTTCATACATAGAGAATTATATTACTAACTGTGGAGTTAAGGATGGAGGATACTTTGATACTTTTTTCTTCAAGGAGCTATGATGAAAGAATTGTTCTCGTTAATATGACAATCATCTGTGATTATAAATAGTACAGCTGAGCTCCAGGTCTTCAGCTTTCTGCAAAATAAATTGTATTCATCATCAAATGAGATCAGGCATTAATTGATTGATTACAGTGCAAACGTTCTTACTGAAGTTCCATCAGAAAATGAGCAGAGGTCTTATTTTTGGAACCAGTGAATGAACTGGATCAAACTATAACAGATAATAATATGGATGTGTGAGAGACTCCAAACAGTACCATATTTTTTGTACTAAGAAAAGAAGTAGAAAAAAGACACCAAATAATGAAAATTTTATCACTGGAATATAATTTTTCAGCAGATGAAATCTTAAACATATCTGGAGTTATGTACAATAATGTTCAGTCCCTTGAAAAATGTCAGATGGAGTTTCTATTTCTACGGACGTTTTGGACGTTCTTAACATGTTTATTAAAGTCTTGAACTCCATTGCTGTAGATTATTCACCAGATTTAAACATTTGTATTGATGTGAGAAAAAAGCGTGTGCCTGATATTCTGTTAAAAATGTGCCACTGAACTATGTGTACTGCATAGTTTGTTTAGCATGTCTATAAAGTTCTATACATTATGTCACTCATTTTTGAAGTGAGATAAGTATTAAAATGAGTGTCCTCATCCCAAAGAGTTTGTTTGAAACTTCATTTTGAATTTTGTTAAAATCTGGACTGGATCATGTTCCCATTTCTTTAAAGCCTCCATTGTGGATAATACTTATTAAGCCTGTGCTCAGTCAGGTTCTTGTCACTTTCATAGGTATTGGTTTCATTTCTGTAAATGGGCTTTTCAGTCTGTAGAATTGAAGAAGTAAATCAATAAAATATATAAATTTTGACATTATAAGTGTACATGATGGAGTGGACTCTGTTATATTCTTAATCTAGGAGCTGTGATGAAACAATTAGTCTCGTTCGTATGACAACTATGTGATTGTAAATTGTTTGCCTGAGCTCCATTCCAGAATCAAATTCAGTGTATTTAATTATAGCAAAGCAAAATCCTTACTCCAGTCCCATCATAAACTGAGTAGAGGTGGTTGGTTTAAACAAAAAAATTCTTATTCTTATAGGTTACTGGAAAACGAAGTCGACAGTAAAAGTCATACATATGATGTAGGCATTCAACACCAATTATTTCATTCTTATAGGTTACTGGAAAACGAAGTCGACAGTAAAAGTCAGACATATGATGTAGGCATTCAACACCAATTATTTCGGTAATGGGTGTCATATTTTAGAATTTGATTTTACATACCTTTAAATTGTAGTTGACTTTATTCGATCTTCATTCATAAATATTCCTTTGAAAGGTAATTATTTACATACATTGAGAAGTCCCGAGTGGCCGAGTGGTCTAAAGCGCTCTCCGTTACGGATCACTGCCATCTCACCTCTGTCTGTGTAGGTTCGAGTCTTGGATTCAGCCAATGTGGGTATGTGAGAAAGCTTGCCAGTAGCTTCTCTCGGGTCAGTGGTTCTTTCCGGGGATTTCCCGGGTTCTTCCTCCACCATTAATACTGGCCGCCATGTATAGCCAATTGTGTGCTGAAAAATGGCGTTAAACCCTACAACAACAACAACATTGAGAAGTACATATGGCAAAATCATTGTTAACTTTATTAACCCCTGGTGCCACATTTACGTGGCAGTAGGTAGCAGCTTACTGCTGGGCTCTGTAGCATCAAGGTCATGTATGATACACTAAAGTGGGTGGTATTATAGAAAGGTGCACTGCAAAATGCAGAGGGAAAAACCTAATTTTTTTGACCGGAATTTTTTCTACCCAAAATTTGCCCATGGTTTGAATCTGATTTTGTGTCTGGAGTTTAGTCTTTTTGGCCTCAGATTTCAGGCAGACCAGTCTGAACTGCACACAGAACAGATGAACCATTGCAAAGAGTAGGATAAGATGGGCATTTGGAATAAACATTGGTCTAGATACAAAAATGATGGGTCCGTTAATCAAAAATTAAAAAATTAAAAAACAACTTTTCCCTTTCTCGCCATGCACGAGCGAAATGGCCAATGAAAAACGATGTTTCTAACACAACTAGGCATTATGTGAATGAGAAATCACTTGGAAGTCGATGTATTAGGATGTATTTAGAAATAGCCCACAAAATTTGTTTCTTTATTGCATTTCAGGTGAAAATGACTAAAACTTCCAGCGGTTAATGAGTTTAAGTACATGTAAAGTACATGGACTTTTGGACAAGATCAACCTAATGGTGTGATTTAGTACAATCCGGATTGAGTGTTACATACATTGATGTCACAATGAAAGCTATGCAAAAAAGCAATTTAAATGTAGTATTTAGTTCCCATTTTCACATTTTGAAGGTGTCTGAACTCATACAAAGTATTGCAACTACCTGTGTTGAGCAATGGGCAGCTGATCACATGCTGAATTGTGACATTATTTAACCCCAAAAAAGAATAGGAGGGTTGAGTGTTATTGTTCTTAAGCCACTGTGTTCATGGTATGATTCTTTAGTAGTTCTGATGGTTTAACTTGACAGGCAGTTGTTTAAGAGATTATACATATGTGCTTTAATATCCGACTGATTTAGCATTGTCAGCTGCATCAGGTCCCTTTGATGTTAAGCATTGTGATGAAAATGATTGATCTTGACAGTTGTTTAGGTTTGTACTTGTACAACTCCATTCATGTCATTGTAGCTTGTTGTTGGCATAGTTTTATTCTTTTGGAATGTTTATTTTGGGTATTTGTTCAGGTTAATTAATGAATATGAAAAGTATGTAATCTTGGGCTGCAAATCGAAAAATTTAAAATGTCCTTTTTCTGATAAAGTCAAAACAATTAAGAAATTGAAACAGCCATGCGTTTTATGCTGTTAACTTTATTTATCATTTCAAGCAAACAGCATAGATCATGATCTGCTGGTGCATTCCACAGTGGTCTGTATGGGTCTGGGTCTGTATGGGTCTACCCTGTTTACAGTTGAGTTTGTGTCATACATGGAGAAGTTTGTCACTAAATATGGAGGATATTTGGATATTCATTTCTTCAAGGAGCTGTGATGACTGAAATAATCTCGTTAACATGACAATCATCTGTGATTTTTAAAAAAATGGTACATCTGAGCTCCAGCTATTATCTTTCCAGAATGATTGCTTGTACTGTATTAGAGTATAATAAAAGATCCTTCGTAAAGTCCCATCACTGGGTTTTTCAGTGGGAAGTGAGACGTAGCAGCTACTTTTCAGGGCGTGACATTAAGAATTTCTTAAGGTTTTCGTTAAGGGCATTCATTCATATAGATTTCTTAAACTCTGTGATCGTGTCTCATCGTATATGGATTTATGTGGATTGACTCCTTATAAAGCTAAGAAAGTTATGTAGCTACATTTTTACTTGCCCCTGTTACCTGAATGTAAAGGTGACAGTTGGATCCCTGGGTGACTGGGATGTCTAAGGTACTCACCTTGGCAGATGACTAGTATATCACCCTGGTTTGCATGGGTTGAAATCTTGGCTCAACCAGTGTAATAATAACTTCCTATGTGTTGGTGGTTCTTCATGGGATCTTTCAGCTCTCTTCCTCCACCAGATGTACAGGCCACAATGTGTGTCCTATCATATTCTAAAAGTGGCAATGACGACAAAACAAAAAAACAAGAGCAGAAACAGGTGACAGAAAATTAACACTACTTTTTTGTTAAAATTGTTTCATTTGCTGTTACTTTTTAAAATTGTTTATAGATTTTCTTTGTATTTGTGATGAATCATAAAGAAGCTGAGACATTTTTTTCTTTTGTAAGTTTTATTTGGGTATTTATTGAGTTTATTCCATGAAATTAAATACATACTTTGACAGGCAAATTCATTAATTTGAGTAGCCATGAAAATGCCCATTTTCTTATAACACCACAAAATTTGAGACCTATGAAAATGAAACCACAGTAAGTTATGTGATGTTGTAATTTCAAGCAAACAGCATAGACCCTGATATGCTGGTGCCTTCTATACTGGTCTGTATGGAATTATTCCCATTATGAAAACAAAGTCATATGGACAGCATTCTTTTGCATACCAAGGCCCAGCAACGTGGAATGAATTTCCCATTGAACTTAGACACAAAGACACAGTGATCACATTCAAGAGGGCTCTCAAAACTCACTTATTTCGACTGCAAGAACAAACTTAAAGACCTAATAATGTTTCCTACCTGAAATATTCTCAGCATGTTTTTTATTTTTTACTGTTTTTCTAATTTCATGGTGTTTGTTTTTGTAATAATATTATTATATGTTTTTTATCTTATAGGTGTTTTGTCTAATGTTGTAAAGCGCTTAGAGCTTCTAAAGATTAGGCGCTATACAAAGTCCTCATTATTATTATTACACTGTTTACAATTGCGTTGATGTCATATATAAATATGTTACTGAGGCATCAATTGACCATAATTAAAAAGTCCTTAATTGAGTCCTATCACAAAATGAGCTGTTGTTTTTTCTCCAGAGATTAACTACCAACCTGCAACAAATGCTAAGTGTGCAAGACTCTAAGTTTTTCATTCGTATTTATTTGTAAGTGTGAGTATCATCAAACATGGTATGAATTGAAGAATTTTTTAATTCATTTGATTGTTGCGGTTTTAAGGTCCCTTGAATACAGTATCATGATGATGTCTTCCTTTTCCCTTCTCATCTCCATGAACTGTTGAGCATAGCAGTTGTTACTTTTTTCTTCTTTGTGGTATTGATTTAATGTCAGGTCTAGTACATGATGTGGGTCTGTACAATGTGTTTAATTTTAGCATTCTTGCATTTTGATGGTCTCTGTAGATAGACATAAAATATTGCCAGTGCTTGCTAATTGCAATGAGTTTGGGTGGCTGATCAGGAGTTTGGTTCACGAGTACAGTTATCCAAAAATGAGGGTATTCAATTTTAAAACTCATAAGCCAGTGTTTATGCCATGGTTTGGTTCACGCGTACAGTGTTGACATTTTATCCAAAAATGAGGGGATTCAGTTTTAAAACTCATAAGCCACTGTGTTCATGCCATGGTTTGGTTCATGCGTACAGTGGTGACATTTTATCGAAAAATGAGGGGATTCAATTTTAAAACTCATAAGCCAGTGTTCATGCCATTGTTTGGTTCATGTGTGCAACGGTGACAATATTCACCAAAACAGAAGAGTTGGTTGAATTTTAACATTCTTAAGCAACTGTTTATGCCATGATTGTCTGAAAGTGTTGATGGTGGAACTTGGTGGCCAGCTGTTTAAGTAAGACATCGTGGACATGTGATTTAATAACCAACTGATTTAGTGTTGTTAGCTGCAGTGGCTCTCTTTTGATGCTAGAACTCTGATGAAAATGCCGTGTATGTGATTGATGATGACAGTTGTTTGATTCTGCACATACAATTGTTAATATTATTTTAATGATTCAAAAGAATGCAGCTTTTTGTCAGCATAGGTTTGTTCTGTGTATTTATCAAGATTAATCCAGTAAATTAAAATATGATGAAGTATCCAAATATTAGCTGGCAAATCCATGAATTTAAAGTATCCATGAAAATGTGCCTTTTTTTCTTCTTTTTAAAACCACAAAAGTGGATACCCATGGAAATGAAACCACAGGATGACCAATACTTTATTTTTAAGTTAAAACAAAGAGCATAGACCTGGATCTCCTGGTGCATTCTGCGATAACCTGTATGGGTCTACACTGTTTATAGTTGAGTCTTGTCATACATAGAGAAGAATGTTATTAAATATTGAGGAGAGGATGGAGGATATTTCGAAACTCATTTGTTCAAGGAGCTGTGATGACTGAAATAATCTCGTTAATATGACAATCATCTGTGATTAAAAATGGTATGGTTGAGCTGCAGGTCTTGAACTGTCTGCAAAATAAAATTGTATTCATTATGGAATACATACACATGCTGATGTATAAATGCTTTTATCATGGAGTTTTTGTTTACAGGTGAGTAAGATTCTTGTGTGCAACTGCTATGCATGTCGTTAGTGTCAGTGACCTAATAAATAGTTAATCATGGTTCACCCAATTATTTTAATTTAAATCTTATAGTTAGATTGTTCAATGCATATTTTGGGTCAGTGAATGTAATATTTTTAAATGTTTTCGAACAGAGTAGATAGAAATTATTGTTCTGTCATCGGAAGGCATACAGAAAATATGGTAGGTGTATGATATTGATGTATATCTGCCTTTTGGTATGTTGTTATATGTTAATTTTATATTTCTAGCATCTTTAAATGAACCCTGGGTCTTTAGGATTGAAGAAGTAAATAAATAACATAGAGATACAGTCTTAAGTGTGCATGATGGATTGGATTCTGTTATATTCTTGTTCCAGGGGCTGTGATGAAACAATTAGTCTCGTTCGTATGAGATTAATCTCTGATTACAAATGGTTTTACTGAACTCCAAGTCTGAACTTTCCAGAATCAAACAAAATTGCCTATTCTGGTCCCATCATAAAATTAGCAGAGGTGTTGTTTGTTTTTTTAAGCCTACTTTTGTGGGAAGTGAGATATATCAGTTGATTTTCAAACATTGATATTAAGATTCTTTTTAAGGATTTTATTAAAGTCTTTGATTCACATAGATTTTGTAAGCTCAGACCTAGAGCCTCATCCTGCTTGGCAGGAAGTGAGGAATGTTGTTGATTGTTTTTAGGTCCTCCAAGTACAGTACAGTGATGATATCTTCCCTTTTCCTCCAGGTCTCCATGACCTGTGGAGTATAGCAGTTGTGGAGCTGTGACTCTTCTTTGTAGGATTGATTTAATGTCAGGTCTAGTGGTTGAAGAGCGAATGTACATTTTCCTTTAATTTAGTTAGCATTTCTGCATTGTGATGGTCTCTACAGATAGAAATCAAATATTGTCATTGCCTGCCAATTCCGTTGAGTAAGGGGTAGCACTTCATGTGTTTGGTTCATTTGTTGAATGGTGACAGTATTTACCAAAAAAGAAAGTCAGTGGAATTTTGTCATTCTGAAGTGACTATTCATGTCATGATTGTCTCAATGTGTTGATGGTAGAACTTGATGGATAATAGTTTAAGAGATTGTAGACATGCAGTAGTAATGGACTGACTTGGCTTCCTTTAATTTTAAGGACTAGGATGAAAATGCTTTGTATGGGTAAATGATTGATCATGGCAGGTGTTTAATTGTACGTGTACAATTGTTAGTGTTGTTTTACTGACACAAGCATTTGCTGGTTGTGGTTGGCACAGTTTTGCCCATTTATAATCTTTGCCCATTTATAATCATTGCCCATTTATAATCTTTGCCCATTTATAATCTTTATTTTGGGTATTTACTGAGGTTAATCCACAAAATTAAATATGCAAACTTTGACGGGCAAATCCATTAATTTGAAGTATGAGTGAGAATGTCCATTTTATTAACATTACGAGACCGTCAAACTTAAAATCTATGAAAATGAAACCATGTGAGGTTGTATGATGCTTATTTATTTCGCTAGTGCATTCTGCAATGGCCTGTACAAGACTACACTTTTTACAGTTGAGTTAATGTCATACATGGAGAAGTATGTTATTCATAATGGAGGAGAGGATCCAGGATATATTGATATTTTTTGTTCAAGGAGCTGTGATGACTGAAATAATCTCGTTAACATGACAATCATCTGTGATTATACATGGTATGGCTGAGCTCCTGGTCTTCAGCTTTCCACAATAAAATTCCTTTATATTCATAATGGAATACATACACATGCATTCATGTAGATGAGACATGCATTGATTGACCATAATCAAGAAGTCATTAAGTGTCCCATCATATAATAATCAGAGATCTTTTTGTTTACCTGAAATTAAACTGTATCAGGCTGCAACAGATGTTAAATATGGGTGTGTGAAAGTCTCCAAACAGTATCATGTTTTTTTTCTGTTGGAAGAAAAGAACTTTAATAAGGATCACATTCATGTATATCATTGGTATTGAATTTTTCTGCAGAGGAAACCCATAACATTTCTGGAGTTCTGTAAAGAGCAGTGAGGTCCAGTTCCTTCAGCAATAACAGTTGGAGCTTTTATTTCTCCAGACATTTTAGATATTGCAGATATGTTCATTAAATTGTTAAAAAGTGTCTTTAACTGCAGTGCTGTAGATTATTGACTGGATATTTTGATAAAAGCATATGGTTTTGATAACATATCTGGTATTCTGTTCAGAATGTGGCAATGAATTGTGCGCACTTGTGTGCAACTTTGTTTTAGTATGTCTTTAAAAATGTTCTGCACTTTATGTCATTAATTTATTAAAAGAGACAAGTGTTAAAGTGAGTGCCTTCATCTTAACGAGTTTCTTTAAAATTTCCTTTGTGCATAATAGTAAAACCTGCACCCAGTTGGGTTCCGGTCGCTTATATAGACATTGGTTTCATTAAATAATATATACCACTCTTTCAGAATATAAAAGAAAGATGTTTTTCTTGTGTGTTTTTATCTATTATGAATATTTAAGTATTCAGATGTAATTTCATTTATTTGCTTGATAGAAGTTTTGGTATGGGACCAAACAAATTGAAATTGGTATGTGAAATTGGAGTAAGTTTTTATTCTTGTCCATAATGGAAGTATTGAACAAAATGTCTGAGGTAGTTACTTCATTGTAAGGGTTTCCTCCTTTAATAAAAGGTGAACCATTCTTCTGTTTTTACCATTGAGAGTTTTTATTTACAGGTATGATAATTTGATGTAAATACTTTTTATGTTATTAATGTTGGCAGCCTAGTTCTTCCAATTATTTTCAATTTAAATCTTGCATGTAACTTGTTGTTTGTATGTTTTAGGTCAGTGAATGTAATATTTTAATATGTTTTCTCATAGAGAAGAATGTAATTATTGTTTTGTCATCTGAAGATGTATAGAAAATATATTAGACATTGATTTATATCTACCTTTTATTGTTTTCATGTTTGTTTTATATATGTCATTTATGTAAATGGGCCTTTGTGTCTATAGAATAGAAGTAGTAAATCAGTAAAATATATAAATATAATCATAAGGATTCATGATGGAGTGGATTCTTTTATATTTTTGTTCAGGGAGCTATGATGAAACAATTAGTCTCGTTCGTATGACAATCTCTGATTACAAATAGCTTGTCTGAGCTCCAAGTATTAACTTGCCAAAATCAAATTCCTTGTATTGTTTATTATAACAATAATATCATCACTCCAGTCCCATCATAAAATGAGCAAGATTTTTGGTATGTTTTGGCCTATTTTAGTGGAAAGTGAGACCAATCAGTTGACTTTTATGGCATTGACTCTATGAGTTTCTTAAGGTTTTTGTTAATGTTTTTCAGTATGAGAGATTTCAAAACTGTGATAGGGTGTCGTCATATTTGTAATGAATTGAACAAGTGATGAATGCTTGACTTGATTGTTGAGATTTTAGGGTCCAATAAATACAGTACAACAATGACATTTACTTTTCCATCCCAGTCTCCATGATCTGTTTTGAACATAGAAGTTGTGGAAGTTTGATATTTTTTGGTTTTTTGTTGTATTTATTTAGTGTCAGGTCATGTGAATTCAAAGGTTATATCAATGACTGGATTTGGACACTTGCATTAATGTGAAAAAAGCATGTAGTTTTAAAAATATCTCATCTGCTTTTCTAAGAACACGTGCTAATAAATTTTGTGTACTTGTATACAGTCTCTTTTTTTTTAGGATGTCTATAAAGTCCGGTACTTTATATCACCTATATTAAAAGAGATAAGCATTAAAGTGAGTATGTTCATCTTGAACAATTTGTTTTAAACCTCCATGATGAATAATACTAAAACATGGACCAGATCATGTTCTGGATTCATATTGGTTTCATTGAATAATAATGTATTTAAACAATACCCCTGATTTCTTATGCATTTAAAGCATTAGAAATTTTTAAATATTCGGATATGCATTGTGTAAAGATTTTTGTTCTGGATGACACAACACGGAATCTGTGTCTGACCACACGTGCAGGCTTGACTTAGTTGTGATGGATGTGGTAAACCAAATTTTCAAGATAACTTCCATTTTAATGGTTTCTGTCTTTAATAAAATGTAAACAAATCTCTTGCTTTTACCATTTAAATTTTTTATTAACAGGTGAGTAACATAATTGTATACAAACGCTATCAGTATCAGTGTCAGTAGTGTGATAAAAAGTGACAAGTTGTTTTTCAAATTTTCAGTACCGGTAATTAAATTGCTCATATAACTTGTCATTTGTATGTTTTTGGTAATGTAATATTTTTTCAAAGATGTTTCCAAAGAGAGAGGAAATTAATTATTTTTCCCATCCAAAGACATATAGAAATAATACATGCTGATGCAGATCTGCCATCCAACATGTTGTTACCTGTTACTTTTATTTCTCGTATTTCTGTAAATGGACCCTTCTAACTGGACAATTGAAGAATAAATGTGTATTTAAAATATAGTCATAAGCGTGCATGGTGGAGTGGATTCTGTTATCCTCTTTTTCAATAACTTTGATGAATCCATTAGTCTTGTTCGTATAGCAATCATCTGTGATACATTGTAACTTGTCTGCCTGAGCTCCAAGTGTTGTATCTCCAAAATAAAATATTTTCCTTGTTTGATTATAATGAAAACATCCTTATGGGTCTGATCATAAAATGAGCAGAGGTGATTTTTGTTTTTAATTGCCTCTGTGTGTGTGTGAGATGTATCATTGCTTTTCACTCAGTGACATTGAGTTTTAGGTTTTCATTACATTTTTTCATTCGCATAAATTTTGTAAACTAGGATTGAATGGTCTCATTAGGAAGCTAATAGATTTCACGCAGCAACATTTCTACTTGCCCTGTTACCTTAATGTGTAGAAGATGGCCAGGGTCGTATGTGACTGAGTTGCCTTTGGTGCTCGCCTATTCAGATCCTGGGTCTGTCAGGGTTCTTTCTACACCAGATAAACGGGCCAAAATGCATGGCCTACTATGTGCTTAAATTAATATAACTCCTTCACCCCACTCCCCCCTCCCCCAAAAAAACAGGGTTAGAAGGAAACTTTTATATTAATGTTTTGGTTAACATTTTGCCATTTGCTTATATATTTGAAACCCTTTTGATTGAATGTCTTGATGCTTGCGGTGAATCATTACGATGGTAAGACGATTCATTTTGCAACAGTTTTGGTTTTCCCCAGGTACCTCAAGGTCAAGGTAGCAAGGAAGACATCAAATATTGCCACTGCCTGCTAATTGCATTGAGAAAGTGATTATTCTTAAGGTGTTTGGTTTATATGGAAAATGGTAAAGATATTGACCCCAAAAAATCCGGCTTCATTTTATAATTTTTAAGCAGTTGTGTTCATGCCAGGATTGTCATAAAATCCTTTATGGACAGTAGTCCAAGTAAGATATTATACATGTACTTTAATAATCGACTGACTTAGTGTTATTAGCGGCATTGGCTCCCTCTGATGATAAGTACCCTGATGAAAATGCTGTACGGGACTGGTCTCTTGTTTTACTTGTACAATTCTTAGTATTGTTTTAATGAATTGAGCGACTGTAGTGTATTGTGGGCTTAGTTTTTTTGTTGTTGTGTGTAATCTTTATTTTGGGTATTTATTTAAGGTTAATCCAGGAAATTAAATACATACTTTTGACAGACAAATCCATGAACCTAAAGTATCCTTGAAAATGTCCTCCTTTTTTGTTATAAAATGACATAATGTGCGACCCATGAAAATGAAATTACAGTAGGTTCTAAGATGTTTACATTATTTATAATTTCTAGCAAATGGCATTGACCCTGATCTGGTGGTGCACTATGCAATGGCCAGTATGGGATCTCACTGTTTACAATTGAGTTTGTTTCATACATAGAGAATTATATTACTAACTATGGAGTTAAGGATGGAGGATACTTTGATACTTTTTTCTTCAAGGAGCTATGATGAAAGAATTGTTCTCGTTAATATGACAATCATCTGTGATTATAAATAGTACAGCTGAGCTCCAGGTCTTCAACATTCCGCAGAATAAATTGTATTCATCATCAAATGAGATCAGGCATTAATTGATTGATTACAGTGCAAACGTTCTTAGTGAAGTTCCATCAGAAAATGAGCCAAGGTCTTGTTTTTGGAACCAATGAATAAACTGGATCAAACTATAACAGATATTAATATGGATGTGTGAGAGACTCCAAACAGCACCATATTTTTTGTACTAAGAAAAGAAGTATAAAAAAGACACCAAATAATGAAAATTTTATCACTGGAATATAATTTTTCAGCAGACGAAATCTTAAACATATCTGGAGTTCTGTAAAATAATGTTTAGTCCCTACAAAAATGTCAGATGGAGTTTCTATTTCTACAGACCCTTTGGACGTTCTTAACATGTTTATTAAAGTCTTGAACTCCATTGCTGTAGATTATTCACCAGATTTGCACATTTGTATTGATGTGAAAAAAGTGTGTCTGGTATTCTGTTAATAACGTGCCACTGAATTATGTGTACTTGACACTTTTTTTTAGCATGTCTATAAAGTTCTATAGATTATGTCACTCATTTTTGAAGTGAAATAAGTGTCAAAGCGAGTATCCTCATCCCAAAGAGTTTGTATGAAACTCCATTTTGAATTTTACTAAAATCTGGACTGGATCATGTTCCTGTTTCTTTAAAGCCTCCATTGTGGATAATACTTAAGCCTGTGCTCAGTCAGGTTCTGGTCACTTACATAGGTATTGATTTCATTTCTGTAAATGGGCTTTTGGATCTGTATAATTGAAGAAATAAATCAATAAAATATATAAATTTTGACATTGTAAGTGTACACGATGGAGTGGATTCAGTTATATTCTTGTTTAAGGAGCTGTGATGAAACATTTAGTCTCGTTCGTATGACAACTGTGATTGTAAATTGTTTGCCTGAGCTCCATTCCAGAATCAAATTCATTGTATTGTTTTAATATAGTAAAACAAAATCCTTACTCCAATCCCATCATAAAATGAGTAGAGGTGGGTTTTTTTCTTTTTTTTTTCTTCCTTATGCTTCCATGTTATTGGAAAACAAAGTCTGCAGTAAATGTCATATAGGTCATGTAGGTCCCATCATAAAATTTTGACATTATAAGTGTACATGATGGAGTGGACTCGGTTATATTCTTGGTCTAGGAGCTGTGATGAAACAATTAGTCTCGTTCGTATGACAACTATATGATTGTAAATTGTTTGCCTGAGTTCCATTCCAGAATCAAATTCAGTGTATTCAATTATAGCAAAGCAAAATCCTTACTCCAGTCCCATCATAAACTGAATAGAGGTGGTTGATTTCTTTTCTTTTTTTTTTTTTGTTTCTTATGCTTATAGGTTATTGGAAAACGAAGTCTGCAGTAAAAGTCATACATGTATGCATTCAGCACCAATTATTTCAGTAATGGGTTTGATTTTACATACCTTTAAATTGTAATTGACTTTATTGGATCTTCATTGATAGATATTCCTTTGAAAGGTAATTATTTACATACATTGAGAAGTACATATGGCAAAATCATTGTTAACTTTATTAACTCCTGGTGCCACATTTACGTGGCAGGAAGTAGTAGCCTACTGCCGAGCTCTGTAGCATCAAGGTCATGTATGATACTCTAAAGTGGGTGGTATTATAGAAAGGTAGACAGATGTAGCTTTACAATGATACCAAATAATTTGGAAGTTCTAGTTGCACTACAAAATGCAGAGGGAAAAGCCTAATTTTTTTGACCAGATTTTTTTCTACCCAAAATTTGCCATTGGTTTGAATCTGATTTCGTGTCTGGAGTTTAGTCTTTTTGGCCTCAGATTTCAGGCAGACCAGTCTGAACTGCACATAGAACAGATGAACCTTTGCAAAAAAGTAGGATAAGATGGTCTAGATGCAAAAATGATGGGTCCGTTAAGCCAAAAAAAACAAACAAAAAAACCACTCTTACCCTTCTGGTCATGCACGAGCGAAATAGCCAATGAAAAACAATGTTTCTAACACAACTAGGCATTATTTTAATGGGAAATCACTTGAAAGTCAGTGTATTAGGATGTATTTAGAAATAGCCCATAAAATTTGTTTCGTTATTGCATTTCAGGCGAAAATGACTAAAACCTCTAGGGGTTAATGAGTTTAAGTACATGTAAAGTACATGGACAATTCGGATTGAGTGTTGCATGCATTGATGTAACAATGAAAGCTGTGCAATTTCAATATAGTATTTAGTTCCCATTTTCACATTTTGAAGGTGTCTGAACACGTACAAAGTATTGCAGCTACCTGTGCTGAGCAATGGACAGCTGATCACATGCTGAATTGTGACATTATTCTTTAGTAGTTCTGATGGAGCAACTTGACAGGCAGTAAGTAGTTTAAGAGGTTATACGTGTGTCCCTTAATAACCGACTGATTTAGCGTTGTCAGCTGCATCAGGTCCCTTTGATGTTAAGCATTGTGATGAAAATGATTGATCTTGACAGTTGCTTTGGTTTGTACTTGTACAGCTCCATTTATGTCATTGTAGCTTGTTGTTGGCATAGTTTTATTCTTTTGGAATGTTGTTGGCATAGTTTTATTCTTTTGGAATGTTTATTTTGGGTATTTGTTCAGGTTAATTAATGAATATGAATGTCCAGATGTATTTAATCTTGGACATCAAATATAAAAATTAAAAATGTCTTTTTTCTGATAAAGTCAAAACAATTAAGAAATTGAAACAGCCGTGAGTTCTGTGCTGTTAACTTTATTTATCATTTCAAGCAAACAGCATGGATCATGATCTGCTGGTGCATTACACAGTGGTCTGTATGGGTCTACACTGTTTACAATTGAGTTTGTGTCATACATGGAGAAGTATGTCACTAAATATGGAGATATTTGGATACTCATTTCTTCAAGGAGCTGTGATGACTGAAATAATCTCGTTAACATGACAATCATCTGTGATTAAAAATGGTACGTCTGAGCTCCAGCTATTATCTTTCCGGAATGATTGCTTGTACTGTATTATTAGAGTATAATAAAAGATCCTTCGTAAAGTCCCATCACTGGGTTTTTCAGTGGGAAGTGAGACGTAGCAGTTACTTTTCAGGGCGTGACGTTAAGAATTTCTTAACGTTTTCATTAAGGGTATTCATTCACATAGATTTCTTAAACTCTGTGATCATGTCTCATCGTATATGGATTTATGTGGATTGACTCATTATAAAGCTAAGAAAGTTTATGTAGCTACATTTTTACTTGCCCCTGTTACCTGAATGTAAAGGTGACAGTTGGATCCCTGGGTGACTGGGATGTCTAAGGTACTCACCTTGGCAGATGACTAGTATATCACCCTGGTTTGCATGGGTTGAAATCTTGGCTCAACCAGTGTAATAATAACTTCCTATGTGTTGGTGGTTCTTCATGGAATCTTTCAGCTCTCTTCCTCCACCAAATGTACAGGCCACAATGTGTGTTCTATCAGATTCTAAAAGTGGCAATACTGACAAAACAAAAAAACAAGAGCAAAAACAGGTGACAGAAAATTAACACTACGTTTTTGTCAGAATTGTTTCATTTGCTGTTACTTTTTAAAATTGTTTATAGATTTTTTTTTTATTTGTGATGAGTCATGAAGAAGCTAAGACAGTTTGTTCTTTTGTAAGTTTTATTTGGGTATTTATTGAATTTAATTCATGAAATTGAATAAATACTTTGACAGGCAAATTCATTAATTTGAGTAGCCATGGAAATGCCCATTTCCTTATAACACCATACAAATTGAGACCCATGAAAATGAAACCACAGCAAGTTCTTTGATGTTGTAATTTCAAGCAAACAGCATAGACCCTGATCTGCTGGTGTATTCTACAATGGCCTGGATGGGATTACACTGTTTAGAACCGTGTTGGTGTCATATAAAAATATGTTACTGAGGCATCAATTGAACATAATCCAAAGTCCTTAATGGAGTCCCATCACAAAATGAGTTGAGTTTTTTTTTCTCCAGAGAGACTACCAACCTGCAAGAAATGCTAAGTGTGCAAGACTCTAATCACAACCACTACCATGTTTTTTTTGTTGTTGCAAGGAAAGAACCTAAAAAAGAATTTGAAACTTGTAAATGCAAAGATTATAACACCAGTATTGAGTTTTTCGGCATAGAAAACCCTAAACATTGCTGGTGGTCTGTAAAATGTAAAAAGCAATAGGGTTCAGTTCCTTCAGCTTCTCTTTCTACAGACTGTCTGACATAGTCAACATGTTCATCAAAGTCATGAAGAGCGTCTTAAACTTCAATCCCGTAGACTATTGACAGGATATGCACAGTTGATTTAATGTGAGAAAAAGTATCGGTTTTGGTAATGTCTGTCATATTCTTTTTAGAACTTTTGCTAATGAATTTTGTGTACTTTACAAACTTTTTGTTTAGTGTGTCTATAAAGTCTTGTATTTTCCTGATGTGTTGAGAATGGTAAATGTTATTCCATAACTGGGAGAGAAGTTTGTGTAAAAGTCTTTTCAAGCTTATCTTTGTAAAACATGGGTAAACTTTGCAAGCATCTCTTTTTAAAACATGGGTACTCTGTACAAGCATGTCTTTTTAAAACATGGGTACTCCGTACAAGCATGTCTTTTTAAAACATGGGTACTCTGTACAAGCATATCTTTTTAAAACATGGGTACTCCATACAAGCATGTCTTTTTAAAACATGGGTACTCCGTACAAGCATCTCATTTTAAAACATGGGTACTCCGTACAAGCATGTCTTTTTAAAACATGGATACTCTGTACAAGCATGTCTTTTTAAAACATGGGTACTCTGTACAAGCATGTCTTTTTAAAACATGGGTACTCTGTACAAGCATGTCTTTTTAAAACATGGGTACTCCGTACAAGCATGTCTTTTTGAAACATGGGTACTCTGTACTAGCATCTCTTTTTAAACATGGGTACTCTGTACAAGCATGTCTTTTTAAAACATCGATACTCTTTATAAGCATGACTTGGTAAAACTTGAATAAACTTTACAAGCATGTCTTAGTTGTTGTTGTGGGGTTTAACAGCATTTTTCAGCTGTAACTGCAAATAAAACTTCTGTGTATCCAAGACTCTTTTTAAATTTTTTTTATCTTGACCAAATATATAATGGACATAAAGATGATTGATTATTCATTTGGTATCAAATTTTAATTCATTCTGACATCTTGGTCTTTCCATGTTTGGTGTTCATGCATTGGCTGTGGAAATGTAGATCATTAATGTTTATCAACCCCCTCTAAAGTGTAGGTGCACTATAGGTGTCTGCTGAGTTGCCATGGTAATTCAATAGGTATTGATGCTCTTAGAGTACATGGAGTGGATTAGCTGGCACACCACAGTAGGTAGAGAAATAAAACATTGTGAGCTATAATGTATACCTCATGTTCCCATATTCCCAAAAAGGCATCCATCATGCAGAAGTCATTGATCTGCCTTAATATGAGCTTATCACATGAACCTGTATCCATTGTGCATTTCATTCATCTGTCTGAAGGCCATATGAATTATGTAGACCTGCATCCATCATGCATAAATCATGTCTGAAGGCCATATGAAATCATCATGTAGACTTGCATCCATCTTGCATAAATCATCTGTCTGAAGGCCATATGAATTATGTAGACCTGCATCCATCATGCATAAATCATCTGTCTGAAGGCCATATGAAATTATCATGTAGACCTGCATCCATCATGCATAAATCATCTGTCTGAAGGCCATATGAAATTATCATGTAGACCTACATCCATCATGCATAAATCATCTGTCTGAAGGCCATATGAAATTATCATGTACACCTACATCCATCATGCATAAATCATCTGTCTGAAGGCCATATGAATTATGTAGACCTGCATCCATCATGCATAAATCATCTGTCTGAAGGCCATATGAAATTATCATGTAGACCTGCATCCATCATGCATAAATCATCTGTCTGAAGGCCATATGAAATTATCATGTAGACCTACATCCATCATGCATAAATCATCTGTCTGAAGGCCATATGAAATTATCATGTAGACCTGTATCCATTGTGCATAAATCATCTGTCTGAAGGCCATATGAAATCATCATGTAGACCTGCATCCATCATGCATAAATCATCTGTCTGAAGGCCATATGAAATCATCATGTAGACCTGCATCCATCTTGCATAAATCATCTGTCTGAAGGCCACATGAAATTATCATGTAGACCTGCATCCATCATGCATAAATCATCTGTCTGAAGGCCATATGAAATTATCATGTAGACCTGCATCCATCATGCATAAATCATCTGTCTGAAGGCCATATGAAATTATCATGTAGACCTGTATCCATCATGCATAAATCATCTGTCTGAAGGCCATGGACCAGCATCCATTGTGCACAAGTCATGTTTGACCAGGTAGAAAACTGTTTCCAACTTCTGGAATTGTAAAACCAATTCAGATCAAACTTTTTAAGAATGTTTTTTTAGGAAACATTTTCTCACATTTGTCAAAAGATAACTTTCAAGCAGTGGTGTGACTTCCATAGCAAATATGTGGAAAATCCAAACTCGATCAGATTGTTTCATAGGATATTCTCTTTAAAAATGTTTGGAACAGGGTTACTCCCCAAGTAATGGTGTGGCTTCCTGACCAACTAGTTTGAAAACTGATATCTGACAATTTATGCAATGTGAGCAATATTAGGTGCCTTTGGCCTCTTGTTTGTCATTCTTTATTGCTTGTCCAAAAGCTGGTAAGACAGGCACAAGTATATGAGTAATGCTAACAGAATTGTATACATCAAACACAGTGTAGTAAACATTATCATTCTATTTTTCATTGGCAGACATATCTCATGGTCATGTGTACATCATGATGGAGGCAAGACTGGAAGCTCTTTTCAAGAAACCAGAGGAATACGTCATTCTTGACAAGTAAGTAATGGTTTTCACTCTGGATGTGATATAGTTTAGGAAATGGTGGTAGGTACTTAGCTTTAGTTAGGTTTCATTACAGGCTTGATTATCTAAATTTTGTAGGACATGACGGTAGTCTACATAAACTGTAGTTGTGTGTGATGGACTCTCATTATAGTGGAGGACATGCTCAGAGTCTGATTATTGCAATGAATCTTAAGTTTCATTACACCATTAAATCTTAACTTTCATTTACACCATTAAATTTTAACTTTCATTTACACTATTAAATCTTAAGTTTCATTACACCATTAAATCTTGAGCTTTATTACACCATTAAATCTTAACTTTCATTTACACTATTAAATCTTAAGTTTCATTTACACTATTAAATCTTAAGTTTCATTTACACTATTAAATCTTAAGCTTCATTACACCATTAAATCTTAAGTTTCATTATACACTGTACCATTAAATCTTAAGTTTCATTTACACTATTAAATCTTAAGTTTCATTTACACTATTAAATCTTAAGTTTCATTACACCATTAAATCTTAAGTTTCATTATACACTGTACCATTAAATCTTAAGTTTCATTTACACTATTAAATCTTAAGTTTCATTTACACTATTAAATCTTAAGCTTCATTACACCATTAAATCTTAAGCTTCATTTATACCATTAAATCTTAAGTTTCATTTACACTATTAAATATTATAGATCCATTTACACCATTAAATCTTAAGTTTCATTTATACCATTAAATCTTAAGCTTCATTACACCATTAAATCTTAAGATTCATTTACACCATTAAATCTTAAGCTTTATTTACACCATTAAATCTTAAGTTTCATTACACCATTAAATCTTAGGCACCAGCTTGAAAGGCAAAAGGCTCTCATTGTGAAGGAAAATGACGATTGCACAATGAGCCAAAAAAATCAGTGGTGACAAAAAGGAATGCTAACAAAATCTTTGCCGAAACCACAACAATAACTCGACTGGTATATCAACAGGTTGTGTCCAGTAGAGAAAAAGACAAGTGAATGTATGGGATTATTTGTATATAGTTGATGTACTTGGATGTTTATTTTACAGATTTGTTATGAAAAGAGAGACGTATAATATATTTGCTCCAAAAATTGAGAAATTATTGTGACTTAATTACGATGTGAACACTGACATGCACATGAAATAACTTCAGCATCAGTAGTATTGGAGAACAAATTCATGTGACAATAAATATTGTGAAATTATTGAAGTAAAGTTGAACATTCTGTTAAGCCTACACAATTTCCAAAAGTACAATATCCAAAGAAATATCATCCACATTACATTAATGTAGCTTAGAGGTATGCCAACATTATCTCATTGTTCATGTTTTAAATGCGAACTACTTCACCTTACATACATTACTCTCTCAAAAGTACATATTAACTGGTGAGCGCCCCCTCATGTGATGTGGACTTTCACTGAAAGCATTCATGTGATATGGACTTTCACTGAAAGCATTCATGTAATGTGGTCTTTCATTGCAGTTATTCATGTAATATGGTCTTTCATTGCAGTTATTCATGTGATGTGGTGTTTCATTGAAATTATTTATGTGATGTGGTCTTTCATTGCAGGTATTCATGTAATGTGGTCTTTCATTGCAGTTATTCATGCGATGTGTTCTTTCATTGCAAGTATTCATGTAATATGGTCTTTCATTGCAGTTATTCATGTGATGTGGTCTTTCATTGAAATTATTTATGTGATGTGGTCTTTCATTGCAAGTATTCATGTAACGTGGTCTTTCATTGCAGTTATTCATGCGATGTGTTCATTCATCGCAAGTATTCATGTGATGTGGTCTTTCATTGCAATTATTCATGTGATGTGGTCTTTCATTGCAAGTATTCATGTGATGTGGTCTTTCATTGCAAGTATTCATGTGATGTGGTATTTCATTGCAAGTATTCATGTGATGTGGTCTTTCATATTCATGTGATATGGATTTTCATTGCAAGTATTCATGTGATGTGGTCTTTCATATTCATGTGATATGGATTTTCATTGCAAGTATTCATGTGATGTGGTCTTTCATATTCATGTGATATGGATTTTCATTGCAAGTATTCATGTGATGTGGTCTTTCATATTCATGTGATATGAATTTTCATTGCAAGTATTCATGTGATGTGGTCTTTCATTGCAAGTATTCATGTGATGTGGTCTTTCATATTCATGTGATATGAATTTTCATTGCAAGTATTCATGTGATGTGGTCTTTCATTGCAAGTATTCATGTGATGTGGTCTTTCATATTCATGTGATATGAATTTTCATTGCAAGTATTCATGTGATGTGGTCTTTTATATTCATGTGATATGAATTTTCATTGCAAGTATTCATGTGATATGAATTTTCATTGCAAGTATTCATGTGATATGAATTTTCATTGCAAATATTCATGTGATGTGGTCTTTCATTGCAAGTATTCATGCGATATGAATTTTCATTGCAAGTATTCATGTGATGTGGTCTTTCATTGCAAGTATTCATGTGATGTGGTCTTTCATTGCAAGTATTCATGTGATGTGGTCTTTCATATTCATGTGATATGAATTTTCATTGCAAGTATTCATGTGATGTGGTCTTTCATATTCATGTGATATGAATTTTCATTTCAAGTATTCATGTGATGTGGTCTTTCATTTCAGGTGGTGCTCTATAGTTTCGTATTTTGCATAGGTTAGGATTTTAAAGAAAAAGAATTTCCCTGGCTTTCCTCACTGGTTATACTGGCTATTTAAAAAAGAAATTGTATGTCTTAGGTATAATGCAAAGAACCTTTAATTCCCTTTATTTTGGTGTCTGATTGATGGGTGTACTATGGGTTATAGAGTATACAGCTTGGCCTTGCTTCAGATGTGCACCTTTCAAAAAAGTGCTAGCTCTACTTGGTCATTTTCACTTCCTGAACTTCAGAGGTAAATTGTATAAAAAAGAGCCAATAATTTTTTCACATTTCATATATTTGGTAATTCATTCATTGCACTTCCAGACGCTGGTATTGTCTAGTCTGGCAAAATTCATTTTCCCTATTTTAATAGCTGCTATGTATAGTGTACTTTAGACTAATTCAGGTTGATTTTTTAACACAAGGGAGCAGTCATTTTTGTTAGCAGTGTGCTTAAATCATGTAAAATTTCCAAAAGTACAATATCCAAAAGAAATATCATCCACATTACATTAATGTAGCATAGAGATATGCCAACATTCTCTCCATTGTGCATGTTTTAAATGCGAACTACTTCACCTTACATACGTCACTCTCTCAAAAGTACATATTATCTGGTGAGTGCCCCCTCAAGTATTCATGTGATGTGGTCTTTCATTTAAAGTATTCATGTGATGTGGATTTTCATTGCAAGTATTCATGTGATGTAGATTTTCCTTGCAAGTATTCATGTGATGTGGTCTTTTATTGCAAGTATTCATGTGATGTGGATTTTCTTTGCATGTATTCATGTGATATGGATATTCCTTGCAAGTATTCAAGTAATGTGGATTTTCTTTGCAAGTATTCATGTTATATGGATTTTCATTGCAATTATTCATGTGATGTGGTCTTTCATTGCAAATATTCATGTGATATGGATTTTCATTATAAGTATTCATGTGATATGGATTTCTTTGAAAGTATTCATGTGATATGGATTTTTGTTGTAAGTATTCATGTGATGTGGATGTTCTTTGCAAGTATTCTTGTGATGTGGTCTTTCATATTCATGTGATATGGATTTTCCTTGTAAGTATTCATGTGATGTGGATGTTCTTTGCAAGTATTCATGTGATGTGGTCTTTCATTGAAATTATTTATGTGATGTGGTCTTTCGTTGCATGTATTCATGTAATGTCTTTCATTGCATTTATTCATGCGATGTGTTCTTTCATTGCAAGTATTCATGTGATGTGGTCTTTCATTGCAAGTATTCATGTGATGTGGTCTTTCATTTAAAGTATTCATGTGATGTGGTCTTTCATTGCAAGTATTCATGTGATGTGGATTTTCATTGCAAGTATTCGTTTGATGTAAATTTTCCTTGCATGTATTCATGTGATGTGGTCTTTCATTGCAAGTATTCATGTGATGTGGATTTTCTTTGCAAGTGTTCGTGTAATATGGATATTCTTTGCAAGTATTCAAGTGATGTGGATTTTCTTTGCAAGTATTCATGTTATATGGATTTTCATTGCAATTATTCATGTGATGTGGTCTTTCATTGCAAATATTCATGTGATATGGATTTTCATTGTAAGTATTCATGTGATGTGGATTTTCATCGTAAGTATTCATGTGATGTGGATTTTCTTTGCAAGTATTCATGTGATGTGGTCTCTCATTGCAAGTATTCATGTGATGTGGATTTTTATTGTAAGTATTCATGTGACATGGATTTTCCTTGTAAGTATTCATGTGATATGGATTTTCCTTGTAAGTATTCATGTGATGTGGTCTTTCATATTCATGTGATATGGATTTTTCTTGCAAGTATTCATGTGATGCGGATTTTCTTTGAAAGTATTCATGTGATATGGATTTTCATTTTAAGTATTCATGGGATGTGGATTTTCTTTGAAAGTATTCATGTGATATGGATTTTCATTGTAAGTATTCATGTGATGTGGATTTTCATTGTAAGTATTCATGTGATGTGGATTTTCTTTGCAAGTATTCATGTGATGTGGTCTTTCATATTCATGTGATATGGATTTTCCTTGTAAGTATTCGTGTGATGTGGTCTTTAATATTCATGCGATATGGATTTTTCTTGTAAGTATTCGTGTGATGTGGTCTTTAATATTCATGCGATATGGATTTTCATTGTAAGTATTCATGTGATGTGGATTTTCCTTGCAAGTATTCATGAGATGTGGTCTTTCATATTCATGTGATATGGATTTTCCTTAAGTATTTGTTTGATGTGGTCTTTAATATTCATGCGATATGGATTTTCATTGTAAGTATTCATGTGATGTGGATTTTCCTTGTAAGTATTCATGTGATGTGGTCTTTCATATTCATGTGATATGGATTTTCCTTGTAAGTATTCATGTGATGTGGATTTTCCTTGTAAGTATTCATGTGATGAGGATTTTCCTTGTAAGTATTCATGTGATGTGGATTTTCCTTGTAAGTATTCATGTGATATGGATTTATATTGTAAGTATACATGTGACGTGGATTTTCCTTGCAAGTATTCATGTGATGTGGTCTTTCATATTCATGTATATGGATTTTTCTTGCAATTATTCATGTGGTGTGGTCTCGGATTCGGCCAATGTGGGTATGTGAAAAAGCTTGCCAGTAGCTTCTCGAGGGTCGGTGGTTCTTTGTCGGGATTTCCCGGGTTCTTCCTCCACCATTAATACTGGCTGCCATGTATAGCCTATTGTGTGCTGAAAAATGGTGTTAAACACAACAACAACAACAACAGCATGTATGTGATGTGGTCATTCATTGCAAGTATTCATGTGATATTTATTTTCCTTTTAAGGATTAATATATGGATTTTCATTTTAAGGATTCATGTGATGTTGATTTTTTTTTGCATGTATTCATGTGATATAGGCTTTCACTGCAATCAACATAGACCCAGATCTGCTTGCACATTAGGTGACAGCAAATTAGGGACTATATTATTTGCAACTTACATTTTGTAAGTGAATATGTGGCAGCCTAACGGTTAATTTTTGTTGTATTTATCAATATACTTCATTTCCAGTCAGTTTATCATTATTTATGAAGTATTATTTATGCATTATTTATTATAATGTATCCATTAGTTAGATGTATTGTGGGCATTCCTGTTTGTTTCATAGAGACTTGCATTAGCCAAGTTCACTGTACTGAGGGACTTGTTTGGGTTTAATATTTACAGATACAAATGTTTCAGCGATACAAAATTTATTACCTTTGGGGGAAAATTGAGTAATCTTTTGATGTATACTATTCAAAAAGAATTGAATCTGTGAGGATTTCTTTTTAGGCTAATATAGATTATATTTACAGCATGTACTAGAGTTGTTTGCCTAGGATTTGTTTCCTGCTTTCTTTCTCTCCCCTTGTTTTCCATTTTCCATTGTAATCTGTCAGTCCTCAAATAACATGCCCGCTATTGGGTTAATTCTTTATTTTCAGATTCAAAGGAAAAACTCTAGAGGGAAAGCAGTACAAGCCATTGTTTGAGTACTTTGCACATGTAAGTTACCAAACATTCATCCAGTTTAGAGATGAAATGAAGACAAAATTTTAATCTTCAAATTTTCATGAATGTGTTCACATCAGATTCAAATATTTGTCAGTGCTAGAAAGAGGTATTAAATCTATCCTTGTTAATGTGTCTTATTGGGTATTCATTGACAACCCCCTCCCACCAAGCTGTATTTGAAAACACTGAGCTCGGTTATATAATTCAAAATCTAAATCCCCTTTTATCCTCAAAATTAGTATGACCATAAATGTTTCATTTGTGCTGATGGTGGAAAATAGTAAACAGAACAGAAATTAAATTACCTGTTACGTTAAATGTCAAGATTATATCTCATAAATGTCTCTGGGACGCGATTTGACCACATTCAAAACAACATGGACATGTGGTCAGTTTAATTTAATTATATATGGATATATTGAATGTTGGTCTCCCATGTGGACTGACTTTTTGACTTACTTTAAAATGCTCATATTTTAAATTGGGAGTTTCCGCTAAGCCATAAGAAATTCATATTTAGACGTTAAATAGTTGTTTTAACTGAATACATGGGTATTGACCTCATCTTACACATAACATATACACTGCAATAGGTGTGCACTGGACAAATGGTTTCTGTGAACAGTATAATATAACCTCTACCATGGTCAGGAACCACACTGATATACCAAAACTTAATCTATTGTTATTGTTTCTCATTGATTCTGTATCCTTTTTGCGGGAAAGCATATGAATTTCCTTTATGGATTGATATTTACAAGAAATAATTAGTGCTGGTGTATAGTTTTTCCATTAGTTCTCTACCCTTTTCCAGGTAACTATATGAATTTCAGTTATGGACTGTTACTACAAGAACTAATTAGTATATAGTTTTCCGATTGGTTCTGTATCCATTTCCAGGTAACCTTTTGAATTTCCTTTAATTGTGGACCATTACTTATAAGAATTAATTAGTATATAGTTTTCCAATTGGTTCTGTATCCATTTCCAGGTAACCTTTTGAATTTTCTTTAATTGTGGGCCATTACTTATAAGAATTAATTAGTATATAGTTTTCCGATTGGTTCTATATCCATTTCCAGGTAACCTTTTGAATTTCCTTTAATTGTGGGCCATTATTTATAAGAATTAATTAGTATATAGTTTTCCAATTGGTTTTGTATCCATTTCCAGGTAACCTTTTGAATTTCCTTTAATTGTGGACCATTACTTATAAGAATTAATTAGTATATAGTTTTACGATTGGTTCTGTATCCATTTCCAGTTAACCTTTTGAATTTCCTTTAAATGTGGTGTGGTTAATCCATACATGTATCTTGGCTGTTTGCCCTGATCTGTATTTATTAATTTTATGGGACCAAATACAGTTGAAATAAAAATAGGTTACATCATGTGCATTGTAAGTATTCTTTAAGAACCCATTTTCTAATTGCCTTGTCCTCGTCTTCAAATCTACTGCGGCAAGTGGGATTAAAATTGTTCTAATTTATGACTGAAAAGGTTTGACTTTGAATCCTGCCATCGCATCATTTCAGGTCAGCTACCAAGGTGTGTTTTTGAGTGAAGCATTTACTCAGATTGCCGTAATACTAAATAACCTACTTGTGTTGATGTGCCATAAAACACCAAGGCAGTTGCTTTCAGTTCTATGCCTAACATAACAACTGCAACCACAACAGTAACAACAACCATAATAATAGTACACGAGTTGAGAATTCTTAGGAATAAAACATCAATATAGTTTATATGTCACTACATCTTTTGCCAGGAAATGCAAGATAATATTAACAGTGTCAAGTGTTGCTTTTCAGATGCGGGAAAAAACTGGTGCCTTTAGGGTGCTGTCAGATAACTACGTTACAGCAGAGAGTGGTACTGGAGTGGTTCATCAGGCTCCATACTTTGGCGAGGTAGGATCAGATCTTAATTCAATATTCAATAGTGCTTTTCTGATTAATCTGTTTAGTCATGGATTGGTCAATTTCAGTGAAATTATTCATTAATATCAGTTATGTTATTGGTTTTGGTAGAAGTTCAGCTCTGTATCATTTCTGCTGTGTCAGACAGGAATCAATTTGAAAAATTAAACCCACTTTTGCCAAGTCATCATTTGGGCAAATTTTATATTACTAACCAGTCATTAGTCACCAAAAATTGATGAGTTGTCATTAAATTTTCCAAAATTCCCAATGTTACAATTCATCCCATTTAGTTGGTTACAAGTCTGCAGATATTTCGAGAAAAGAAAGAATTTTTTCAAATAATTTCCTCAGATTGCATGTTTAATTTTAAAGATGCTAATACTGAAGTATTTAGTTTTAACCTGGTCTTGAGAAAAGTGTAGGAAGAGCAAGAATCCACTCAAAGAAAATCAGGAGGAGAAAAAAGTCAAGTCACTGAGGATCAATATAAGAAAAAAGTCAAGTCACTGAGGATCAGTATAAAAAAAACATCAAGTCGATGAGGATCAATATAAGAAAAAAGTCAAGTCAATGAGGATCAATATAGGAAAAAAGTCAAGTCAAAGATCAGTGGAAGAAAGAAGTCAGAGAGGATCAATAGAAGAAAAAAGTCTAAGTCAAGGAGGATCTAGAGAAGAAAAAGTCAAGTCAAAGAGGATCAGTAGAAGAAAAAAGTCAAGTCATTGAGGATCAATAGAAGAAAAAAGTCTAAGTCAAGGAGGATCAATAGAAGAAAAAAGTCAAGTCAGAGAGGATCAGTATACAGATTACAAATTTTAAGTATGTTATCTCACCTGTAAATGGGAAGTTGTAGGTATCTCTTTTTCAGGATCCATTGATAGCATTTTAATGTCCTTCAATAAAATATTTTAAAGTCAAGTATTATTTTTCTTTCATTTTGTTGTATTTAGCTGAAATCTTGGTACAAAAGAACTGTATACTTAAAGCTGTATTCCTGATGTGACACAATACAATATGTCTCAACTGCATCATCATAGTCTTTCATGTTCAACACTTCTGTAGTACCTGTGGAACACCCATGGAGCCAATTCTACAGACAGAATTCAACCCATTGGATTACCTTCCCTTATTCACTCAGAATGGGGCCATTTCTGCCTTGCAAGCCAATTTGGCAACAACTATGTGAGGGCAAAACACTCACTTAAATTTTAGTGAAGGCTTTCTTGGGAAGGTAAAATCATATGATTAGGTAGTAAAATGCCAACTAGGCTTATCTTTATGAAATTTGGTATATCTTTACTGCCATATTGTTCTGTTACATATTTTTGACACCATGTTACCATATCATTTAACATCATGTTGCCAATTCCAGGAAGGAGGTCACTCCATTATTATTGACTGAACTGTCTGTCTGATCTGTCTGACATGTATTCTTAAACCTGCTTTACATTTGGTTGACAAGTCTACAACAGCTTTGACTCAAAGACATCCATAGCACAGTAATTTATCAACACACTCATTTATTTGTGTACTCTAGCATGGCAGCCTTTGCACGCTTAAATGGAACAGTGGACATAGTCATTGTCCAGGCAGTGGCCAAGGAATCCGGGATTTATGCAACTGGTGACTATGTACGGTATGCAACTGGTGATGACATTTAAGCCAGTTGTTTAACAGTGACAATTTTCAGTCACAAGTTTTTATAAGTCACAAATTCTTTATCAGGGAAATTCATCAGTATGGTCAAGTAGTGTATGCATACAATGTAGAACTGTCACACCCATCTGCATTAAATACTTCATTATCATCGAACTGGTCAGCCTGGTGTCAGGATAATGTGACTGGGTGGGACATCATACATGTCTGCGGCATGATGCCCCAGTGCTCGACATCACTATAAACTGCCACACTGCAGACAGCGATATGACTGAAAAATTATTAAAGCTACATTAAAAATCCTAATCACACACACACATAGACACATTATCATCGGATAGATGTATTCTGTTTCATAAATTTCAATTTATGCATTTGAACAAAATACTCCTTAAGGAATGTGTTAGAATTTTATCAGATTATAGTACCAACTATTACACTCCTGCAGTTTGCACCTAGTTATTCCTCATAGACATCGTGATGAAAAACTTAAGTTTAAAGAAGCTTGTTCTGAGAATGACCATTTTTATGTCTTCAGATGTATTATTCATTCTTTAATACAGAAGTTCTTTCACTTGGGCAATCAGATGTATTGCTACTTCAGTTTTAGGTCTACTGGTCAGAAACCAGAAGAGCTTAGGAGATGGCTTGTTCATTGTCTCACTGTCTTTCCATTTTATACAAATATGTTAAAACTACTCCTAAACTCCTTGGAGGATTGCCATGAAACTTTATACACACACATTATCATCCAGAGAATAGATTTTCCTAATGAACATGCTGTTGCTTGGACATCAAACTTGGCTGCAACAGTGGCCATCTTAAAAATCTTGCTATTGTCACTCCTGAATGTATTTTCATATCAGAATTTGGTTTTCACTGAAAGACTCCTTATGAAGTCTACTTTGTCCTTTATGAACATGGTGCATTTCTGACATTCAATATGGCAGCCAACTGAATTTTGTTAAAAACAATACTGAGTTTGAAAGGGAAGTAATATAAATGAGGGTTTTCACTGAAAGACTGTTTATGATGTCTAATTGGTTGGAAGGGAAGTATGGTCAGAAGGGAAGTTGTCTAAATGAGATTTTCACCAAAAGACTGTTTATGATGTCTAACTGGTCAGAAGGGAAGTTGTCTAAATGAGATGTTCACCAAAAGATTGTTTATGAAGTCTAATTGGTTGGAAATTAAGTACTCTAAATGAGATTTTCACCAAAAGACTATTTATGATGTCTGATTGGTTGGAAGGGAAGTAATCTAAGTGAGATTTTCACCAAAAGGCTGTTTATTAGGTCTGATTGGTTGGAAGGGAAGTAATCTAAGTGAGATTTTCACCAAAAGGCTGTTTATGATGTCTGATCGGTTGGAAGGGAAGTAATCTAAGTGAGATTTTCACCAAAAGGCTGTTTATGATATCTGATAGGATGGAAGGGAAGTAATCTAAGTGAGATTTTCACCAAAAGGCTGTTTATGATGTCTGATTGGTTGGAAGGGAAGTAATCTAAGTGAGATTTTCACCAAAAGGCTGTTTATGATGTCTGATTGGTTGGAAGGGAAGTAATCTAAGTGAGATTTTCACCAAAAGGCTGTTTATGATGTCTAATTGGTTGGAAGGGAAGTAATCTAAGTGAGATTTTCACCAAAAGGCTGTTTATGATGTCTAATTGGTCCTAAATGAAAAAGGTGTAACTCAGACATCCAGTATGACCAATGATCATACTTAAATACTTTTAGAGATAGATCTCAGCTATCCACTTGCAGCATTTGGGTCTTGAACAGTGTTAAAGTCTTGTGTTTAAATTTACAAGTCATTTACAATGGAGACAGCACATAGTAACAAGTTAGAATCCAGAATTTGCTGAATACTTGTTTTGAGTGTACATTGTTTGAATGAGTTCAGTGATTTCTGTCTGTCTTCCAGCTTTATTTTTTTTTTTGCGGAAAGATCAATTATTTAAAAGGTTTCATATGTAATTAATAAGAAAAAGCTAGATGTTAAATTCTTATTGTCAGTTTGAATATAGCTAATCACAAATACTTTAGTACAGTGATTTCCGAAGTACATGCACATTTGGAAGCCTTGGACTTTGTGCCCTGGCTAAAATTATTGATATTATGTCCATTTAGGATGGCATTTAATGGTACTAAACATGTTTCAACTCTTTAAAAAAAAGTATCAGATAGGTTTATAAAACAGGGTTTATTCTGTGATATGTGATTGCAGGAATCATGGTAATTTCTATTTTTAAAAAATTACATCAGAATGTTTACATTTTCAAACCCTTGTTTTATTTTGTAATTAAATCCCACCTATGTTAAGAAAATCCCCCCTTTTTACAAAAATGACGGAGGGATCTCCCATACACATATTTATACTTTTAGAATAGATCTGATGAAACATAATGTAGGTGACTATTTTTGTTTACAGGATGACCAGAGGGTGTGTCTCCATTATGGGGTCATCACCAAAGATATGGACATGATTTGCCCTGTAGATGCCAGCGGAAGGTTCACAGATGAAGTTCACGATTTCAAGGGCATGTACGTCAAGGTAAGCTTTTTATATTGCTCATTCTAGTGTCTGTAATTGTGAACTGTCTCGTGTATGTAATGAAGGAGCGTGATGATAACCATTCTGATAAGTTGTTCTTCAGTCTAGTGTCTGTAGTTCATTATTTTCTCATGTGAGTAAAGATTGTACACAGTGATATTTCTTAAACTATTTTCTTTTTCGTCCAGAGAAATAGTTTTTATTTAAGATTTACAGATTTAAGAAAAATGGATATTGTTCCTGTAATTATTTGAACACTTTTATAAATGTTATTTGAATAAAAATAATGAATGAAACTTTACATACAATGTAGAGTAGTCTCACAGTCTTAAAACTTAAAAACTGAATATGGTGTTTGGAGTACAATTAGGTAACCAGAGTTTAGAATCATTTGAGAGTTACTAGAGTTAGGAAAATTCTTAAAGTATCCATGATTCCAACTTTAATAAGATTGAGACCGTCAAAGATTTTGGGACTTTCAAAACTTGATGGTCATGCTTAAAACACTCTGCAAATACTTGTGGTCATTGGCTCATGTTAACATGGAACTGAAGTCTAGGTATGAGAAAAAAATTGGACTTGAAGATCCCCAAAAATAATTTTGATATTTGTCTTACATTATCATTTTTATGGCATACTGATACATGTTTTGAATGGAAGAGCTTTAGATACATATGATTTATAAAATGTGTTTTGAGATTGTAAAGATGTATGAATTCCAGGCCTATTCTAGGCTTTAGTCAAATGTGCTATCAGTTGTTGTCAAACAAAAGCTCATCCTGCATCAAAAGATAAGATCAGGAAAAGATACGACTGCTTCAGACAACTGAGGATCACTTTGTGCAGAATAGAGATATATATTTTGCTCCGATCATATATATATGGAGGAACAATCTGTGTTAGCCATGTTCCTCAGTTCCCTTGCTTCCTGTCATGTTCATCAAAGCTGCTTCACACAACCAAGGATTGATGTGTGCAGAAGAGATGAAATATTTTGTACGATGTTATCAGTAATATGGAAACTAGTGTGTTGATTCTTTTGTACTGTCCCCAAACATCCAGTCATGTCCATTGCAAATTTCATTTCCACTCTTGTTTGAAGGACTTCATGGATTGAAATGAAATTGAGTTGGAGGCTTGAAATTAAGAAAATTTCAAAATAAAGTTCAATTTTGACTTTTTTTCTGTCTAAAAATGGTACTAACAGTTACCTCGCTTTGCACTCAGCATTAAGATGTTAGTTCTAGGACTGGTCGGCTTGGTGTCTGGATAATGTGACTGGGTGGGACATCATGCTACATGTCTGTGGTGTGATACTTCAGTGCAAGACATCACTGTAAATGATATGGCTGAAAAATTGTTAAAACCATGTTAAAAATCCAAATCACACAGACTTTTTTCTGTCCATGATTTACAGAGCTTCATGATCTGGAACTTTGCCCAGTAATGTGAATGTGCACTAAATAACTATGGCAGGAATTCATGGTCTGTAACTTTGCTCAGCAATGTGCACTAAATAACTGTGGCAGGAATTCATGAAAATACAGCTCATGGAGAATCAAATAAGTTGAAGAATCAGTATTTTGAACCCATTTTGTACAACTTGTAAAACTTATGATAATCTTGTATTTTTGCACTATAAACAGCTTGCATCAGGTAAAACATAAAAGGCCTTGGATTTTTCTTTTTCATATTGACATTTGCTGCTACAAAACACAGCTCTATATTTTTTGTCTGTTGCCATTATCAGGATGCAGACAAGCTGATCATAAAGAAGTTGAAGGATATTGGCAGACTGGTTCACAGCAGCTCAACAAAACACAGCTACCCATTTTGTTGGCGGTAAGATATAAAGGATATTTTTATGCATTTTTTTTTTTTTATAGTTTTTCTGGTCATTATCAATATTGTGATTTCACCAAAAGACTTCTTATGTCTGGTTCTCCCTAAATATGAATGGAACCAACCTGATATCAAATATGGCCACCATGACATCCATCTTTGAAATTCCTGTTATTTTTGCTCCTCTAACATGGAGAGTTCTATCAACATGGAGTTTCTACCAGAAGAGTTCTTATAATGTCTTGATGGCCCTAACTGAATATGTTGCCAAGTTGACATACAGTTTGTCCATTACAGTATCAGATCTCAAAATCTTGCTATTGCTGTGGAATATTAAAGATGATTTCAACATTTAACACACAGATCATGAGGCTGTCCTGTTACTCTACTAGTAAGTAGAGGCATCTTTTTTTATTTTGATAACACATTTACTGGGTGGATTGATACAGTGAACATTGATTGGGTGGGGGTGCTGTAGAAACTTCATAGACCAATCAGATCTGAATAACTTAAGAGCATAAAGTCTTTAAACAAATGGTATGAATGATTTTGAGTTTACTTGTAAGAATTTTTGTTCTATATTTTCTTTTGTATGGCCATGGGAAGATTGCAGTTTGGGTCAGTAACAGATGATTCACCCAAAACTTGCATTCCAACTTATTCAGTTTACAATCAGCACTCATCCAATTTCTCCATCGCTTTTAAACATGACTACGATTGTATTGAGAGTTATTTCAACAATTTTATTACTAATTATGAGTTTTTCCTATAAATGTGTAACAGATATTTAATGCTGTGTGAATAATAACGGGTCATTTAAGTTCAGATACTGACATTTTGCATGATTCTTGTGGAACTATTTATAAACATGTATACTTGAAGTCTATTTAGTTGTTTGGAGTTCATTACTTTGCATTTCTTGATGGTTCTTCATTGATTGTCTTCAAGGGTTTTCACTCTTGATACATTTTAAGTTCTGTTCATCTTGATGTGGAGAAAGAAAGAGGTAGGGAGGGAGAACAAAGGAGAAGCAGCAGAAGAAAAATGAAATAGCTCTAAATATGGAAAGACACAATTGAATAACATATGTAAAGGCAGGTACAGAATGGTATAGAGCATTACTGTAGCTGTTGTTCTCAATATGTTTTCAGCACTGGTTTTTTAAAAGGTGATGATTTAAAAACTATCCAGAACAGATTTTTTTCAAACAGTCCTTATTCATCAGACTATTTCTTGGATTTAACATGTGCAAAGAAGGCACAGAGGAAATCACTCATGCTGCAAATTACCATGCAAATTGAGATTATACAACATCCCTACTAATGTACTTTCCTCTTACATTAATCTGCTGAACCATAGCAGTGAAGGGATATACAAACAAGATCAGGTCCTGCAGGTCAAGCCCATAATAAAACATTGTTGATAAACTTTAACTTGAGGAATGGCTGATGATGATGACAGTGACATCGGAAAAGCAATTGCAAACTTATTAACAGGGCAGGTTTCTTCTGATAGTAAATTAAATAAATAAAGATTATCTGATCATGTTTACATGAGAAGTGGGTGAGGTAAGATTCTAGCCTATGATTAGATCAGATGTTAGGTAAGGTGTGCCTCCATTAATTTGCCTGGGAATTTAAATTTATTTCAACTGTGATGCCATTCTATAAGGGGCCCTGAGTGGTCTAAAGCGCTGTCCGTTATGGATCACTACCATATCACCTCTTTCTGCGTGGGTTCGAGTCTCGGATTCAGCCAACGTGGGTATGTGAGAAAGCTTGCCAGTAGCTTCTCGTGGGTCGGTGGTTCTTTCCAGGGTTTTCCCGGGTTCTTCCTCCACCATTAATACTGGCTGCCATGCATAGCCTGTCGTGTGCTGAAAAATGGCATTAAACACCACAACAACAACAACAGCAACAAAAGCCATTCTATAAAGAGGCAATGAAAATTGAGGAATGTGTGATACTCATTTACTGAAATATTATAAATGGGTTAAAAATGACAATGCCACAGTTGTGACACTATTATTACCCTAGTACTGATACCATTTTAGAACTACTTTTTTTCAAATGATATTGGTTTAGAAGATAAAATATTAAAGTTTGAAATAACTTTGTATTAAAGCTTTGCTGACGGTTCATAAAGCAGGTATGCACATGTGCATTTCAGATCAGAGACTCCATTGATCTACAAGGCATTGCCTTGTTGGTTTGTCAGAGTAGAGCATGCAGCTGATAAACTCCTGGAGAACAGTGCAAAAACATACTGGTAAGTGTGATATCATAAAGTTCTTTATTTGAAGCATCCACATGTGAGACGTTGATAATGAAAACCTCTATCTTATCCTTTAGTACCATTCAAATTTTTATGCAAAATGTATAGATAAAATTTATTTTAATAGTTGCTTTCAAAAATAAATCACATGTTACATATTAGCCATCACATAATGCACCAGAAGATTAGGGTCTGTGTTGTTGGTTCTTTTGATTAGTCCTAACGAACTACCTTGACCCAGATGTACTGGCAGATTATATAACATCAGATCTGTGCAAACTGCAGCTGGACCTTACAAGTGAATAATTAAAATAATGGGAGATTTCATTACATACATACAGACAGACAGACACACACAGGTGGCCTAGTGGTTAGAGCGTCCGCCTCGAATGTGGGAGGTCGTGGGTTCGATCCCCTTTATAAGTCATACCAAAGACTTACAAAATGGTACTAACAGCTGCCTCGCTTGGCGCTCAGAATTAAGAGGTTAGTGTTGGGACTGGTCGGCCTGGTGTCAGGATAATGTGACTGAGTGGGACATTATGCTACATGTCTGCGGCATGATGCCCCAGTGCTAGACCACTATAAACTGTCACTGCAAGCATTGTAGAGATATGACTGAAAAATTGTTAAAGCTACGTTAAAAATCCAAACCACACACACACACAGTGTTTCCATAGATTCCCTTGAATTCAAATCCTCTTCAGTGGTGGAAAAATCACTAGCAGAGATTCTCTAGATTAGCTAAGCTTGCCAAATCATTATTTGTGCATCCCAGCAACAAGTGTCCCTTCTGAGAGGGTGATCTCCACTGCTGGAGTTTAGTAAATGCACAACGTTCACCCATAAACCAAAATCATGTTGATGCTCTTATCTTCTTAAAATAAATATGAGATAAGTTTTATCATGTGATTTTCAAGGCAGTTCAGTTTGAACTCGACTGGGTAAAGTGACAATAAAGAGACCAATCTACAGTTTCATGCATTTTATGTTTATCAAAAAGTAAACCACAGACTGAACTGTTCAGACAAAAGACTTAAATTGTAACATTCATTTTCTCCACTGGATTTTAATTATGTAATCAGGTAATTTTAAGTGATTTTTTGCAGTTTGCATTCCTTTTATTTCAATAAAATAACAGTAATGTAAATCTTTCTTCAATCAATATATTGCAATAATGTTGCAATATTTTGCTTAATATTATACATATTGCAATGATTTTTAATTCAGTACCCACCCCTAATATTTGTGGCATCTGTCTGTCTATGGAAGACGATAATATAGCTCCAGAGAGCTTTTGTTTCACCTTCTTTCTAGCTCTCTTTTCAGCTTGCTTTATGTTTCTATCTTCCTCGGCTTTTTGAATGCCCTGTCTGACAGCTAGGTGCCAGGTGGAACGGTCGTTACCACAGCTCTCCCAGTCATTGACATTGATGTTGGACGTCTTCATGTACTTCTTGCAAACATCTTTGTAACACAGATGTGGTTGTCCAGTCAGTCATGCACCATCTGCTAAATTCCCATATGGGAATGTGGCCTGTGGCCATTCTCTTGACATGGCCGAGCCAGGGAAGGTGCCTATTGTTGAGAATGGAGAACATGCTGTTCACGTAGGTACATTCTAGAACCTCTGTGTTGGGTACTTTGTCCTGCCACTGGATGAGCTGAGCTGAGCACACAGACCTGGTAGACATGCAGTTTGGTCTTCTCGGTGAGGTTGGGTTGTTCCAGACCCACTGATTAAGTCTGGCCATCACTGCCGTTCACCTTAGAATCAATGGAGAGTGAGCTGGAGATGTTGGACCCGAGGTATGTGAAGTTCTCAATAACTTCCAAGTTGTACACATTGATGGTGACGGATTGAGGGAGTCTGTGTCCTGCGCCATGATGTTTATTTTCTTCAAACTGATGGTCAGTCCAAATTCCTTACTGGCATTGGAGAGGTGGCATACCAGCTGCTGCAGTCCATCTTCCATGTGTGATGTCATTGGGGAAGAGCAATTTATGGATGAATACCTCTGTGACTATAGTCTTAGAACGAAGATGGGCAATGCTAAACAGCTTGCCGTCAGCCCTGGTATGGATGTACACTCCCTCACTGCAGTCCTTGAAGGTGTACTGGAGAAGCATGGAGAAGAAGATGGCAAAGAGCGTCAGATCAAGGACACAGCCTTGTTTGACTCCGCTGATGACTGGGAAGGCCTCCGATGTTGCGCCATTGAAGCACACTGTGCTGTGCATGTTCTCATGGAACTACATGATGACAGCAAGCAGTTGTGGGAGGGGGGCAGCCGATCTTCTGCAGGAGTCTGAAGAGTCCACTCCGATTGACCAGGTCAAATGCCTTCATCAGGTCTATGAAGGCAATGCAGAGGGCATTTGCTGCTCGCAACAATTCTCCTGCAGCTGACGTAGTGAGAAGATCATGTCTACAGTTGATCTGCTGGCTCGAAAGCCACACTGAGACTCTGGGTAGATGTGGGAGGCTAGGATCTGCAATCGCACCAAGGCAACACGGGCGAAAACCTTTCCGATGATGTTGAGGAGGGAGATGCCCCAGTAGTTGTTGCAGTTGCTACAGCCTCTTTTGTTCTTGTACAAAGTGACGATGTTGGCATCACACATGTCCTGTGGATGTATCCCTGTTCACAGCAGAGGCAGAGGAGTATGTGTAGGGGCTGGAGTAGTGCTGATTTCCCACTCTTGAGGACTTAAGGCAGATTGCCGTCGCTCCCAGGAGCCTTCCCACATGCAAGGCAATTGATGGCTTTTCCGAGCTCTTTCAGGGTGGGAGGTGTGTCTAGTTCCTCCATTGCTGCAGTTTCCCCTGGTCTGTGATGACTTCGCCATTCTTGGACTTGAGGGGGGCGATCTTGGAGGGGGGAGCCTGTCGTCTTCTTGATACCGTCATACATTCCTCTTACATCCCCGGTGTCGGCAGCTGTTTGTATACTGGTGCAAAGGTTCAGCCAGTAGGTGTTGGCACAGTGGCGGTTGGTCTTCTGGGCGTTGTTCCTGGCAGTCCTGAGGGCTTGTAGTGTTCTGGGGCTAGGTTCAACCTTGTATACCAGGAGGGCTTTCCTCTTTGCCTCAGTCACAGGCTCCATCTACTCCCAGTTGGCCTCATACCAGTCGGCATTTATTTATGAATTTCATGACTTTTTCAACGATTCACAGTTCACGCCACAAGCCAAATATTCACAAATTCTCCAATTCTCAATTATTTTATATCTTTAATAAAAATAACCGATTTCCCGTTAAGCGCTAGTAGTGATATTTGCAGTTGCCGTAACGGTCCGGTACTGCTGGTTGCGATATTAATAGAACTACAGCCGATTAGTACAGTTGGCCCGGTAGCAAGCATTTTAGCCTGCTTTAATCTATATGTACAAGAGTAGTTTTACAAATGCTTTTGAGAGAAGCTGGGCCTAACTGGAATTTTGCTGCACGCATGTGTCACCAACACTGAATTTGAGTTACAGTTCAGCATCGCATGTAAGATCTTGAAAATGACTTCACCACCAAGGAAAAAGAAATGTATTGCTCAAAAAGTGAAGTTTAATTTGGAATATATTAATATATTCTGCCATTAAACATTGATATTCATCGTGCTTTTTGCACTCAGTGTACCACAAATTGTAGTATTGGGCATAGTAGCAGAGACGATGTGAGAAAGCACATTATTTGCAAAAGACACATAAAAGTTGGGAAAAATAAGAATTTGCAGATTTCAGCTCAGGAATATTTTAAGCCATCGGTGGAAGACCTGCAAGCTACCAACGCTGAAGCATTATTTGTGTGTTTTCTTGTCGAACACAAATCAGCTGGAGACCATGATAAATATTTGACAAATGTTCCCGGACTTGAAAATCACTTCCAAATTTTCCTTTGGAAGAACCAAATGTGCTGCAGCTCCTGTGCATTCCTCACAGTACCAGTGACAGCAAAAGAGTATTTTCTCTAGTGAGGAATAATAACAGACCTTAGGGCCTCCATAGCTGCAGAAAATTTGTCAACAACTTCATTCACCAAGATCAACCAGCAGGCAAGAAGTCTGAACTGCTTAGAAAACAAAATTTACGATCAAGCAGTTGAGGAAGTTCAAGTCTGCCACAGCATCATGTCTTGATAAATAAATATTTCTGTATATATGTAGTGTTTTAGTTTTATGTTGCGATCTTGTTATAGTGTAGTATTGATGGTCAGTGGATGGAGTTATTGTCATGGTATTTTTCACTAAGTCATGTCCAAATTCATGACTTTTTATCCCTGTTTTCACTAATTGTGAGCCTGGAAGGTTGACAGCTATGGCTACCATTCATCACATTTGATCATAATGGAGGATTCAGGCAAAAACAAGACCTTTCTAACCTTCTGGCAAATTTTGCTTTGTCTTGAAGAAAGGTATGGCCCTGGGCTTGAAGTGGAATCTACTTTAGGTTCTGACATGCTTGAATAAAGCACTTTATGAATCGCTGTCAAGATCCTCATTGACTCAACTAATATATAAAACTTATTTCATAGACGTTGAAGTTGCTGTAGCTGCATTTCACTGAGATATTTTCTTCAGATTTTGCTCACCTAAGAAGGTTCCAAGCTAGAACAGGCAATCATTCCTGTGCTTTGAAACCACTTTCCTTGTCAGACCCTTCAGCTTGATGGCATGAACGAGACACCATATAGGTTTCAAAGTGGTACCTGAAGTAAACTGAGCCAAGCGGAGAAGGAGATTTTGTATATCTCTACTACTGTTAGAAGGAAAAGCTAATATCTCTGGTTGGGCTATATCATCTTAAGGTAATTTGCAAATTGACCCAAATACCAATGAGTTTCATGCTCATTTCAGCTTATAAGGTATGGGCTGCATAACATTTAAGCATAATTTACATTATCTAAGCCATTGGATGAAGGTCCAAGATGACCTTCTCTCAGAGATCTTTATTTCCAAAGAGTTCATGAGAACAAGATGCAGGGTTGTTCCCCAGCTTAACAATGATGCAGCTACTCCACTTCTTATGAATTTGTGGGGTGGGGATTTTTCCCTGTAAGTTTTGTCTGGGCATATTGAGATGTTAGCTCATATCGTACAAGATTTGAAGCTACTGCAGATGCATTTGGAGACTGGAAATGGGGCTTTCTCTGGAGCAGAGGGATCTAACTCCCTCCATCTTTTCCTGTATGATGGTGATTGGGTAAAGTTTTGGAAGAAGAAACCAGTTTTTGAAATAAAATATGTTTTTTCGTTAATCATAATCATAAGGGACCAAAAATATAATTTTCAGGGGAGGGGGCAGTGTCCTGTGACTTTTTTTTTATAGTTCCAACCCAAAATAGCTTGAAAAAGTAATCTTGCTCAGATTTGTTTTAAGAAGAACTAATTCTGTCCTTTTTGATAGTTGAGGAAAAAATATCCCGATTGGAAAACAAATCCCAGCCTCCCCAATTCCACCCCCCCACAAAATGAATTGGTCAGTCATTAATAGGGGCACACTCTCTGAGTCTCTCTGCAGCTACTTTTCTGATCTGAAAGACCATGCATGCATATCCACTCTAGTAGTAACTGAAGTATTGATGGGATTCAGTGCCAATCTTCAGCTCTTTGTCGGGGGCCCCGAGTGGTCTAAAGCATTCTCCGTTATGGATCACTGCCATCTCACCTCTGTGTGGGTTTGAGTCTCGGATTTGGCCAATGTGGGTATGTGAGAAAGCTTGCCAGTAGCTTCTTGAGGGTCGGTGGTTGTTTCCTGGGATTTCCCGAGTTCTTCCTCCACCATTAATACTGGCCGCCATGTATCGCCTATCGTGTGCTGAAAAATGGCGTTAAACCCTACAACAACAACAACAGCTCTTTGTCCAAGGGAAGATCACTCTGATGTGACTCCCATGTGGGAAGGCAGATGACTTGGTACTTTTGATGCTAAAAACAAGCTTTGGCTGGATATACAAGTGAGGTAGTAGTCCAACTCTTAATGTATTATGATTAGGTAGATATATTCAGATAATTATTTTATCTAGGGTTTTGCTTTCTTGGTTCGACAGTATTTTTGTATATCACAATCAAGGTTTTATCTTCATGGTTGAGGTCACTGAAAATGTATTCCCCATTTCTGCACATTCACCCTTATGCCCTTTGCAATAGAGACATAAAATTTGTTTACTTCCCATGTCTAGACACTCAACAGCTCTCTCAAAGGGTGATGGTCAGATTTCATCATTGTACATTTTTGGTGACCTCACCACGATAGGTGGAAAAAAATAATCACTGATTTGATTTTTTGCCTTAAGTTTGTTCATTGATATGCTGAGGTTTCCTGCCTTGCCTTCTTCAGCATAAAAGTCTTATGTGGAACCCATGTTCCTCATGAAGACAAGTATTTCTGTAATTCATAAGTTAGTCCACTTATTCTTAGGTAAAAATTGATACCTAAGTTCAGTTTTTAGCTAGCAAAATTTATTTGGGGATTTGTTACAGTTTCCTTTTATTTATTTATTTGTTTAATGTTTTTATTTTAAATGTCTGTCAGTATTCTTTTGGGAGTTTTACCTTCCGGTGTTAATTATTTCTTGGCTTGTAGAATGATTTGAAAATTAAAATGAAGTGAGCTTAGATTGTGTAATTGTTGAACCAGTCAAGCAATGGTTTATAAAATCATTTGTCCAGTATTATATAGATTGGCAAAATTTCTTCTAAGAAAATGACCAAGACTGACCTGGGTTTTTAAATAGAATTGTATATACAATAATTGTTTAAATCTGCTAATCTTTAATGGGTTGAAAATATTGGCCATTGAATGTTGCAATGGAAAAAAATCTGATTTTAATGTATTTATATTGGCACCAATTACAATAAATGATATGGTACATACAAGGTTGAAGCAGACTGTTTTCTTCTGTACATTTTTGTCTGGCACCCATGTGTTATTAGAATGCTGGGTATGGGTTACTATACGTTGATTTGAGATATCACTTTGTACATTATATGACCTTATCTGCATTTATTGAAACTGTGACTATTAAAATACGAAGGACAAGAAGAGTTGTCAGTATCAGTTCTTATAACAAGGAGAATTTGAGATCTTCACCACATTAATTTTACATGAAAGTGTCTTTTCTGGGCTGCTAAATTCAAGCTGGGTTACTAGGTTTCTTTGCTTGTAAACTGTTGGGTTACCAATTTCTTTTCTTGTAGCCTGCTGGTCTGGCCTCCTATCCATGTTTTTGATTTGTTGATCTCTTCTATTTGAAATGGGAATTAATTGTCATTTGCTTGAAAATTCTATTCATCTCATATATTATACTGAATGAAATATTTTCATACTTTATTTTATTTTGTACCTGCACTGCCTGAATTAGTCCTGCTTGTACAATCCATATGTCCATCCCAAGAAGCTTGTTAGCCAAATTGAACAAAAACCACTCAACATAGACAACAGAAATTTAGCATATTTGACATGATTAGATTTTTAGGCCATTGCAGCAGTGTTTCATTTTATTACACATTTTTTAACTGTTTGGTCTTAGATATACGTTGGACAGAAATCTTTTGTACATGTTACGCAAACACCATCTCAGGTGGACAAATTCAATTCTGTATGTGGGTTTGTATGGAAATGTAAATGACCCCATCATCATGAAATTATTGCAATATTTATTGACGTTCTAAATGTGTAATATTTTACACTTAATAGTTTAGTCTTTGTTTGTAGAGTCATACTTGTTGCACAAATGCCAAATGTAATTATTTTTTGTTTTAATTTAGGGTCCCTGAGTTTGTGAAGGAGAAGCGTTTTGCCAACTGGTTGAGAGACGCGAGGGACTGGTGCATATCACGGAATCGCTACTGGGGTACACCCATCCCAATCTGGTTGAGTGATGATGGGGAAGAGGTAAATTTATTGCTAATTTATGGCTTGCCATCACTGTTTACCCATGAGTTAAATGTTAACGCATTGCAAGTAACAATGACCACATTGCTCACTCTTTTGACTAGCTATGTGTCATTGTTATGCAATCACATCTCCATGTAAAGCTTCTTGCCTGGCTAGGTGTCATTGTTATGCAATCACATCTATATGTAAAGCTTCTTACCTAGCTAGGTGTCATTGTTATGCAATCACATCTACATGTAAAGCTTCTTACCTGTATCCTTATGATTGGCATTAAATACCATAGGCTGCAATGTCATAGTTTCAGATTTCCCATTTTTTTTAAACAAAAATTGATACTGGGAATTTACATTTAAATTCAATGTGGGTTTCTTCACAATAAAAAAAAAAAATTTGGGTGCTAATTAGTAGATGGAGCTGTCTTTGTTCTGGCGATATGTCAGTACTAGGTGGTTTTCACTCATTGACCTGCTGTGAATCACACAAACTATTGGAGAAATATGGGTAGTATTTATGAGAACAAATATAGAATAGAAAATTTTTCATTAGCATATTAGATTTGACTGTATTTTAAGCGTCTTCACCTATTAGTGTAGTATGATGTTATAGCATGGATAGTAGGGCAGCTTGATTGTTGAAGGAAGAATATAATTGCAGTATAGTGATTGATGTGCATTTTTATACACCAACATATGTTCAGTAACTTGAGTTGTCCACCATCTTCACTTAAATTCTGTGAATGGCTGGCACATATGGTAAGGAAAAATCTGTTGATCTTTTTAAAGTTATTGCCATTTTTTACTTACACTTGGGTGCAGTATAAACCATATTTTGTGAATGCAGCTACTTGTGTAGTTGTTAATGGATTGCATTAAATTTTAGTACCTATTATGGTCAGACTATGTACATTTTGACCAATCATTGTGATTTCTGACTTTTGTTTGAGTGTAGTCTCATTTTCATCATGGGATGGGGTGGGGTGTAGGAAAGGTCAGGATATGTTTATGTCCTTTGAGCATAATTTGGTGGACAGAAAATAGAAATAGCCTGAAACTTAGTTGAATTTAATTTATAAATTTCTAATTCAGTTACATGGAAATCTGTATTTATTTCTTATGCCCACACTGTTACTTTCACTTTAGGTGGTGAGTGTGGGATCAGTAGAAGAGCTAGCAAAGCTCTCAGGAGTGCAAGTGAAGGATTTGCACAGGGACACGTAAGTTTATTGTAGGAAAATTTATTGTATGTATCTCTCATCTAACAAGGTCAGTAAGTCATGGTCTTAATAAGCAAGTCTGTAGAAAGACAATACAGCATATACTTGAATAGTCATGAGTTAGTATCTCTCTCTCTCTCTCTCTCTCTCGTTTTTAGTAGTATGATTTGCTTGGCATGATGTAAGCATAATTTATATTGTAACTTGTTAAGTTGCACATTTTTTTTACCATTACTCTCTCTGTCTCCGATTCTCTCTCTCATATTAGTAATACTTGTTATAATTTGCTTGACTTGATGTAAATAATTTTTTTAACCACAACTAGTTATTTCTTAAGCTTCACATTTTTTAAGGTAGAACTGAAAATTTGGGTTGAAAATTCCCTCCTCCATTGTAAAAATAGGGACACATTTCTGAATAAAGAAGGAAAGGTAAGGATTGAAAACAGTACACTTGGTTGATAAAATTAAAACAAGCAAAAAATAAAATCATTGAAACATGAAAAATGGAACAAAATTCATGAATTTGGTTTTAGAATGATATACAAGAAATTGATATAAAAAAGAAGTTTGAAAATAATTGTGTAATTACCCCCTGGATGCATATTTCTGTATGATCTTGGCATTGTATCAAATCAGCACAATATAAATTTAAGAAATATAGTTGTAATTGTCAGACAGTTGCCAACATAAGTTATGACATGCTGTTGCACACGCGTGCACACACACACATGCACGCACGCACACACACACACACACACATACACATACATACATATTGTTTGATGCTTTTAGATCCAAGTGTACCCCCAGATAGTAATAAACAGTTATGGATCATGTTTTGCTGCAATGGAAGAAATTTTTACAGAATGCAAATTACTGATCAAGATCATTTGCTAATTGCTCTTGTGTTTGCTTTTTGTTCAGATGTCAGACAGGTGAGCAGTCTCCGGCTTTGTTATGGTACACGCCTATGATATTCCTTTATTTTGGAAACGGTCCATTAATTGGATCTCTGGCTTTGTTTTGATACAGTCCTATGATATTCCTTTACTTTGGAAATGGTCCATTGATTGAAAGATGCAGCAGGGCAAGTTAGCACTTGATCTGTTTCATGTGTATTTATATATTTGCATTGTATTTTATGGCTGAAAAACATTTTTGAATCACAGCTAATGTTTTGACTTTATTTCAGAAAATAATATTTAGTGTCATTCTGTTCTTTAATTCACCTTTTATTGTTGTATTTGGTTTCTTTTTACAACAGTGTGGATAAAGTGACTATCCCATCGAAGCTTGGGAAGGGCACCCTTCGTCGTGTGCCAGAGGTGTTTGACTGTTGGTTTGAGAGTGGGAGCATGCCCTATGCTCAGGTCCATTATCCATTTGAAAACAAAAAGGAATTTGAAGACTGCTTCCCAGCAGACTTCATTGCAGAGGGAATTGACCAGACGAGGGGATGGTATGGAAAATAAATTACAGTTGATTTACTTCTTATCTGTGTCCATTGAATAATGAAATTGTTTTTATCTGAAACTTACATAATAATATTTACATTTTGAGGTGGGGGGGGGCCAAGCGGGGTCTAAAGCGCTCTCCATTACGGATCATTGGCATCTCACCTCTGTCTGCATGGTTTTGAGTCTTGGATTCAGCCAATGTGGCTATGTGAGAAAGCTTGCCGGTAGCTTCTCGTGGGTCGGTAGTTCTTTCTGGGGTTTTCCCAGGTTTTTCCTCCACCATTAATACTGGCTGCCATGTATAACCTATTGTGTGCTGAAAAATGGTATTAAACCCTACAACAACAACATTTCGAAGGAAAAAAAGGGAATTTTTTCAAATAAAATTAATTAACTAATTGTAGTAATGTGTAGTTGTTGTTTATCCATACTGGTGGATGGGTCTTTTCTAAGCAGTTTTTAATCACATGAATGTAAGTACTTTTATACTGCTTAGTGAGATAATGGTTCACCAAGAAGTGTCTCTAGTCCTTGAACAAATGTTACTACTGCACACTATCAGAACCAGTGTGCCTGAGTTGTCTTATTTCCATTAATGTTTGTGCAACAATTTACTGGTTTCTCAAAAATTAATAAATTGTAATATTGCCTATTTAAGAAAACTGCAAAATGTTGCACAGAATTTTTTAAAAAACAAGTAAGACAGTTCGGATGCACATAGTGATAGCAATAAGACAGTCATTATTGCTAGTTCATTCAATGATGTATTAAACTCTCTCTTTCTTTCTCTATCTTGTTTGATCATTCAAAATTGATGTTTGATTTTTAAATGAATTCCGAGAATTTATTTATTTTCATGGGCATCAGTCGTCATTATTTTGCAGCAAAATAATTGGTTTAGTAGTTAAATGTGTGGATTGAGAAAGGGTGTTGCATTTGTCGTCCTGAAAAATCATGCATGGTTAATAGCTAGCACAAAGAACACACAATATTTACTCCATGAAAGGTATTGAATTTCCAGTATGGGATGTTACTTTTTTTTAAAGTGTTCTTTTCATCATGAAATTAAATTGAACAGACAACTAATAACGATACATTAAATGTAATTGAGGAATGTAATTGATACATTAAATGTAATTGAGGAATGTAATCGATACATTATATGTAATTGAGGAAGAAGAAACTATAAGTGACAGATCTGTGTTTTCTTGTTTAGATTTTGTTGTATGAAGTAAAGATTTGTAATCCAAATGCCTGTTGTTAAGCCATCATTTTTTAATTTCAGGTTCTACACTCTTCTTGTTCTCTCTACATTGTTGTTTGGAAAACCCCCATTCAAGAACCTCATCTGTAATGGTTTGGTACTTGCAAGGTAAGTGACCAAACTTTGGAAAGTAAGTCACTACATTTTAGTTTGTACATGGTTTTATAACAGCAACAAAAAACCCATCATGGTCAATTTAGGATATGCTGTCAAAACTGAATACAAGGATATTTGCACATAATCCTTACTTTCCATTAGACACCAGCTTGCTTGATATTTTGCTGTAACCACTCATTAGCTGTCAGCTTCTTGAAATATCTTATTGTTGAGCCTTACTTGCAAATCGGAGGCCTGGTGAGCATCATCAGCTCAGTGATAAAAACTTTGAAAGCCGGTTAAGTTTATGTGCAAGCGTACAACTCAGAAGGTGAGATGCTGCATTATAATTTCTTTATAAGTACTTATGCATTTTAGAATTTTCAGTTGAAGCAGTGATCTATCATGAATTGTCCAGTTAATATTTTGAAAATCACTGATTGATCAAAATTTGGCATAAACTGCAAGTAGAAGTGACATACTATATGACACCATTGATCTGTTGTAGAAAAGAAATTTGTGTTTGATTTAAAATCCTGTTGTTTACCTCATCCACAGTGATGGTCAAAAGATGAGCAAGAGTAAGAAAAACTATCCAGATCCTATGGAAGTAGTGAAGAAATATGGTGCAGATGCTCTGAGGTAAGATTTGCATGGGTCATATCTTTCTAGCTGTTATGAAGGCATTCACAGATTTTATCTCTGTCCAAAATAAACAGAAACAGATTGATCATTTTGTACTGCAGTACTATCCTTTCGTCTTTACATTCTCAGACCCGAAGTAATATTGTTGATCAGGAGCAGATAAAATGGGGGAGGAGCTGAGAAAAATAATCATTCAGGTGAAATTCATCTGTAAGTGGTGACCTGTTGCCATTTAGTAGGGTTTACACTTTGAAGGGGAAAAAAAAACATGGAAATTTTTATTAATTTGAATGCAAATCAGTTTGAAATACGCTTTTATATTTACACCTTACATTTGTGTTACCTTTGTGCAATACAATCCATAATGCATTCAGTACCATAGTTGTATATGATAAATCCATGAATTTGAGTATAGATCACATGTTAGAAATTGATTGCTAGATAAAAAGTTTCAAGAGATTGTTCATTTAATTTACATTTTACATTGGTAGCCATCATCAGCATAGGTATAGTTACTTTTTCCTGCAAAACTTTCACAGTACAGTGTGTTCCAGTCACTTGGAGAATATATTGTGTACGAAGTTGTATCAACTCCTAATGTAAGTTTGGTGCTAACCTCTGATGATGAATGGTGCATTGTTTTTATTGAAGACAGTAGCCAGCTGTACATATGCCTGGAACTCTTCTGAATGATTTCCCCCTCCTCCTCCCCCCATATTACTTTTATTGTGGAAGACCTACCTAGGTCACTGGTGTTACTTATGCTATTCAGGAACAGTTACCTAGGTTACAAGTGTTGTTTATGTTATTCAGGAAGAGCTAAATTGGTTCCTGATCACACCTGGGTAGAAATAATTGTGATACAAATACGAAAAGAATTTGTCTTCAGCATGCAGTTGTATAGCTGATAAAGCATGCACCTGTTTTGGGGAATGATTACTTAATACAAAAACAAGATGTTCTTCCATTCAGGCTGTATTTGTGCAACTCTCCTGCAGTAAGGGCAGATAACCTGCGTTTCCAGGAGGAAGGGGTGAAGGATGTCCTCAAGGATGTATTTATCCCCTGGTACAATGCCTACAGGTTTTTAATGCAGAATGTTGAGAAGCTTGAGAAGGTAAGAATCGCCTTCATCCAAACTTTTTGATGCTCTTGTCTGAAATAGCAAATGGGGGTTTCTTTCTTTCGTCTGTCTGTCAGTTCATGTGTTTATCTGTCATGATTGATGTTATTCCATTTATTAGACATGGTTGTTTGGGCAAGAATGAAATTTATTTGACATCGTTTGATTGAAGAATTTCAATAGTCTTCGTGACTTAGTGGTATCGGTTTATTGTCATCATAATTATCAGTTATTCAGTGGCTGAGTCCATGTGAGAAATATAGTAAAGGCCTCAGAGGCAGGGTCCCAGTCTAGCCACATTCAGTTGCAGAGTCCATGTGATAAAGTAAAGGTCTCATAGTCAAGGTCCCAGCCTAACCACATTCAGTGAGTCCATGTAATAAATATAGTAAAGGTCTCATTAAGGTCCCAGCCTAGCAACAGTTACAGAGCCCATGCAATAAATTAAATAAAAGCCTCATAGTCAAGATCCCAGCCTAGCACCATCAGTCACTGACAACAACATAAATTTCACATTTTATCTGATTTCCAGGAAGAAGGAATTAAGTTTCTGTATAACATAGACAAGTCTGAAGTTTCTGACAACTACATGGACAGGTGGATCCTCTCTTTCACACAGTCTCTGATCAGATTTGTACGCCAAGAGATGCAAGGTAAATGCAGTCACTTTTTCTCATTGCTGCATGTGTCATAAGAAAGATGGGATATGCCTATCCTACATAAGTATACATGTTGACTGCTTCTGATGGTACCATAATTATGACATCATGAATGCTGTCCATTATTGACATGATTTTTCTCTTGAGAATAGTTGAAGTATTTGAACAAAAAACTATATTTTCAGCAGAATTGATGAAAACTATTTAAATCACCTTAAAAAGGTCGCATCTGAGTCAATAATTTTGGTTTTTTTGCTGCTGCTGCTTCTCAGTCCTGGTTGTGATAAAAAATAAATGTATACATCAGAAATAGGGGGAATGAACTCCAACCTCAGTATCAGGATATATAGGCAGAAACTGTACAAAGCTAAACTCCCACCAATGAAACTTTCCACAAAAGGTGAGATTAAGGATTAATAGTAGCAATCGACATTTGCTTAGTTTCAGTAATTTTAAAATTGTCATCCATTTCTTCATCCATCCAGCATTCACACTGTTGTTTCTGGTGCATAACTCAAATGCTGTTTAAAATATCATGATGTATGCATGCCTTTTTCTTTTCACAATTATTCAGTTTTAATATTTGTAATGTTTTTCTTTTTCTGTCTGTCCATCCATCAATCCATTATATTGCACAATTTCATTTCCCAGGCAAAACTTTGTGAAATTTAGCACACTTTTGGACTAGTATTCAAGATGTACTTTTGAATTTCGTTTTCAATGTGGTGGTGGTAGTAGGTAGGTTGGGGAGTGGTGTGTCATTTTCTGTATATCAATCCATCTCTCATCCCTTTCATTTCCAGGGCAAAAAATCCAAAACCATGTAAGATATCCCAATAATACCTAGTACCCATATTTTACTAGTAGTCCAAAACCACTTCAGATTTCCATATAAAACTTGGTACCAGGGCAGAAGCCCAAACCACTTCAGATTTCCATATAAAACTTGGTACCAGGGCAGAAGCCCAAACCACTTCAGATTTCCATATAAAACTTGGTACCAGGGCAGAAGCCCAAACCACTTCAGATTTCCATATAAAACTTGGTACCAGGGCAGAAGCCCAAACCACTTCAGATTTCCATATAAAACTTGGTACCAGGGCAGAAGCCCAAACCACTTCAGATTTCCATATAAAACTTGGTACCAGGGCAGAAGCCCAAACCACTTCAGATTTCCATATAAAACTTGGTACCAGGGCAGAAGCCCAAACCACTCAAGATTTCCATATAAAACTTGGTACCAGGACAGAAGCCCAAACCACTTCAGATTTCCATATAAAACTTGGTACCAGGGCAGAAGCCCAAACCACTTCAGATTTCCATATAAAACTTGGTACCAGGGCAGAAGCCCAAACCACTTCAGATTTCCATATAAAACTTGGTACCAGGGCAGAAGCCCAAACCACTCAAGATTTCCATATAAAACTTGGTACCAGGACAGAAGCCCAAACCACTTCAGATTTCCATATAAAACTTGGTACCAGGGCAGAAGCCCAAACCACTTCAGATTTCCATATAAAACTTGGTACCAGGGCAGAAGCCCAAACCACTTCAGATTTCCATATAAAACTTGGTACCAGGGCAGAAGCCCAAACCACTTAAGATTTCCATATAAAACTTGGTACCAGGGCAGAAGCCCAAACCACTCAAGATTTCCATATAAAACTTGGTACCAGGACAGAAGCCCAAACCACTTCAGATTTCCATATAAAACTTGGTACCAGGGCAGAAGCCCAAACCACTTAAGATTTCCATATAAATCCTAGTACCCATATTATACTAGTAATCTAAAACCATATAAGATATCCCATTACAATTTGTTACACATATTACACTAGTAATCTAAAACCATATAAGATATCCCTATATAATTTATTACCCATATTACACTAGTAATCTAAAACCATATAAGATATCCCTATATAATTTATTACCCATATTATACTAGTAATCCAAAACCATATAAGATATCCCTATATAATTTATTACCCATATTACACTAGTAATCTAAAACCATATAAGATATCCCTATATAATTTATTACCCATATTATACTAGTAATCCAAAACCATATAAGATATCCCTATATAATTTATTACCCATATTATACTAGTAATCCAAAACCATATAAGATATCCCTATATAATTTATTACCCATATTATACTAGTAATCCAAAACCATATAAGATATCCCTATATAATTTATTACCCATATTATACTAGTAATCCAAAACCATATAAGATATCCCTATATAATTTATTACCCATATTATACTAGTAATACAAAACCATATAAAATATCCCTATATAATTTATTACCCATATTATACTAGTAATACAAAACCATATAAGATATCCCTATATAATTTATTACCCATATTATTCTAGTAATACAAAACCATATAAAATATCCCTATATAATTTATTACCCATATTATACTAGTAATACAAAACCATATAAAATATCCCTATATAATTTATTACCCATATTATACTAGTAATCCAAAACCATATAAGATATCCCTATAAAATTTGTTACCCATATTATACTAGTAATCCAAAACCATATAAGATATCCCTATAAAATTTGTTACCAATATTGTACTAGTAATCCAAAACCATATAAGATATCCCTATAGAATGTGTTTCCCATATTACACTAGTAATCTAAAACCATATAAGATATCCCTATATAATTTATTACCCATATTATACTAGTAATCAAAAACCATATAAGATATCCCTATATAATTTATTACCCATATTATACTAGTAATCTAAAACCATATAAGATATCCCTATATAATTTATTACCCATATTATACTAGTAATCCAAAACCATATAAGATATCCCTATATAATTTATTACCCATATTATACTAGTAATACAAAACCATATAAAATATCCCTATATAATTTATTACCCATATTATACTAGTAATACAAAACCATGTAAGATATCCCTATATAATTTATTACCCATATTATACTAGTAATACAAAACCATATAAAATATCCCTATATAATTTATTACCCATATTATACTAGTAATACAAAACCATATAAAATATCCCTATATAATTTATTACCCATATTATACTAGTAATCCAAAACCATATAAGATATCCCTATAAAATTTGTTACCAATATTGTACTAGCAATCCAAAACCATATAAGATATCCCTATAAAATTTGTTACCCATATTATACTAGTAATCCAAAACCATATAAGATATCCCTATAAAATTTGTTACCCATATTATACTAGTAATCCAAAACCATATAAGATATCCCTATAAAATTTGTTACCCATATTATACTAGTAATCCAAAACCATATAAGATATCCCTTTAAAGTTTGTTACCCATATTATACTAGTAATCCAAAACCATATAAGATATCCCTATAGAATGTGTTTCCCATATTACACTAGTAATCTAAAACCATATAAGATATCCCTATAGAATTTGTTTCCCATATTACACTAGTAATCTAAAACCATATAAGATATCCCTTTACAATTTGTTTCCCATAATACACTAGTAATCTAAAACCATATAAGATATCCCTTTACATTTTGTTTCCCATATTACACTAGTAATCTAAAACCATATAAGATATCCCTATAAAATGTGTTACACATATTACACTAGTAATCTAAAACCATATAAGATATCCCTATAGAATGTGTTTCCCATATTACACTAGTAATCTAAAACCATATAAGATATCCCTATACAATTTGTTTCCCATATTACACTAGTAATCTAAACCATATAAGATATCCCATTACAATTTGTTTCCCATATTACACTAGTAATCTAAAACCATATAAGATATCCCTTTACAATTTATTTCCCATATTACACTAGTAATCTAAAACCATATAAGATATCCCTTTATAATTTGTTTCCCATATTACACTAGTAATCCAAAACCATATAAGATATCCCTATAAAATTTGTTACACATATTACACAAGTAATCTAAAACCATATAAGGTATCCCTATACAATTTGTTACACATATTACACTAGTAATCTAAAACCATATAAGATATCCCTATACAATTTGTTACACATATTACACTAGTAATCTAAAACCATATAAGATATCCCTATAGAATGTGTTTCCCATATTACACTAGTAATCTAAAACCATATAAGATATCCCTATACAATTTGTTTCCCATATTACACTAGTAATCTAAACCATATAAGATATCCCATTACAATTTGTTTCCCATATTACACTAGTAATCTAAAACCATATAAGATATCCCTTTACAATTTATTTCCCATATTTCACTAGTAATCTAAAACCATATAAGATATCCCATTACAATTTGTTTCCCATATTACACTGGTAATCTAAAACCATATAAGATATTCCTATACAATATGTTACACATATTACACTAGTAATCTAAAACCATATAAGATATCCCTATAAAATTTGTTACACATATTACACTAGTAATCTAAAACCATATATGATATCCATTTACAATTTGTTTCCCATATTACACTAGTAATCTAAAACCATATAAGATATCCCTTTACAATTTATTTCCCATATTACACTAGTAATCTAAAACCATATAAGGTATCCCTATACAATTTGTTACACATATTACACAAGTAATCTAAAACCATATAAGGTATCCCTATACAATTTGTTACACATATTACACTAGTAATCTAAAACCATATAAGATATCCCTATAAAATTTGTTACACATATTACACTAGTAATCTAAAACCATATAAGATATCCCATTACAATTTGTTACACGTATTACACTAGTAATCTAAAACCATATAAGATATCCCTATAAAATTTGTTACACATATTACACTAGTAATCTAAAACCATATAAGGTATCCCTATACAATTTGTTACACATATTACACTAGTAATCTAAAACCATATAAGATATCCCTATACAATTTGTTACACATATTACACTAGTAATCTAAAACCATATAAGATATCCCTATGCAATTTGTTACACATATTACACTAGTAATCTAAAACCATATAAGATATCCCTATAAAATTTGTTACACATATTACACTAGTAATCTAAAACCATATAAGATATCCCATTACAATTTGTTACACATATTACACTAGTAATCTAAAACCATATAAGATATCCCTATAAAATTTGTTACACATATTACACTAGTAATCTAAAACCATATAAGGTATCCCTATACAATTTGTTACACATATTACACTAGTAATCTAAAACCATATAAGATATCCCTATAAAATTTGTTACACATATTACACTAGTAATCTAAAACCATATAAGATATCCCATTACAATTTGTTACACATATTACACTAGTAATCTAAAACCATATAAGATATCCCTATGCAATTTGTTACACATATTACACTAGTAATCTAAAACCATATAAGATATCCCTATAAAATTTGTTACACATATTACACTGGTAATCTAAAACCATATAAGATATCCCATTACAATTTGTTACACATATTACACTAGTAATCTAAAACCATATAAGATATCCCTATAAAATTTGTTACACATATTACACTAGTAATCTAAAACCATATAAGGTATCCCTATACAATTTGTTACACATATTACACTAGTAATCTAAAACCATATAAGATATCCCTATACAATTTGTTACACATATTACACTAGTAATCTAAAACCATATAAGATATCCCTATGCAATATGTTACCCATATTACACTAGTAATCTAAAACCATATAAAATATCCCTATACAATTTGTTACACATATTACACTAGTAGTCCAGAATCATGTAAGATATGCCTATTAAAGTTGGTAATTGGGCAGAAATCCCAAAACATGTATGATGGTTTTAGCATATTTTTACCCAGTAACTCATTTAGGAATCTTTCAGTTTCATCCTTAATCTAAGTTTTGTAAGGAGGATTTTCCTTGTATTGGTGTACCTTGTTATCAGTTCATTGACAACCATTATAAGCTTAAGTTTCATTTTGTCCACACATTTAAGACTAAAATTTTAACTCGCATTTAAAACTATTATCTCACCTCGACAATCTCTATTTCGGTCTTAAGCTTATGCTTAATTTTGACTCACATTTAAAACTATTATCTCACCTCGACAATCTCTATTTCGGTCTTAAGCTTATGCTTAATTTTGACTCACATTTAAAACTATTATCTCACCTCGACAATCTCTATTTCGGTCTTAAGCTTATGCTTAATTTTAACTCACATTTAAGACTATTATCTCACCTTGACAATCTCTATTTCAGTCTTAAGCTTATGCTTAATTTTAACTCACATTTAAGACTATTATCTCACCTTGACAATCTCTATTTCGGTCTTAAGCTTATGCTTAATTTTAACTCACATTTAAGACTATTATCTCACCTCGACAATCTCTATTTCGGTCTTAAGCTTATGCTTAATTTTAACTCACATTTAAAACTATTATCTCACCTTGACAATCTCTATTTTGGTCTTAGGCTTATGCTTAATTTTAACTCACATTTAAAACTATTATCTCACCTCGACAATCTCTATTTTGGTCTTAAGCTTATGCTTAATTTTAACTCCCATTTAGGACTATTATCTCACCTCGACAATCTCTATTTCGGTCTTAAGCTTATGCTTAATTTTAACTCACATTTAAAACTATTATCTCACCTCGACAATCTCTATTTCGGTCTTAAGCTTATGCTTAATTTTAACTCACATTTAGAACTATTATCTCACCTCGACAATCTCTATTTCGGTCTTAAGCTTATGCTTAATTTTAACTCACATTTAAAACTATTATCTCACCTCGACAATCTCTATTTCGGTCTTAAGCTTATGCTTAATTTTAACTCACATTTAAGACTATTATCTCACCTCGACAATCTCTATTTCGGTCTTAAGCTTATGCTTAATTTTAACTCACATTTAAGACTATTATCTCACCTCGACAATCTCTATTTTGGTCTTAAGCTTAAGCTTCTTTTTTTGCATTGCTGCCTAGTGTCCCATTTTTCTTGTATTTGTCCCATATTTTGGACCTGAATAAGGGTGTACATTTTTCTTGCTTAAAATATGTTTTTTAATATAAAAAATAATAAAAAATTTCCTTGCAGTTTTCTGTTAGAATGGACTCTGTTCCATTCTGATGCGTCACATATGTATAGGAATAGAGTTCTAAAATATCATTGTTTCTTTTGAAATCGAGGCTACCATACTTGTCATTGATCACCAAATTGGATTGCACAAACAGTTGCTACTATCACTGTATCTCATCTTTGTAATATTCATCTTCTAATCATGTTGAATAGGAAAGCAGAATATTCAGAATTTTCTCCAGGAAAGACAAGAAAACATAACTGGAAGGACAATTATGCCATCTTGTTTAGATCTGTGACAACATCTAGTAAAGGAGAAGACTTTATGTTTTGCAAATTGTGTAATTTGATTTCGCTATTGGGCTTGGAGGCACCCATGAATTGCAAGAGCATAAAAAGGTAATAAACATCAGCTTGCTGCTTCATCATCAACAACTCAGCCTGAACTCACGACATATATAAATACCAGAGAGAACCTTGATGTAATTTGATATAAAATTTGGTTTATTAAATTTATTTTAGAAATGAACCTTCCTCCTTCAGTTAATAGTGTTCTTTGTGATTTATTTCACACACGTTTTCTAGACAGTAAAATCGCAAAGGATTACTCATGTGCTAGAATGAAAACAGGTCAGTAAGAAAATCACACAGAATTCAGATCAACAGTGAAACACTGGAATCGATAATGATTGAAAACAAACAAGGTATGGAAAACAACCTGTGTCTGAGTGTGAGTGTGTTGCACTCTTGCACCTTTTAAACGCACGCGACGTAAATCAAATCAATCAATCAAAACCTTCTAAATGGACACCCGAATGGAACAGGGTGCCATTCAGAAGGTGCAAGAGTTTAACATGTGCATGTTTGGTATTAAATAAGTAAGTTATTGTCCTACTTTATGGTTGTAGATTTTGTAAATAGTTACATATGCATTAAACTTTTGCAAATCAAATTTTGTTCCTGAAATCATTATTTTTGTCATAGACCACTCCAGTGGCCTAGTGGTTAGAGCATCCGCCTCGGATGCGGGAGATCGTGGGTTTGATCCCTGGCTGAGTCATACCAAAGACTTACAAAAATGATACTAACAGCTGCCTCGCTTGGTCTCAGCATGTTAGTGTTAGGACTGGTTGGCCTGGTGTCAGGATAATGTGACTGGGTGGGACATCATGCTACATGTCTGCGGCATGATGCCCCAGTGCTAGACATCACTTTAAACTGCCACACTGCAGACATCGTAGCGATATAACTGAAAAATTGGTACAGCTACATTAAAAATCCTAATCACACATACACGCACACACACACTCACATTTTTGTCATAAACAGCCAGTATTTTCAAAAAGGGGGGTGGCAGCTATGATTTTATCTCACATTTAAGACTTGTTATTTCTTAATGACAATGTCTCATTCAATCTTGAGATACAGGTATCACAAATCTGGTGGCAGCAACAGCATAAACAATATGAAATTTTTGTGTTAAAGTTTCTCAAAGTAACATTCTTCTTTTTCACTGGCTGTATTCATCTTTTACTTTAAGAAGGCCTGGTATCTCAGGTGGTAGATCATCAAACTCATGGGTCATTGTGTTTGATACCTGCCCAGTATGTTGATCTGTGTGAGACCTTGCCGGTACCCTCCTGTGGGTCACTGTTTCTTCCTCCACCAAATATACACGTTGCCTATCATGTGCTGAAAAATGGCATGAAACACACACGCAAAAACTATACCCTGATATGCCAGGTGTTTCCGTCTGATCTGCAAAAACTATGCCCTGATATGCCAGATGTTTCCATCTGATCTGCAAAAACTATGCCCTGATATGCCAGGTGTTTCCATCTGATCTGCAAAAGCTATACCCTGATATGCCAGGTGTTTCCATTTGATCTGCAAAACCTATACCCTGATATGCCAGGTGTTTACGTCTGATCTGCAAAAACTATGCCCTGATATGCTAGGTGTTTCCATCTGATCTACAAAAACTATGCCCTGATATGTCAGGTGTTTCTGTCTGATCTACAAAAACTATGCCCTGATATGCCAGGTGTTTCCGTCTAATCTGCATGAGCAGAAAGCTGCCTGATCTTATCATTGTTACATATGAGATAGTGTCTCAGAGAACTGTTTTACACTGACCTGCATGAGCGGAAAACTGCCTGATCTTATCATTGTTACATATGAGATACAGTGTCTCAGAGAACTGTTTTACACTGACCTGCATGAGCGGAAAACTGCTTCATCATGTCATTGTTCACAAGTGGTGATACAGTGTTACTTTTCTCTTGGTAATGTCATTAACTTCTGTTAAAGTTTTAAGTTTAAGTTAGTGCAGTTCAGGGTGCAAAGTACAGTTTTTTTGCACAAATTTAGCGCCACAGTCACTGTCTTAGTATTTTAAAAAATCATAAAAAAATAAAATAACACTAGTGAGGTCAAAAGAAGACCTGCCAACCCTTACGATTTTGCCATAAGCTTACGGAAATTGCCCTTAAAATACAGACTTATGAAATAAAAGCGATAATGATGGTAAAATCTAGACACTGGTTTGTCCATGTTTGATTTAGATTTGGTTTCATATTATATTCAGTGGAATTAGTCAGGGAACCAGAATAACATTACTGGAATACATCAGATGCTTTCAACTGCACATATTTTGTGATGCTTAACATCCACATGGTCACCCTAATGCCTTTTTTGTTGTTTTTGAAATGACATTTTAGTATGTAACGTGGTGGGAAAGATGATTGCCGTCACCACAGCTTTTTTTAAAGGATTACATAAAGTTGAGAGATCTAAAGAATCCATTGAGCTCCACAGTTTGTGAAACTTTTTGGAGGGAATTAACATTAAAGTAAACTTTACAAACTTTTGAAGTTGAACACGATGTTTACCATTGGTATATCAGTCACGAATAACTTCTGGACGTTTAAATGGATGTTTTCCAGCTTGACACTAGAGTATATATTTTTTACGCCTTACTGAAAACTGGTCCAACTTAGGGATAAAAATCAGCTGCTTATTGAGAAGGTCTTGTTAGGGATGCAGGGAAGGCACTTTTAAAGTGGGGTACTCAGCCAGAGATGCAATTTAAAATTTCTTATCATTTTAATATGGAACAGCCCTTAGGGTTGGCAGGCCTGAAAAAAGTCCATATTTTTGGATAGCTATATTAAAACAGAAGTCATAGCAAAAGAAGTTTCTGCACCCCAATCCCAAATTTATACCTGTGTTTCTCATGACCAAAGGTCATTTTTTTACACCATGTGATGATCACAGTGCAAACACAAGCCCTTTTCCTAGGTGATAATTCTGCAAAACATAGTGTACTAAACAGGCTGATGCAATTGAAAACAGTTGTCATCCAAGCTGTTTTTGAGATATTCTACATGTCCTGAACCCTTGTGTTTACTGCTACGGTTGGCTAGCTTTTCTTCCAAGCTGACTATTGGTATTTCACGATCTACATACTGCGGAGTAACTATGTTAGGTGTTCATGCCTCACATTAGTTTTAAGAACAACACAAGCCCAAAACAATAATAGCTGAAAAGGTCACACCATAGACTTAAGAAATTTGACAGTAGCCTGTTTACATGACTATCCTATGTCACAGTGCAATTGAGACACATTTTTAGAGCATTTGTAGAAATTTTACAACTGTTTTGAAGGTTTTATGTGTAGGTGGCAACAGTCTTCTATTTGATGCTTACATCACATAAATTGTTTTATTTTACATTGAGTTATATTGGATAGTCATCAACAGAACTGTCCTAATCTGAGTTATTTACATGCCACATTATAACAGCTGTTAATCTCCTCTAAACTTTGAATACAAGACTGTTATCTGTACTCTAAGACATTTTAGAAATATGAACTGAGATACTGTCTCAAAATGCCATTCTTAATCACAAGACATATTGATGTTACAAAATCCTCATTCTGCAGCAAATGGTTCCCTCCAATCAGAAAGCTTGTTACGTTATCAGAAGGGTTTAAAGTTTGCCACTTGATTATACAAATTATAATGATACAACTCAGATATCAGAATTCAAAGTTGAGGCTGAGTTTTGGCACATGAATGTCTGTATAATCATAGAGGTTTATTTTACTTTCATTCCAGCCTACAGATTGTATACAGTGATGCCGAAATTAGTGAAGTTTGTGGACCAGCTCACTAACTGGTATGTCCGAATGAACAGAAAGAGACTGAAGGTATATGTTACTGACATTTTGACTTAATTGCTTTCTTGTTTAATGTCGATTGTACTGACTCTATGCAATTTTGACTTAATTGCTTTCTTGTTTAATGTCGATTGTACTGACTCTATGCAATTTTGACTTAATTGCTTTCTTGTTTAATGTTGACTCTATGCAATTTTCAAAACTCTTGTGTTCATTTGGTATGAAGTTTGTTTTTTTGCTTGACAAAAGATGGAAATTATTTGACTTTTTTCATAAGTTATATATGAATTGCACATTCTTTAAGATCCTCTGTTTTATAACAGAGTGTAAAGTCATGATTAGTAAAGCTTCAAAGTGCATATGCGTTTTATCATGAAATATATTTGTTTTTTTAAAATTAGAAATCACTGTATTTCCTATGAAGTAGCTTGATAAATTAGTACCCAAACATTTACTGATACTGATGGGCAGTTTGAGGTCTGATCTCACCTCTAATTAGTTTTTTTAGCAACGTATAATCTGCATATTGCCCTTACCACAGTACTGAAACTACTCTTCTAAAAGTAGTTAATGAAATTCTCTCTGCTTTGGATAGCAGAAAGATTACAGTCCTCACCCTCCTTGATTTGTCTGCAGCATTTGACACAAAAGATCATGATATATTACTTCACCGTCTCCAGCATATAGTTGGCATTCATGATACAGCCTTACTGTGGTTCAAGTCCTACTTGGTCAACAGGACACAAATTGTGTCTGCAAATGGAATACACTCTAGCCCAGTTGATCTATGTTGTGGTGTTCCACAGGGGTCTGTTATTAGACCTGTTCTCTTCATTCTGTACACTCAGCCGCTCTCAAGTGTCATAGATCATCATCCAGTGTCTCACCAATTGTACACTGATGACACCCAAATATACAAATCTAGCCACCCAACTGAAGTTGATGCTACCATCCAAGGTGCAGAGAGGTGCATTTCTGATGTGAAATCATGGATGACATGTAACAAGCTGCTTTGTGTACTTAAAAATTTAACTTATAAGGCATAAGACATACTTGGGACCCAGGCAGGCAATTTCATTTGTGGAGTAGTCACCATGGATGTAATTTAGAATTTTTTGGTCATTTTTGTAACAACTCTGACTAATCAGATTACCATACCATATATTTTTTTTAAAAACCTACCTTCCCTGAGTATCAAGCCTGTTTAAATGCAAGAATTATAATTATCTTGCAAGTTTAAAATCTTGAAATACTGATCACATTTGGTGCCCGATGCTTTAATAAATCAAACTTGCTTTCATTATAATAGATTAGAAGATGCATGGATCTTTTCAAAATGCAAAAGGTAACTGGGTGATGCTGTTTTCACCTTTATGACAAGCATTAAAGAACACTTTAATGAAGCAAGTTTGAATTACAGTTATCGATACAGAGTGACAAGAAGAACAAGAAACATGATGTTTTTCACATAATTTGATGCATCTGGAGAGTCAGAGTCAAGAAAACTTGAAATTGAAAGGGCTTGAGTTTTCAGGACAAAGCAACATACTTTTGGAAACAAAATTACATGGATACAGTCATCTTTGACTGCCTATAAATGCCATCTAAATTCATGCATTTCTCAAAAATAAACAGAGGTTTTTTTAATTTAATTTTAAGGTGGATTTTGTTCTTGAGTATCAGTCCTGAAATAAATTTGTGTGCATTTTTCAGATATGATTCTAACACTGTTCCAAATGGTAGATAGTTATGAGTTATGGTACATGTCATGCTAAATTCTTTACATGCTTAATCATGCTGTGTGCTAATTGGTCTATCACCTTGTCAGCTTGCCAAAGAGGCAGTTAGGGCTTTGATTCCTGCAGAAGTTAGGATATTAACCATCTTGTACAGCATTCCAAACAGTGAAAAGCACAGCTGTCATGAGACTTATCAAAATTATTATGAAATATTGGGCTTCAGGCAGCTTAATTTTTATGCAGTTGATCAACCCATAATGGCTACTGATTTTTAAGATAAAGAATGAATGATTTCTTTAAGAACTGTGTTTTAAGTTGCATAATGAAATTGAACCATATACACTTGCTTGAAAGTCAGGTCCATCTGCAAGCAGCATAGACCCTGATCTGCTGTAACATAATGCGCTGGCATATCAGGGACGGTGTTGTTTGTTCTACTGCTTACTCCTAACAAACTGCATTGGCCAGGATCTGAGTCTGTGCAGTTTGCATTTGGACTAGACTTGCAAATGGTAACTTATGGAACATTCATTTCTACACAAGCATCTACGTTTATTTTATAGGTCTAGAGTGTCATTTACATTGATGGAAATAGTTGTTACAAATAGTGTTATGGAGACAAATTCAATTCAAACAAGTATCATAAAAAATTCAGCCTATTGCAGGCATTTAACATTATTTACATGGAGAATGATATGTATAACTATTGGTCTGTACTCTTCCTAATTGGTTCTCCTATACTGACTGATACAGAAGTAATTTAAGGAATATGTGAAAATAAAAAAAATTATGATGTTATGAAATTGCATTTTGGTTCATTTTTCAATTTTTTTTTTTTTGTTCTCCATTTACAGGGTGATAATGGAGCAGACGATTGTCAGCAGGCGCTGGAGACCCTGTTTTCAGTCCTCTTTTCTATGGTCAAGGTCATGGTAGGTGCATAGGAAAAGACGTTTGCACATGTGCATGCATGCACACATACACACATGAACACATGCACAACAATCTGAGGTTGATGAAGAGAGTCTTGTCTTGAATTTGTGGGCATATTTTTGGGCATAAAGAGGGACACTTGTTATAAACTCCTTAGAGCACATCTACTTTGATATTGTAGAAATGTTCATTCTTTATTTGTTTTTGTCTTTTTATTTAAGTTCATTTTTGTTGGATATTTTTCTGCATGATAATTAATATTTACAGTGGCTACTGAAGTCTGCTAAAAGCTTTGTAGAGCCAAGCTGTATAATGATTAAGTTCACTCTGGTTGAAATTCATGTTGAATATTGTCATGTAAAGTGAATATTTGTATCCATTTCTACATTGTTTCTAATATTCCAGGCCCCTATGATCCCATTCATCACTGATTACATGTACCAGAATCTGAAGCATCTGGTGGATCCAGATTGTACCAAGGAGCAGGACATCAGGAGTGTGCATTTCCTACTGATTCCAGAGGTCAGGTAAGGAGCAGTATTGAGTTGCCTCTTTGTCATCGCAGCTGATAGTTTTGATAACCACTGTTATGTTCAGATGGCTGCTGGACCCAAAGTGCACAAATTGTGTCAGGTAGAATGCATTTCCTGAAGTAATATGCCAAGTTGACTTCATAGGTAACCACCTTGATTCTCAAGCATCAAATGCATAAGTGGTGTAACGGTGCATTGATTAAAAATGAAATGGATTGTATTTAAGCAGCATGATTAATGACGACTCATTCAGGCTTAAACTATCAAGTCGATTGAGGCAGCACCAAAATTGATTCATTCCAATTTAGTTCACATGTTGAAAGTTGAAGAGACCTGTTGTACTATCATCAGCACTTGCATCTTCGTCAGTTTGGTGTGATTTTTATGGCACCTACCCCGAGAGGAAGGGCAAAGAGGGACAACTTGATGCATGTTCATTATTTGTACATACTTGGTTAAACATTTGCATTCAGCTTATGATCAGATAAGTTTTTGCAACTTGTAGACATTATGTTACATCTGGAACCATGAAACTTGGTGAGGTGATGTATCTAGATTATTTCACCCTCATTGCAAAAGTAGGTAACAGTGGCAGATATTTTACACTGCACCGACTTGGGTCACATGTTGTGTTTGAACTATGTGTTTCCAGTACTTTTCATGCTGGAATTATTAAACGAGATGGTTATTTGTGACTCTGCTTGTACCACACACTTAGAAACAAAAAGTCACTGACTTACATTTCACATTTTACTGGCTCTTATGTTTTTGCATTTTGTTCATGAAATTACAGGTCTTTTGACATGCTTTGTACATACTATCCTAGCTAGAATTATGAAACGGAGTGTAAAAGCACCAAAATGAGTAATACACCCTTGCTGCAAAAATAGGTTACTGAGGCCCATATTTCATGCTTCACCAAGTTTGGTTAAATTTTGTGTTTCGAGTTAACTTTTCAAGCTGCTGGAATTATGAGACTTTTTATATTCATCTCCCTTAGTATCACACCATGCAATAAAAGGTCACTTTGACTGTAGCTTTCTGATTTTACTAGCTCAGGTTAAATTCCTAATGCAGTTAAATTTGACCTTGTACAGGTTTATACATATGCTATTACTAACCATTACTTGGAACTTACCTGCATTGGTGACAAAACACACAGGTTATAACCTGGTCATATATGTACAGGTAGTAATTACATTGATTGTTTCAAAGGCAAATGCAGTCTATGCAGAAATTTATTATTTTCCATATATGTCTTGTCTTTCATCTTCAATACGTATAGTATTTATTTGGTGGCCGAGTGGTCTAAAGCGCTCACCGTTACGGATCACTGCCATCTCACCTCTGTCTGCGTGAGTTCGAGTCTCGGATTTGGCCAATGTGGTTATGTGAGAAAGCTTGCCAGTAGCTTCTCATGGGTCGGTGGTTCCTTTCGGGGGTTTCCCGGGTTCTTCCTCCACCATTTATACTGGACGCCATATATAGCCTATCTTGTGCTGAAAAATGGCGTTAAACCATACAACAACAACAACGTATAGTATTTGCATTCTTTGATATATACATGCATATCACACTATACTGTATGTCAGGGGTGGGCAAACTACGGGCCGCATGCAGCCCGCCAAGGATTTTCATGCACACTAGGAACAAGTCATCATTCGCACTGACTCTGTTTATGTTACTCTTTTTTATCCAATAAATGTGCTTCTTTTGAAGTTTAAGTTTTCAAATATTAACAACATATTAACACCTGAAAATTAATTATGATGTTATTTAGAAAAACCTTTTGTTTTTGCTATTTCAAATATTAATTATTTTACTTAATAAACTATGCGGCCGGCGACAAGGTGTAAATTTGTGTATGTGGCACTTGCACTGGAAAGTTTGCCCACCTCTGCTGTATGTGTTATTGACCAGAAGAGCTTATGTAATGGCATTTTTGTGTAGCATCCATTAGAACAAGATTGTATAATTGCCACTCCTAAACTAACGGATTTTGCCACCATACTTGACAGACACATTCATCCTAAAGTCTTGTTGGTTTGAATTACCATGTTGCACTTAAAGATATCAAGAATGTCTGCCATTTGAATATTTTGTCTTCCTACTGGATGCTCAGAAATGGATGGGCATATGGTCATGGATTTTTCACTGAAAGACTTGTTATTTCAAATTGGTCCTAAACGAAAATGATCGTATTGAAATTTTTTAGATCATTACTGGATTGATGATCATTTCAACATGCGGTTTTCACTAAAAGACATATAAGGCATTGATGGTCCTATATGAACAGGGCAATACCAAAATGGCCATCAAATTTGCTCTTGCTACTCCTTCCAGACATCTGATCCTATCAACATGTGATTTACACCAAAATGACTTATGTGGTCTAGTCAGTCCTAATTGAAAAAGCTGCTAATAAGACATCCAGTATCGCCATCATGGTAATCTTCTTGAAAACCTTGTTATGACTACTACTCCTAAATCGAAAGTCATATTGACATGAGATTTTCACCAGAAGACTTGTTATGGTGTCTTGCTGGTACTAAATGAAACTGGTGCCAATTTTTCATCTGATATCACCACTAGATGGTTTTTTGAAAAGAAGAAAGATTCATTTTGGAAATTCTGTTTGGCCAGTATAACATCAGTCCCTTCAGAGGATTTTTGTTATTGTTGTCTGTTATGAAATAATCCAGTACATGTACAAGGATGCACATAAAGCATGCGCTTACCTACCTTCTTATGTCACAAAGTCATAAGCTGTTGGACAAAGTGGACACAGTGTATATAGAGGGTACAAATTGTTGTGCAAAACATAGACAACTAAAATATTTGTTAAGTAAATATGGACAAATTTAAAACATTCTTGTTAGTTACTTGTGTTAGTTGCATTACAGTGAAAATGGATTGCAATAAACTTGAAAACAAAAGGATAATTACGGACTATACAATCCAGCCTCAAATAATGAAACTTGGGGATGTCGTGCATTTTGATGTCTTTCAATCTTATTGCAACCTATACAGACTTGTCAGCTCTTTCAAATTGACTACTTTTCTTAATTAAATGATCCTTAATATGTGCACTAATGAATAAATAGCAATGAGTGCAAAAATATTGTTGCAGTAAAATCTGGATATTGGTTTGTCCAGATTTTGTCAGGATTTGGGTTTTCATGTTAGATTCAGTGGAACTGGTCAAGGATCAGACTAACTTTTCAGGAGAATGTTTGCTTCTACCTACCCATAATTTGTATACAGAACAATCAAGCTTTTTCTTTTGCTTTATAGCATTATCTGTAATGTTGAACAAATGAAAACAAGTTGAATGCTAAAGAGAGGATAAGCCTCTGATAAATTTCAAACCATAGAAATATTAAAAGGAATATTCAGATCCTTGGGCAAAAGGAAGGGGAAGACAACAGTTGCATTTACTGGACGTTATGTTGTGTCAATTCAAGTATTGCTTAAGTTGTAAAGATGATTGCCATCACCATGACACATTTATAAAAAAAACTTATTATGTTGGGTTGGCAGCTCTAGCAAGAAGCCATTGAGCTCCATAGGGTTTGGAGCTGCAGTTTCTGAGACTGAACTGGAGGTCTTAAGTGTACTGTACAAAAAATTTAGTTGAACATGATTTTGTCTTTGCTCTATCATCTATAACACATCAGAACTTTTCAAATGCAGGTTCTCCAGGTTGGCTGGTTCTAAGTTTTGGAAAAATTTGGACTTGCCTTACTGAGAAGGTCTTGTTACGGTTGGCAGGTCTGCCTGTATTTCATGTTTCAGTGACTTTGTTGAAATTTTGCGTTTAAAGTTTGTTTTCTTGTTTTGTTCATGTTAAAAGGAAACAAATTTGACATCAATGCATCTCTTTTAGTATACTACACCCATTTGACCAAAGAAGGTCACTGTGACCTACATTTTCTGCTGTACTGACAGTTAAAGTATTGCATATAGCTGCATGCTGTATTTGTATTTCCTGAAAAGAAGGACCATTCTTTCCAATGTGGTTGAAAGTAGCAATAAATTTATATTAATCATTTTTTACATGTAAATGATTAGGTCTCAAAAAGAGTGAACTGCTTGGAATCCATGTGAGGACTAGACTTTAATGGCCAGAAAAAGGTAATTACTGTGAACTATGCATGTAATAAAGTGTTCATACCGGCTGTCACTCAAAGGTTACTCAAAGCCAGTTTAATCTAGCTTTTCTGGGTGGATAGTAATTATAGCTTCTGAAGTACAGTTTATGAACAATGACTTAAAGGAGAAAAAAACCTTTTGGCTTTTTAGCTCTAATGCTCATAGACTAGAAGAGTTTATGGAATGGTCTGTTGTCTGTGTTTGTCAGCAGTTTTTTATTGCTGGTCCTCCTAAACTACTTGGAGGATTGCCATGAAGCTGTAACACACATTCATCCCATGATCTAGTTGGTCCTAAATGAATATGATTCCAATCTGAAATGTTTTGTTAAAGCTACTCCTTCTCAATGGATGGTCATATCATCATGGGTTTTCACTAACAGACTTTTTATGGTATCTAGTTGGTCCTAAGTAAAGGCGATGCCAATCTGACATCCAGTATGGCCACCACAGCATCCATTCTCAAACTTGTTACTGCTACTACTCCTGAATGGAAATTCATATTGCTATGGGGTTTTCATGAGAAGACTCGTGATTTCTTGGTCCTAAATGGCGCCATTTGCATAGCTAATAGTGGCCTCCACTGTATCCATCTTGAGAATCTTGTTATTATTACTCCTAAATGGATGGTTGTATCATTATGGGTTTTTTAAACTAAAAGTCTTCTTATGATGTCTAGTTGGTCATAGATGAAAATGGTGCCAGTGTTTCTTCCAATATGGCTGCCACAATGGTTGTCTTGAAAATTTTGTTATCATTATTTCTCTAAGATGGCTGGTCATAATTTTTATTGTGCTTTCACTGAAATGCTTCTGCAGCAGCCATCTTGACAATTTTGTTGTAAATTTTTTTCCAAAACAAAAAGTCATATGATGTTTTGCTGGTTCTAAATGAAGGTGGTGCCAATATGACATCCAGTATATCCACCACAGCAGCTAATTTGAAAATCTTAGCAGCACTTAAAAAAAGAAATGGTCTTATTGTTAGTTCCTGGATAGTCTTCTTGGCCAGTATAGCATCAGTCCTTTCAAGGTATTCTTGTTATCAACTTATGAAAGTACTTGACTTCTACTTTGATATCATAGAAACAGATTAATTTTTTATATAACTGGTGCCTGTCACACGGGGCAGCATTTCATTGGTCAAGATCAATTTAGTCTGAATTTATTTTCTGCATGATAATTAATATTTACAGTGGCTACGTAAAGCTTTTAGAGGTGAGCCTTTTAATCATTAATAATAGTCTGAGTTTTTTTGTTTTGTTTATTCCAATCCTACCATTTACCTGCAGGGATGACCTGATAGATGTACACATAGAGCGTGCAGTATCACGCATGCAGTCTGTGATAGAACTAGGTCGTCTTGTGAGAGACAGGAATACCCTACCCATCAAGGTGAGCACTTAACTGTTTAAACCCATGGTCTTGAATATTTTAAAGCATGAAATTGAATAACTTAAACACAGGTGCAGAACTTTTAGTACATTAATGTCATAAAATATTCAAATTCATAAAGAGAAACATAATTTTCAAAAATTCTTGAAGGACTTTGCTTATAATTGTCTCAGAGTAGACAGTTATGGAAAAGTCAAACTATTATGAATCTTGCAATGAACTAATTCTTGTTTAGGAGCGTCTCTATTAAAGCAGAACGTGATACCAATGTATCTGAATTGAGAGGGATGTAAATGGTTGCACAGAACTAGTCTCTCTGCACACTGCAAATATGCATTTTTCATTCAGTGGAATTTTAATGTAATTGACTTTGCACTTGTTTGTGTGCCCAAAGTCATAATTGACCTATTGATGTTTGAAATTGTCTTCCTTGTACCAGCTGTTGGATTGATTTGGTTTGGGGTTTTACAGTAGATCAACACTTTGAAGGTTAGATCATTCTGACACAAAGTGTTTTGCCCATGGATATACCATAGTAACCAGTCTGATGGTGGGCATTGTACCTGTACCCATCTAGTCACAAGTCTAGTATCTTAACCACATAGCTACTGTGGCTTCTTCACTATGTGTTGGAAATAAAGCAACAGATTTCAGATTTATACATACAAATGAAATACCTAGCATTTCTCCCTTGGTCTCTTGAAACTGTTGTGTATCCCCACCCCCAATCATCATTCAGGTAGGGATCACAATATTTAGATTTGTCAGAGGGAGATGTCTGCTGTAAAGAGGTAAAAATATAGGGAATATAATAAGAGTACAACAAAAACACTCTGGCAAGATATTAGAGGTGACTGTCAGAGAGAAGTGACTGTTATAAGATGCCTGACTGTTATAAGATTCCAGATTGTTAAAGATTCCTGATTGTTACAAGGTGCCTGAGTTTGTAGTTTGTAGTTTTGTAGGGTTTAAAGCCATTTTTCAGCACACAATAGGCTATACATGGCGGCCAGTATTAATGGTGGAGGAAGAACCCGGGAAAACCTCGGGAAGAACCACCGACCCACGAGAAGCTACTGGCAAGCTTTCTCACGTACCCATATTGGCCGAATCCTGGACTCGAACCCACGCAGACAGAGGTGAGATGGCAGTGATCCGTAACGGAGAGCGCTTTAGACCACTCGGCCACTCAGCGCCCCCAAGATGCCTGAGTGCTATAAGATACCTGATTGTTACATGATGCCTGACTGCTATAAGATACCCGATTGTTACATGATGCCTGACTGCTATAAGATACCTGATTGTTACAAGATGCCAGACTGCTATAAGATACCCGATTGTTACAAGATGCCTGACTGCTATAAGATACCCGATTGTTACAAGATGCCTGACTGCTATAAGATACCCGATTGTTACAAGATGCCTGACTGCTATAAGATACCTGATTGTTACAAGATGCCAGACTGCTATAAGATACCCGATTGTTACAAGATGCCTGACTGCTATAAGATACCCGATTGTTACATGATGCCTGACTGCTATAAGATACCCGATTGTTACAAGATGCCTGACTGCTATAAGATACCCGATTGTTACAAGATGCCTGACTGCTATAAGATACCTGATTGTTACAAGATGCCAGACTGCTATAAGATGCCTGATTGTTACAAGATACTGACTGCTATAAGATACCTGATTGTTACATGATGCCTGACTGTTATAAGATACCTGATTGTTACAAGATGCCAGACTGCTATAAGATACCTGATTGTTACAAGATACTGACTGCTATAAGATACCTGATTGTTACATGATGCCTGACTGTTATAAGATGCCTGATTGTTACAAGATACTGACTGCTATAAGATACCTGATTGTTACATGATGCCTGACTGTTATAAGATACCTGATTGTTACAAGATGCCAGACTGCTATAAGATACCTGATTGTTACAAGATACTGACTGCTATAAGATACCTGATTGTTACATGATGCCTGACTGTTATAAGATGCCTGATTGTTACAAGATACTGACTGCTATAAGATACCTGATTGTTACATGATGCCTGACTGTTATAAGATACCTGATTGTTACAAGATGCCAGACTGCTATAAGATACCCGATTGTTACAAGATACTGACTGTTATAAGATACCTGATTGTTACATGATGCCTGACTGCTATAAGATACCTGATTGTTACAAGATGCCAGACTGCTGATTGTTACATGATGCCTGACTGTTATAAGATGCCCGATTTTTACAATACAAGATTCCTGATTGTTATAAGATACCCGATTGTTACAATTTTTGTGATTGTTACAAGATGCCTGACTGTTATAAGATACCTGATTGTTACAAGATGCCTGACTGTTACAAGATACCCAATTGTTACAAGATGCCTGACTGTTATAAGATACCTGATTCTTTTTTGTTTTTGTGTTTGTAATAATGTTATTAGATTTTTTTTTATCTTATAGGTGTTGTCTAATGTTGTAAAGTGCTTAGAGCTTCTAAAGATTAGGTGCTATACAAAGTCCTCATTATTATTATTATTATTATTATTATTATTATTATTATTGTTGTTACAAGATTCCTGATTATTGGAAGATGTCTGACAGCTATAAGATGCCTGATTGTTATGATACCTGATTCTTATAAGATTCCTGATTGTTATAAGATGCCTGACTGTTATAAAATGCCTGATTGTTACAAGATGCCTGACTGTTATAAGATACCTGATTGTTACAAGATTCCTGATTATTACAAGATGCTTGACTGTTATAAAATGCCTGATTGTTACAAGATGCCCTACAGCTATAAGATACCTGATTGTTACAAGATGCTTGACTGTTATAAGATGCCTGATTGTTACAAGATGCCTTACGGCTATAAGATGCCTGATTGTTACAAGATGCCTTATGGCTATAAGATACCTGATTGTTACAAGATGCTTGACTGTTATAAGATACCTGATTGTTAAAGATTCCTGATTGTTATAATATGCCTTACTTTTGTAAGATTGTTATAAGATGCCTTACTGTTTTAAGATTCCTGATTGTTAAAAGATGCCAGACTGTTATAACTGATTGTAGGAGCAGTATTCAAGTCAGAGAAGAAAATCACTTTCACATACATTGTATGTATTTAAAAAGTAACATATTTTAGCTCAGATTTTGATCAACGCTTAGCAGGCTAATGGATGTAGAATCAGTCTAGTGTGTATGTTGTAATGGGTGAATAATGGACGCAGGATGCATCATCTTAAATTAGTTAGCATGTCACACTGCAGGTTTGAAGCTTACCATCAGATCAGCCTGGATTAGGTCTTTTGTATGCTTATTTTTAACAAATGAACTGGGGGCCCCGAGTGGTCTAAAGCACTGTCCGTTACGGATCACTGCCATCTCACCTCTGTCTGCGTGGGTTCGAGTCTTGGATTCAGCCAATGTGGGTATGTGAGAAAGCTTGCCAGTAGATTCTCGTGGGTCGGTGGTTCTTTCCGTGGTTTTCCCGTGTTCTTCCTCCACCATTAATACTGGCCGCCATGTATGGCCTATCGTGTGCTGAAAAATGGCGTTAAACCCTACAACAACAACAACAAAACTGAATATTTGAAAATCCTGCATTATATTTTCAAATCTTACTGAATTTCTTAATAAAAGTCCTAATATTTTACCCCAGTGCTTTTTTGTTTAATGGAGGTGTGAATTACCCCCATGAAGTTGCAGTTCTTGAATAGACTCTTCCTGGTCAATTATCATCATGTGTCAATGGACAAGGCACTTTGCGCCAGTTGCCTTGGTACTAAAATAACCTAATTGTGTTTCTGTGACATTAAACATTAAACCAAACAAAAATATTTTGATGAATATAGGTTTTAGCTCCGATAATAGAAAAGCCTGCAAAATGAATTGAAAAATTGACTTTTCTAGCCTTAAGGTAACAATGCATTTTTTAAGTCTGAAAGACTATTATCTTTACAGTATCCTTTGAAAGAGGTTGTTGCCATTGCCAAGGAAGATGAAGTCTTGCAAGATATGAAGTCCTTGGAGAGCTATATTGTAGAGGTAATAACATTAGAGCTGCTGTATATGCACCATAATGATGTGAACGATATTAAATGTTAAGATCATACCCAAAATATTTCAAAGAAAAGAGTGAATCTGGTTACATTCCATCTCTACCTTTATGTCTGAATATTTGCATGTATAATTTTAAATTGCTCCACTGTCAACCTTTACTGTTAATAGCTTTGGGTATTGGGTATTGCAGCCAGAGGAGAACATTTTGGATAAAAGTTGCTTTGTGCAAAATAGTGCATCATGCAGATTTGGTTGAGCAAAAATGCTGCATATGAAACTGAATCCTTTAGCTTCATATGTGAAAGTAAAGTACAAACACATACAAAGACAAAGTGAGTATACAGATTTCACCAAGTAAGCTCTGATCTATTTAGGATATTTTCATAGGGTACTGAATGCTTTGTCAATGGTTCCAAATCATTTATGTAAGTTCTATTTGGAAATTCTTTTGAGTACATCACTTCATTCAAAGTCGAAATGTTAGTCACATCAGATTTTACATATAGAAATCCATGTGAAAATTATAATAATAAATTTTCATGGTATTTTACAAAGTCAAAAAACTGATTTGCATTTTGATAGGGCAATTCAAAGAATAAGGTGCAAGTAAAATTTAAAAATGCCCATCAGATACTCTCATCTTGAAGTCAGTTGAATGTTTATATTTTTCATGGTTCTGTCTTTTGTACCTCACAGACTTTTGATGTTGATTTAGTTAAATATCAGATCCGCATGTGATGAGTCCTTATTAATATTGCTTGTATGGCCACTTCTACTGAAACAAACTGAATTTACAAGTTTTGTTTTGAATCCAAGCCTCTTGTCGATATTACATGTATTAGTATTTTTTATGAGAACAGTATCATTTGCATCTCACTCACTTTGCACTTCATTGATTTTAAGTCTGTCAGCAAGTGTGACCAGTCAGATAACACCTTTCCTGGGTTAGGGGTTTTCTTCAGGCCTGAGCTTGAGTTTGAGATTGGGTTTTCACTTTGAGCCAATAAAAACTGGCAAAAGTTAAGTTGCTTTTGATTGGCCAACAAAAAATCTTGAGCTTGAACTCAAGCTCAGATGGGTTTTTTTTACTTCTGGGCCAAGTTCTTTATTTTCCTCTGTGTTTGAGAGCTCTCTTTACCAACTCAATGTAAAATGTACCAAACAAAAATTTTAAGAATTTGATTTATCAGTTGGTTTTGCAAACATATAATTGTGTTCTTAAATGTCGTACATTTTACAGTGATCATAACTATGATTAGCAAATTCTTGGCAACCCTTGTTCTTATCATACAGGAATTGAATGTGAAAGTGCTGACAGTTACAGCCAACAAGGAGAAGTACGGGGCACATGTACATGCAGAACCAGATCACAAGGTCCTGGGGTCAAAGTTGAAAGGGGACTTCAAGAGGGTTACTGAAGCTATTCGCCAGTTGACAGATGAGCAATTGACCAAGTTCCAGGCAGTAGGGGAGATAAATGTGGAAGGTTTCACATTGCTGCCAGAAGATCTTCGCTTGATGTACAAATTTGATGCCTCAAGTGAATCTACACCAAACTGCTATGATGCACATGCAGATGATCAGGTTAGTTAATATGTTTTGAAAATTTTGAATTTAAATTTATCTACATCTTCTTTTTTGCAGAAAAGAATAGTGAGCTTCAGATAATGTGGAAAGCTTGTTATTACTGAATAATAACTGAGATGGTTTCAACACTGACAATTATCTTGAATTCCTGAAAATTCTTTTTGCCCAGTAGAGCATAAGTTCATTATATATTTAATTTATTGTATTCTTGAAATTGTCTATACATTGATCTAGAATTAAATGGCATTCCCTCTTTGTTGTTTGAAGTAAAGGCATGGTCCCAAATTACATTACAATTGTCCAAATATTACTGAATATAAAAGATGACCTGATACTGAAAAGGAATGAATGTTTTGATTTTCTTAAGCTGCCATATATAAGAACTAACCTTTTTTTTAAAACGTGTTTAATGTGAATAGACTGACTTAGATTGTTGACTACAAATGCACCAAGAATTTTATCATGATGGATCATATTACGGTTAGCATTGTCAGACAGAACTTGGAGTTTGTCGCCATTTAGCCATGCTCTTTTTTTGTTTTGTTGTAAAACTAATAGTTTTTGTTTTTTTCTTCCTGTATTTATAATTATCTTGTTTTCAATGCACAATTTATTTAGCCTGTCAAGATCTCTTGTATATTATTTTCCAGTTCACTTTCTTTGCAATGCTGTGTTTTGTTTCCTTGGTAAAACTTGGTGTTGTATTGAACCATGATATATTTCTTTTACATAGGTTCTGGTTTTGCTAAATGTTACACCAGATCAGTCCATGTTGGATGAGGGTGTGGCTAGAGAGGTCATCAACAGAATACAGAAGATGAGGAAAAAGGTCATTATATATATATATATATATATATGCACACACACACACATGTACGTGCACACACATACACAGAGACAGACAGACACATGCACACAGAGCCATCCCCCATTATAATGTAGTATTGTGAGAATGACACAAAATTTCAGGATAGCTGTTTTTGCAAGGGGGGGGGGGGCAGCAGACAGACCTGCCAAGCCTTACAATTTTGCTGCAAATCTTATGAAAATGACCCTTAAATATGTACTTGTGAGATAAAAGCAAAAACTTCGGAAATATGATTGTTGTGGTAAGTCCAAATAATTGGCTTGTCCCTGTTTGATTTGGATCTGGGTTTCATAATAGATATAGTGGAGTTAGAGAATCAGACTAACTTTACAGTAGTACCTGAGACACTTTAAACTACACATAGTTTTGCATGCAAAGCATCTGCATTACTATGGTTGGGTAAACAAATGCCAGTGAAACATGATACTGCCAGTCTTGTTTTGTACTGAACTGCAATATACTGAGAATTATCCAAGAAGGGGGATTGGGGGCTGGGCAGATGCTAGTCAGACATATTTTATGTAAATTAAATTATTTTTCACTTAATGGTATTTGTACATTTAATTGTCTCAAATAATATTGTTTACTAATGTCAAGCTTCATGTTGTTTTCTTTCAACCAGTATGACTGTCATAAATTTCATAGACCAAATCAAGTACAACTGTTTTATTTTGATTATGGGGTTTATAGTGGTACTACATTATGGAATCTCATAATGAAAAGTGTTATGACAAGGAAGAGCTGTGTATGTGTCTGTATAAACACTTATTTTAATTCCATATATATATTTGCATCCATTTGTCTTGTCTGTTATTTTTTGTGTCCCAATATAAAGGACCATAAAGACTATACTTGTAGATATATATACAAGGTACGGTAATCATGGATTTTTTTTTCTCCACCTCCAAAGCCCCTGGAAGAGTTCCAAAAATCAATCCATGAGATTCTAGACATTTAAAAAAATTGTTTTGACAGAAATAAAAGCAGTAAGACCTTCAAGTTTGGATGGCTTGGAATATTACTGTTCGGTTTTGATTGGGCTTGGGGTGGGTGTGGGGTCAGGTAGAGAGTGAAATTTGGTCACAAAAACAAACTTTGATACAATCCTCCAATATTGGATAGGAAATGCAAAAATTCAGGAATACTGCGTTTTATATGAAGACATCTGAAATGCACATTGCAAGCACGAGAAATTTTGGAAAATGTTCATAAAGTTGCATTAGTTTCAAGCTGTCTTGTTTCATAAATTGCTCTGGACTACAGCTATATGCTAAGAAACTTGTGTTTAGTGATGGAAATTTTTTGTCAGTTTTAAAAAATGTTTTTTTTTTCTTTCTTTCTATGAAATGGCCATCTTTGCACTTTCTAGACAGTAGTTGGTTGTGGGACTTGTCTGACTTATTTGAGTGGTTTGTGGTTATGAGGGGTGGGCATTACTATTGACCAAGGTAAATGACACATTGTAATGAATCAAAAAATAGTTCAAAAATCGGCCTCTTCATTTTGAAGCAGTTTTGAATGCTTCAGAGCTGATCAACAACTTTTTACAGTGTTTTATTTTTCCATATCTGCTTTAACTCATTCGGCCCCAGACGTTATTGTCATTTTCACCTGAAATGTGCGTCGGAAAGACATTTGGGGGGCTATTTCTAAATACATCGTAATACATCAGTTTTCAACAGATTTTCCATGAGACTAATGCCTAGTTGTATTAGAAACGTCATTTTCCGTAGGTCATTTTGCTGCGCATGAGCAGAAGGGTTAAAGTTAGATTTATTTTTTATTTTTATTTTTTATTTTTTGCTTAATGGACCAATCATTTTTGTATGGTTGTTGTTGTTGTTATGGGGTTTAATGCCATTTTTCAGCACACGATAGGCTATATATGGCGGCCAGTATTAATGATGGAGGAAGAACCCCGGAAAACCCTGGAAAGAACCACCGACCCACAAGAAGCTACTGGCAAGCTTTCTCACATACCCACATTGGCTGAATCTTAGACTCGAACCGCCACAGACAGAGGTGAGATGGCAGTGATCCGTAACGAAGAGCGCTTTAGGCCACTCAGCCACTCAGGGCCCCATTTTTGTATGGAGACCGCAATTTATTCCAAATGCCCACCTTATCCTAGTTTTTGCAAAGAATCACCTGTCTGTGTACAGTTATGACCAGTCTGCCTTAGATCTGAGGCCAAAAGGTCTAAAATCCGGACACAAAATCGTATTCCAACTTCGAGCAAATTTTGAGTGCAAAAAAAAAAATCAGGTCCAAAAAATGAGGTTTTTCCCTCTGTATTTTGTAGTGCAACTAGAACTTCCAGATTATTTGGAATCATTGAAGAGCTATATCTGTCTGCCTTTTTTTAATACCACCCATGTTTGTGTATTTTAAACGACCTTGATGCTGCAGAGCTTGGAAATAGGGTACAGCTTCATCATGCCTACAGACGGGATCGGGGCCAAATCGGTTAAAACACTTTGCTTAAAAGACACAATCGAGTAAATTCATTCCCAAGGCTGCATTTTAAGGGAAGAACTTGTGACTATCAATTCATTATTTGGTATATTTTTATTTGTTAATTTTTCTAACTATAAGTTTATTAATAACACTAACATGTTTTTATTTAATTCATTTAGGTTTTTGCTGTTGTTTTAAACGAGAAGCACCTAAATTCTAATAACATAAAAATCAATTACAGATTTTTTTCTGTTATGTCCATCTTTCGGTGGATGGGAAACTTCAAACTGATTTTGGCTTATTACACAGTTACTTCCCCTGCACCTGTTCTCCCACTGGATGTGCTGTAAGCAACAGCCAATTTGCATTCTACTGGATACACTTTACAATAAAACATGTTAATTGATTGTTGATACCTTGCTGAAGGCTTTATTAAGCTTTAATTGCTTTCCCACTTTGTTCTGTTTGGGTATTTAGGAACTTTTGATTTTCTTATGACAGCATGATCTGACAGGTTTGCATCTTTCACAAGAGTAAACGGAGACAAAATGCTATCTATCTTGTATGGCTTATGACTGTATCAGTGTTTAATACGAGTTATTACTGTATCCTTGTCTTGTATGACTTATACTGTATCAGTATCTTGTACAACTTGTTACTGTATCCGTGTATGGTACGACCTATTACTGGACCGCTAGTAGTTAGAGCATCTGCCTCGGATGCTAGAGGTTGTGGGTTCGAACCCCGTCCGAGCCATACCAAAGACGTATAAAAATGGTACCAACAGCTGCCTTGCTTGGCACTCAGCATTAAGAGCTTGGTGTTAGGACTGGTCGGGCTGGTGTCAGGATAATGTGACTGGGTGGGACATCATGCTACATGTCTACGGCATGATGCTCCAGTGCTAAACATCACTATAAACTGTCCCACTGCAGACATCTTTAACGATATGACTGATTTTTTTTAAAGCTACATTAAAAATCCAAATCACACACTGTTAAATATTGTTATCTATTGACAGTATGTTTTGTAGTTTTCATTAACATTTTTGTTTAGTTTTAGAGAAGTTTAAAGATTGTTTCTTTGTCCAATTACCATTAATAAACAAGACTAACTTTGGAGCAAAGAAGAAAACTTAATTTATTTTCAGGCTAAGCTGGTACCCACAGATAACATCACAGTTTATTATCAAGCACCTAAGGAGCTAGGAGACATTATTGTGAACTTTGGGGATTTCATCTACAGTACAATCAAACAGCCCTTGGTTTCCTACCCTGTTCCTAAAGGAGTGCCAGTGATTGTACAGGAAAGTCTGAAGGTAAAATAATTTTGAATGTTGTTGTAGGTTATTACATCATAATTTTACCTAGGTGTATTGTAGCACTGATGGATTGGATATAAAATGACATGTTTGTGACTTGGAGTGAAACTGTTCACCTGTGCTACATATCGATGTGACTGACAATTCACAGTCTTTGGTACTGATTGATAGATATATCATTAGACATTATTGATAGATATGTCACTTTGATGGTCTTTTCATCTTTAGAAGGGCTGTCTGTTATTGTGTTGACATCATGGTTGTATTTCAGGTATAACATAGACTTATCTGTACATATGCGATTTCATCCTTGACAAGATGACGGGGAAAAAAATTCCAAGCAGATTGCCTGTTGGTTTTCATTTATTTTAATCGAACATTTCAGGCCATTTCAGGTTGTTCCATTTGATAGATGTGGGACTCGTTTTGGTGACCATGCACTTTTTTGCACTGAACCAATGCTTTGAAGACGATTTATTTCATATCATCTCTATAATTTTGATAGGCATTACTGTGTTATCTTCAGAATAGATGAAACAGTGCAATTTCCGCCTGCAAGAAAAATCTTGAGTTACTTTATAGAAGGCAAGTGGGTGTTGTCAATAGCTCATTTTTAACATTTTAAACTGACCAAAATGAATGCATATGCCTTAACAGCTGTCTTAAATGAATTCTTAGTTTAAAGTATACAAAGGCAATCAACTAATAATGATTCATAATGATTTCAGTGATCTTATTACTATAGTAGACTGATTTTGCTGCATGAACTATGTAAGATTCTTCTTGACAGCTTCATGGATATGCTTATGAATAGTGAGGCTGGTGGATAACCAAATCCTCTTATCCTTATGGAGTTTTCTTTTAGCAGTGTGGAACTGGCCTCTAACATTACTATACCATGGAATAGATACTCTGCACTTGATTGCTGGGGTCTCTTTGTCAGGCAGTAAATGCAAGCTCTTGCAATGAAGTAATTTTGTTTGCTTGAATGTCGTGCATTAATTGTTGTTTTTTTTTTTTTAAATTATATGGATGTTTCTCCTAGCAGCAAACAGATGGAGGGTTAAGGACTAATACATTAAGATGACATATGACACAGAGGGGATCTGATACAAGTTGGGGGAACACTTGCAAAGACTCTACAATATTATCATCAGGTCTGTGAAGAATCTAGTCTAAAATGTGACCATGTTAATGAGTGGGTTGGCTAACTGTTTGTTTGAGGTAGAAAATGTGAATAGAAACTAGGAGTTTTGTGTATGGGTTTCCAGGACAGTCAAAGTGAAAGTTGAAATCTCGAAGAATGATCCGATTGCCACCTATCAGATTTTCATACTCCAGGAGACTGCTTCAAAAAGAGATTAAGTCAGCTAGAAGGAGGGCAGTAGCAGCAGAAGAAATGGACTAACCATTGTCCCATTGTGAGTGAGGTTTGGACCAGTTCAGACAATGTGTGTTTAAATTTGAAAGTTCTTGTATTGTTAAGACAGTGAATTATGCAGTTGTTTGCGATGACAGCAATTCATCCACAGGAGTGGAATGGGAACAACTTGTTGGAGTAACATGAGAGTGTTAGATCCACACAGTTTGGTTTATCGCCTGATTTTTTAAGTCCTGACTGTTAATAAAGTTCACTATTTCTGTGTGCCTTCCCAATGGTCTTACTGATTGGGCATTGAATAATGCAATGCACAGTTGTTGATCATACATAAAGATTGACGATTTAAGAGGAATTTGAATTAAGTGTTTTCAAATTAACGGTTGAGTTTTTAAATTGTTGTGAAGGAAAGGATGTTAGGATGATAACTGGAATGTTCATTTTTTGGGTTGCTGTTTAGATTTAAATAAAGATGAATGTAGTCCCAGGTCATGAAGTTTATTGAATAGTGTAGTATCAGATGTCAAGGAGTTGTTATTTAATGCAATTAGAGTCCATCATCACAGAAACAGGTTGACTGGCAAGTATAATGTGATGAAGTCATATTCAAAACAGACAGTTGTTGTATTAGTGGGGCAAAATGACAGAAAAAGTCTAATAGTCTAAAATGGTGCCATCTTGCTTCCAATTTATCCATACAGCAGCTAATTGGAAAATCTTGTTATCACGGAAGAATGTCAGAGATGGTTTCAGCACTCAGCAGGTACAAGGAAAAAATGTTCCTTTAGAACAATTCAACAAGATACTGAGGGAATTTGAACAACATTGCAACAATCCAGTCTGGTGAATGAATAGATGAGTACTAATCACACTTGTATCACTTTTAAACCCTCGGGTAAGCTACTGAGAGCAACAAAAATAAGCAACTACAAGTTAATTCTGCACTGTGCTGTCCAATGGATTTTAAAGACAGATGTTTTGTGTATTTTTTTTATTTAATGTCTGTCTGGTTTTGATTATGCATGCCTATGTGTGATGATGATACATAAAAATGCTAATTCTACCAGCTGTTTGGAAGTGTCAGAATGCTTTGAAATGAACAAAATATCTTATTTTCACTCATTTTCTATTTGATTGTAAACAAGTTGGTAACTTGTTCTCAATTGGACAACATGATCTGTTTGGTCATATCCACTCCTTGGGATCACAAAACATTTTTCGAGTTTTAAACATCCCTCCAAACTGTCAGGATAGTCAGTTGGTATCCAGGGATGGTCCTGGCTTTTAAAAAGCTGTCACCAAAAAAATAGCCAACCTCAATATTTTGTCGCCAATTTTCAAAAAGTGTCACCAGAACCAGTAGTGTACATTTTTCCAAGTGTTAATTTAGTCTATTAATGTAACAGGCAATGAAAATTACAAAAGATGGGTTAGTTAATACTTTAATTACAACAAGCATTAACAAAATGTTACAAAGTGTTACATGAAGATCCGTTGCTGCCCACTTGTTGAATGCAGTTTCAAAGTTTCACCGTTTGTGCACATGTATGACTGTTGTTACCTGAAAAAAAATGCATTATCAACTTTAGTTGACATTTTAATAATAATAAAACCCTATGATCGTACATTGCAATGTAAGATAAGTGGCGTATAATGCGACCGTCGATTGCATGCATTCCGTAATTAAATGACCCCCCCCCTTATGTCTAGCTTCACAAAGCTTGTAGTGAATTGCTTCCTAAATCCCAAGAATGATCACTGAATGCTGTATAAATTTTCTCGACAAGCAAAATAGGATCTCCATTCCCACAAATGAAACTTATATGAGTCAACACCTGGCAATATTGGACCGTATATATAAGCATAAATTCACACCCAATTTAAGGATTCTTTCACTCCTGTATTTTGAGAAATAAATAATTATTTTTAATTATGCAAAACTTGTTTTTTTTTTTTGCTATTTCTTGTTGTGGAGTTTAAGTCTCTGCAGCCGTAACACGGGATTGATGGCTATGATGGCTAAAGTAAAATATCAATGAGTAAAATGCACAAATATTACTTAACCCACCTGGATTCATGTTTGGTGACACACTCCTTCTTCAAAATATCACAGCCAGTTGTAAATAAATTGACGAACTTTGCCTTGATACATTCATCACAGAACATCTGTTTTAACTTTTTGTCATATCCCGGCCATGGACGCCCAAGTTTCCAACTATCTAGACATTTTTTGGAATTTTTGCCCTGTTCATCATAATGTGGTGTTGCACTTGAAGCACTACATGTAGATGATGTTGGACTGCAAGGTTTATCATCGGGTTCAGTGACTGTATTGTCTGATGAATTTGTACTAAATCCAAATGCTGTTAATTTTTGTAACTTAGGATGAGATGATGAACATGCAACGTCTAACTTCAGTTTGCTCATGATAATGTTGCACTGGCGACAGATATAATTGTGATAGAGATTTTTTCCATTTGCTTTGTATTTATACACAGCAGTCAGTACTTCAAAGGTTATCAGTTTTCTATGAAGGTTCAGCAAAACTATTCTATTGGTATATGTAAAAAAAAAAACAACAGAAGGATTAGCCATTCAATTAATTGTATCTGTTCTATTCGCATCTTCATAAGTTGGTCAGTTGTAGGTATAGTTCAGTAGCATGATTGACTGTATCACAATATACAGTACTCAGCCCAGATGTCAGCATAAGCAGATTATGATGTAACAATGCACTGTAAAGATGGGGTTGTCAATACGAACAAAGGATCGTTTATGTAACAGATTGATTCCAATGCATTGCTTAGTGAAGTTTGTGGCTTCCTTTCGTTCTCCCTTTTAATTTATCCAGTCCAAATCCAAGATTGTATGTACAAATTAAATAACCAAAAAGTCTGTCGCCAAAAAAATCGCCAGATGGGATATTTTTGTTGCCAATAACGAAAAAAAATTGCAATTTGTGACATTGGTGAAGTCCAGGACAGTCCCTGGGTATCTTTTTGCCATGGAAGTAATGAACGAGGAGCCAGAATAGCTCGGTAGAACATCAGATTTTTTATTCAAGGAATCTTGGGGGTTCATTACCCACCCAGGCCAGTCCCGGTCAGTTGACTTTGTGTGTCCTTGGGGAAGGCACTTGGCTTCCAGTTCCTTGTTATGGTGTAACCATAATCTGTTTAAAAATACTATAAACAACAACCAATAACATTAGCCATAAAAGAATCACATATATTGGTTTCTCTATAAGACCCAATTTTAAGTTTTTATAATGGGTGTTGTTATTGTTGCACGCCAGTTCAAACATACCATGGAAAAAGTGAAGAATGGACCATAATTATGTACAACCCTTTGTGCTTTCCTTTTTCAGATTAAGACCTACTCACTAGATATGACCATTGTGAAAAGAGAGGAAGAAGGTTCCACATTTACAGAAACCTTGACCACAACTCTTTCTCATGTGGCAGAGAGGAATGCTGTCAGACCAAACTGCAGCTTTGTCAATATCTTGTTGTGTGGCATATCCATCTGGAAAGGAGTAGAGAGTGCTATGGCAACAGTTTTATTGGAAAACCCCCATGGACATGGCTTCCTTGATGCAGAGAAATTGAAACAACAGGTAGGTTATTAATGGTTGAAATGCAATTTTGCATGGATTTAAGTTCTGAAGAAGAAAGGGATCATGAATTGTAAGATTTGGTCTGGTTTTGTATGCCATTTTTAAGCACATGATAGGCTATGCATGGAAGCCAGTATATTTGGTGAAGGAAAAACTATCAACCTATGGGAAACTGCTGGAAAGCTTTCAGATATTGGTTGAACCAGACAGGGATGAGATGTGTGTGATCTGTAAAGATGAGCGACATGTACCACTTGGCCACCCATGAAATGTGAGACAGAATATTTGCAGTATCATTGATCATTATTTTATTTTCCTTTTATTTTGTATTCATTTATCAAAGTTTTATTCTAGATTTTACATTTTCAGTTTTCTAGTTAAATGTGTTTAATATGGAATGTAGTTAATCCTGTTTAGATCAGCTTTTCATTTGACTTTTCACTATATTTTGCATGGAAAGAGAGAAAACTTGAGGGTCATGGTCATGCAGAAAATGCAGTGAGATATTGTATTTAATTATAAATTTCCACAACAGTCTCCTATAGTTTTATGGAGCTGGTGAAATTATCTGTCTGAATTAGGAACTCCATTTAACAACTTGAGACTGTAATCTCTTCCACATTTCTTACAGATTCAGTCCCTGTTTGGGATCAGAAGCAGCAGTGTCACACTATACACAGACTTTAATCTCAAACAAGAACTTGATCCTAGTAAGGATCTCCACAGTCTTGATGCCAGTACAGTGTATATCTCCTTAGCCAGTGGAAAAAAGAGTTCTGGTCCAGCAGCACCTCTCAATATCTCCTCCCCAGTATGCCACTTTGCCAATCTGGAATTAACCTGCAAAGCCAGTAGCAAAAGGAAAGCTACATTGCTGTTGGAAAATCCAAGGGGAAACTGCTTTACTCTGGAGCAGTTACAAGAGCAGGTTAGTTCTAGTCAGTGTTGTGAGTGGACCATTGTTAAAATGAGTAACAAATCTTGAGAAAACATTAGCAAATTGACAGAACAAAGGGGGCTTGGAGAAGGGGGGGGCAGTTGCTTCAAACACCAGGAGAAAGGGACACCATTGGTAGCTCATTCTCTGCATTTGAAATTTTCATAGTAGTTCACCTTCAACCAAGTTTAACAGCATGTCTTCACAAAACTTGTCTTTACTTGTTTGGAGGTAGGAGGTTTAGCAGCTGACATAAAAACTGTTATGTGTAGCAGAGTAGGGGCACCCCTAAGGTACATTGCTCCCAGGTACATTGGGCTGCAGAAGCAAACCAACAAAGCATTCAAAAATGATTTTATATTATTTATTATCTATTATAAAAATATAAAAAATTATTGCAACATTTGAGTTCTTTAGAATCCAAGATGAAGATCTTTGATAAATGATATATCATGAAAACATTGATTGTTAATTACCAATATCAGTAAGTTTTTTTCTTGGAGACAGCAATAATTTAACACAGTTAGTTACAGTAATTTGGTGAGTATAACATGCAGTGCAATTTTGGACCCAGAAAGAGGTCCAAATGTAATTTTGTTATATAATGTGCATGTGATATAATACATTTCAGAATCTTGGGGATTTCTCTTCATTGTGTAGCATTAGTCAACCATTTTACTCCATTTTGATTGTGTGACAGTCAGCCATTTTACTCGATTTTCATTGTGTGATAGTAAAATATTTTAGTCTGTTTTCATTGTGTGACATGTGCCAACCATTTTAGATGGTGTATTGATTGTCATTTCTTAGTGTTTAATTGGTTTACCATAAAACAGCCCTTGACTGTTTTTTTTTTGTTTTTTTTGTTGTCAGTACTTAATAAGTGTACAAGGTACCTAATCATTACCAATAATTGTTTAACAGATCCTATAAAATAAATCAAAGATTGGCTCTGGTGAAATGATACAAGGGGTGTTAAAAAAGTTCTGAGTATTAGTGCACTGTACAACAAAGTGAACAGTAGTCCCATGTATACACACTGTCTCTGTCTGATTATCCGGTTTTTAAATGCCATGAGTGGCCAAGTGGTCTAAAGTGCTCTCCGTTATGGATCACTACCATCTCACCTCTGTCTGCATGGGTTCAAGTCTAGCCAGTAGCTTCTCGTAGGTCAGTGGTTCTTCCCGGGGGTTTTCCGGGTTCTTCCTCTGCCATTATTACTGGCCGCCATGCATAGCCTATCATGTGCTGAAAAATGGCGTTAAACACCAAGCTTACTGATGGGGCCCCAAGTGGCTGAGTGGTCTAATGCACTCTCCGTTACGGATCACTGCCATCTCACCTCTGTCTGCGTGGGTTCGAGTCTAGGATTCGGCCAATGTGGGTATGTGAGAAAGCTTGCCAGTAGCTTCTCGTAGGTCAGTGGTTCTTCCCGGGGGTTTTCCGGGTTCTTCCTCTGCCATTAATACTGGCCACCATGCATAGCCTATCATGTGCTGAAAAATGGCGTTAAACCCCACAACAACAACATCATGCATGGTGGCTTTAAGATCATTTGCCCTTTAGTGAATCTCTGATAATGGAGTTCAGTCAGGAGTCAGAGAGAGGATGTGGCAAAGTTTGTGCTGTGCTTCTTCAGGAAGTCTGTCACTACAGTGGATTTATGCATTGTCATGTAGTAGATGAATACCATGGGTATCAGTATGGATAGATGAATACCATGGGTATCAGTATGGATAGATGAATACCATGGGTATCAGTATGGATAGATGAATACCATGGGTATCAGTATGGATAGATGAATACCATGGGTATCAGTATGGATAGATGGTTTAGCAGTGTTCCACAACATCTGGAAACACTTTGGAGGCATGAAAATGTCCTGTGGCACTGGCAGTCAGACAACTGGAGCTTTTGTATTGAAAAAATATTGCTTGTAAAATTGCCTTGGCAATCCAACTACATCAAGCAATTTGTGCTCTCTGCTTGTTTTTTCCAATCCAGAGTATGATTTTCTCTTTAATTCAATTGTTTCATCACCAAAGACAACTTCATTCAAACATCTCTTGTACCTATATTCTCATTTACTCAGTTGCTGTTTGGTGATTTAGTCTGTCTTTGATCAGCTGTCAACATATGCTGAACCCATCTGTACAAACCCATTTGAGTTTCAGACATTTCTTCGGTATATTTCCACTGGTAATAGAAATATCTTCCACTGCATGTCAGGCATCTTCATTAATCGCCCCCTTCACAGCAGCCACTTCTCACCCACCAGTGACAGAGAACAGTCTTCCGAATGTAGGTCTTCTTTCATTGATTAATGACCATCTTTAAAATTACTAAACAACTTTAAAATTTTTGCTCATGCCAAAATTACATTCATAAACATTATCCAAGTTGGCCGTAATATCATTTGGAGAGTATAATAATAGTGTTGGGATTTTGTAGCATGGTCTTTGTTCAGTAGCAGAATTGATCTCCGATATTTTTATGTCACTGTCATTTACCTATGTTATATTGCATGCATATATCTGCAGATGTCTGGCATGCTGCACATGAAGCTGCATATAATTTTATTTAACATTCTTTTGTCTGTTGGTCGGCATTAAATTTATTGACAGAAGAAACAAAAAAAGTAGTAGCAAAATATTTAGAACCTTTTAAATATCCCTCGTATATTCCCAGTTTTAAGGATGGCACAAAAGATCTGTTTTAAGTTTTAATGTGTGCCTTATCTGCTTTACTACGGAGTTACATCTATGTCATCAAATCCCTAAAATTCCTCTTCATCCATGTCATTGTGTCCTCTGTCATCATCTTCGGTGTTTTTGCGTAAGAAATAGTTCTCATGTTTGTCCTCACTTTCAAGATTGATCACGGTGTGAAAGTTTATGTTCAGTGTTTGTACCTGATTAGCAGTGCTGAATAAACATTTTTTTGACACACAAGCCCAGGACAAATGGCTTAAAAAAATGTCCTCTGCCTATGTATGAAATATCCAGATTAAACCTAACAAACAACCACAAGGCAAAAGAAGATGCCCAGAAAGTTTAATGTCTCCAGATTATGAAATGTGCAGCCAACTAGTTGCAATCAGAATGAATTCTGAGAATGTGGAGGAAAACTAGGAATCTTTCTGAGACTTTGTACTCTGCTGCATCCAAAGCTTTCAGTTCCACCACTCACAAACATCAAAATTCGTTTGATGACAATGATGCTGCCATTCAGAAAAACATTGGCTAGAGAAGACCTTTTTAGAAGACGACACTTCATCATCCAAGAAGTAGCCGTCAACAAAATCACTAGGACTGCCCAGTGCAGAGTCAAAGAGTTGCTATACTTGTGGCTGAGCAATGAGGCAGATGAGATTCAGTTCTAAAAAAAGACAGGAATTACATGAGGAACTTCTATGAAGACAATCTGTGGGACATAGTCATTAGGAACATCTCTAATACTGTGTGTTGACAACACAACAACTGCTCGCTGATTAAGAAAAGATACTTCAAAGATGGGCAGAACACTTCAACAACATCCTCAATCAACAGTCATCTCTGAGTGAAGAGGCAGTTGATCAACTGCCCCGAGTGGAAATTAACATATTATGCATTGATTGTCCAGATTTGTTTGATTCAGAGAAAGCAATTGACCTGCGAAGCATATGAGCAGATGCAGTACCAGATTACACAGAAGCTGACTGAACTCTTTCATTCAATGAGAACTCAAACAAGGCTGCATCTATCATCTACTTGTACAAATGGAAAGGCATCACAATCCTGTGACAATGATTGGGACATCTCCTTGCTATCAATAGCTGGTAAAATACTTGCCAGAATTCTGCTGAATAACCTTGTGCATCACATTGATCTAGGGCTCCTGCCAGAGGATCTGTGTGGCTTCAGGAAAGGACGATGGATGGATCACATACATGGTGTGTTTGCTGCTCATCAACACCAGATGAAATATCAGGAACAAAACTCCAACAAGTATGTGATATTCACTGACCTGACAAAACCCTTTGAAACAGTTAGCAGTGGAAGGCTCGGAAGGATCATGGCAAAATTGGTTGCCCAGAAAACTTCATCATCGTGATTCAGCAGTTCCATAATGGCATGATCACTCGTGTTGTGGATGGTGGCAGATCATCTGAACTATTCACAGTCATCAATGGAATCAAGTGTTGGCTCCAACTCTCTTATTATGATGTTCTTGGCCATCCTTCCCTGACAATGACACTATTTCCATAGAAAGATCCAGGTTCATACAGTCTGCAAGTTCATGGTTTGTAGTAACCACAAAATTCATGATCATTTGTACCCCACAGAAATTGTTGAATTATGTAACACAAATACTGTTGTTTTCAAAGTTGGTAAGTATAGATATAGTGAATAAGATAGCTCTTCATTCAACAGCTATTTTAAAATGATTGAACTTAGAAGTTGACTATTTCATAAATTTAGCAATAGGACTACAAGAAGAAAAAACATTGAAATTATTACTGCACTATTTGAAAAGTAATCTGATAAAAATGATATGAATCTTCTTTTTTCTTTCAGATATATGCTATTTATGAATTGGATGGGATGAAGATTCGTCTATTTTCTGATGAAAGCCAGAAAATGGAATTGACCCATGACACTGTACCTGATATTCTGTCTCTTCATTCGTCCACCATTTACGTTTCCTTGTGATGCGGCCAGAATCCTGGAATAAGATGGGATGGATTTTTTAAAAGTAGTTTGCAATGATATCTAGAGCGTTCAAGTCACTTTCTTAGATTGGAGGCAGTGATTTCTTATTTCTTGCATATTTGGATTTTTCGAAAATAGCTTTGTTTCACAGTTTGAATTTATGATGTTTGAGATGCATGAACATTATTTTTTGAAAATTAAATCAACAGATTTTCGTATCTTACTGTGTTATTTCAGTACCATTCATAGAATATATATATATATAATTTCAATAGCATGATAAATATAGATATGTGAGATATCAATTTAGATTTCATATTCTTTAAGAAGCAATTTAAATATCACTGCAAAGTTACTTGGATACTTTTGATTGAATATAATTTATTAAATTCTGTTCGCATGTTTGGTGTTTTGTGTACGTGTGTCAATAAGTTTACCACTTATAGCTCCTATTTTCTCTGCATGATATATGTAAAGTGTTTAAAGTGCCATTAACACCAACAAAAACATTCCAGGGTCTAGTTGTTCCTGCATGAAAATAGTTCTACTTGGACATCCAATATGGCCACTACCATGGCCATTTTGACAATATTGTAATTGCTACTCATCCTCAACTGATGGGCATATCATCATGATGGTTTCACCTAAAGACTTATTAATATGCCTAGATGTCTAGTTGGTCCTGGAAAAAATGGTGCTGATCTGAATTCCAATAAGACCAGCAGTGCAGCCATCTTGAAACTAAAGTTACCAACTCTCATCTTGAATGGAATTTTTTTTACCAGGAGGCATATTGTGATATTAATTAGTCCTAAATGAAAAATGGTGTAAGTCTAATATTCAATCTTGGCATTGCTGGATGGATGGATTATCCTATCAGCAGGAAGTTATCATTACAAGATTTCTTATAATGTCTAGTTGGTCCTGAGTTAAAATGATGCCAATCTGACATTTAGAATAACCGCCGTGGAAGCCACCTTTAAAATCTTGTAGCAACCTCCTGGATGAAGGGCCATGTCAGGTGGGGTTAAATGCTATCTAGTTGCTACTAACTGAAAATGCTGCCATTATGATGGCTTTAAAAATCTTGTTGCTGCTGCATCTTATAATGACATGTTGGTCTTAAAAATGAAAATGGCGCTGATCTAACATCCAAATGTAACCAAAAAGACAGCCATCTTGAAAATCTTGTTTTCACTAATCCTAAATGGAAAGTAAAATCAACAAGGGGTTTTTACCAAAAGACTTCTAATGCTATCTAGTTGGTCCAACATGAAAATTGCAGATCTGTCATACATCCTTGCTACCACAGCAACCCTCTTGAAAATCTTTTTATTGCTACTACTCCTTTTGAATGGATGATCATGTCGACATGAGGTATATATATGAGGTGTGTACACAAAAAGTTTAAAAGACGTCTAGTTGGTTATAACTGAAAAGTATGCCAATCAGTGATCTTTAAAATCTATTATCTCTATATAACTGTTAAGTCGCCAAAAGACTTATACTGATCTCTTGTTGATCATAAATGCAAATGGTGCCAATTATATCCAGTATGGTAATTACAGTGGCTAATTTGACAATCTTATTATGGCTGAAGAATGTTAGAGATGGTTTCAACCCTTCTTGGTCTTATGTTGTATTCCTTTTTAGCCAATAGTGCATTAGTCCCATCAAGGGACTCATCTACTACATGGTACAACTGGTTCTCCCCAGTGACAGTTGACCTTCCATAATTGATTCTTTAAGTTAGTTGGTATATAGGGTGTGCATACAGTACAGTAAAGGATGTTCAGGACATAGTCTGTTGGAGATATGGATTTGGGTTACTCCATGAGTCATCAAGTTAATTTGGGTGACATTCATTTTCAAAATGAAAAACTGAAAATACAGGTAAAGACATTTTTGAAAAAGATTTGAAAGTAGGATCTTTGCAGAAATTCTGCCTGTACTGAGTTAGAGACCCTGATTGCGCTGTATAAAGATTCCCTAGTTTTGTGCATCATTAAAAACATAAATTATCATGATGTAGATTTTCAATATCCTACCACTGTGAATTCATTTATTTTCATATCAGTGTTTGTGATTTTGTGAAAGAAAGACATTTGCACTTAAGATTGACTTTGTGTGATAATTAAAATTGTGGGTTTGTGTGAATAAAAGACAGTTAAGTTTGTGGGTTTTGTAAGGGGGAAAAGACAATAATTAAGATAGTGGATTGGTGTGAAAAAAGAGATTGGTACTTAAGTTTGTGTGCTTGGGAAGGGATGCAAATAGTTTCAACAGAAGGATCATTGTTCATTATTCAATTCATGGCCTCTAGCAGGTATAAAATCTATGAAAATTCTTACCCTATATAATAATTAATTCTCAGTACAAGGAAACCTGGATATAATGCAATGGATAGGGCCTGCAGAGTGCCACAGTTTTATATAACATCTTGTGCATTACTGAGACAAGTCATTTAACAGTAGAAAATGTTACAAATATAGTCTCTACACTGTACAAGATGGGGTAGGGGAAGCACAATTGTGGACTTCATTGGCATAATTAATAACTTATATTGATTAATATTAAATGAGAAATAGCGATTACATGTGTAATATATAAATTTCTGCAGAGGACCATGCATTGGTACATGTTTGTATAAAGAATATGAGCAGCTGAAATAATTGACATAACAACAGTAAGTATTGGGACAGGGGGAAAAAAGATTACTTTGTATGCCCCAAGACTTGTATATGCCTGTAAAAATATAACATTTTTGGAATCACAGTACTTATAGACATACAAATGTCATGACACGGCAGTGACCAGCTCATGTTTAATAAAATGTTATATACTACTATGTTTTTATGTTATTATTTTGCATTTATCTGATTTCTCCAGCATGAAAGAAAAAATGAAGACAATTCAAAGGCCATTTTGTGTTTAACAGGAAATCCATACTATAATGTATTACTGCGCGTATCATGCTTAGCGTCTCTTACATCCTTGTTTATTTTAAACAATATCAGATGCAGATTTTGCCGTATTCATCATTTTTTCCAAATCTCATTGTTCCAGATTACAATTTAGCTATACTTCCATTGTTGTTTTATTTACTTTGTTCCACTCATGATTTGCATTTTTTTCAGTGACATAAATAATCCTTCAAAGTGATGTAATCTATATCAAAAGATAAAGGTTTAATGAATATTTTTAAATATATTAGACATATAACCAGCATAAATTTTCATTGATATTTATTTATTAAAGAATGGCCATAATATAGGTTAAAGTTCAGAATATAGATTGACAAGATCATCATCGATCCATTTTAGTTTTTTGTTTTTGGCTCAACACAAAATAGTAATTTTCAACACCTATTCATTCCACTTTTGATTTTGGAAAACCAGTTGGTATTTGTGTTCTTTTAACTATGATTGGTGGATTTTATTTTGTTTTCCACGAGAAATGCAGGCCAGTTAATTGTTAAAACCCTGAAACTGGCTTGGGTTAAGAAGGAGTTTTGCCAAAGATAGTTCCTGTACTCATTTGTTTTATATCAATCATCCTTTTATGGACTTGATGTACATAGTTTTAACAAGATTGCTGTAGCTGAGAAAACATGTACTTATTTAAGGTTGCTTACATCAAAGCAAACTACTACTACATTTTATTTTCAAAGCATTATTTCATAGACATTTTTATATCCTGTTTTAGAGGCATTATATAAGTTTAATGCAGTGATGTAAAAGAATCACTGTCAATTCAAGTGATTAACCAAGGACTGTTTTCATCATTTTAATACTGGTACCACATTTTAACAAGTTAGGTATTTACATTTTCAAGGCAAATAAAGTAATTAGCAAAACAGGAGAAGTTACTGTTACTATGGATACAGCATCATGCTAATGCTCAATGGTTGTCATCATCTAATGAAATTATCCATATCTGAAATAGGTAGAAATGAAACCAGAAGAAATGAAATATATTAAGTGATTTTTCAAATAAATATTAAATTTTAACGTGCCTATCTAATACTTGATATTATAGTATCTTAACAACCATGAAGTGTTATTTAAAAAAAATAATGTTGATTGTTAAAATATACCACGCGATCGATAACAAAAAATGCATTATCGCAAGACTTACTGTTCATGAAAAAAAATGTTATAATTTTTTGTGTCTTAACATTTATATGTAAGAACTGAATTATTTTCGAAAATAATTAAGGGTGTCCCAATATGTGGAATGTGTACTTGCCAACTAACCTGACTATATCCATTACAGAAATCTTGTTCCTTTATTAAATGAATATGGATATGGATGGAATACAGTATGGAAAATAATTGGCAAACAAACAGCAAGAAGCTATATCAAACACTGACCAATAAATTTGCCTACAAGACCCTACAAGAAATTTCCAATATATGGGTCAAAAATTCACCTTGAGAAAAGTATTCAGAATATTATGGTGTGTCAAAAACTTTAAAGAAAAGTTTTCTTTAAATTTCAGCATTGTGAATGATGGAGATTTTAAAAAAACTCTTCCCTCGCAGAGTTACAAGACTCGTTGGTCGAGTCCATGACACTTCACTAGAACTAGAAAATGTACACCATCAGCTTCTGTAACACTTTCCCTCTTAGTAAACTTCTTAACAATTTTAGCAACATTTGGGAAACGTGACTTTCTGCCATCATGGCAAGAAGCAGCAGTTGTATCAATACCTGAATCTAAAAAGGACCAAACTGACCCTTCCAACCATCATACCCTGCCATTAACAAGCAATATATGCAAATCCTTGGAACGAATGATAAATTATAGACTTGTGTGATATTTCAAATCCAACAAACTTTAAACTGTTCAGTATGGATTCAGCTGTTGGAGAAGCACAATTGACCATCTCTTCAGACTTGAAACATTTACTGAATAAACTTTCATGAAGCGAAAACATTTAGTAGCCATCTTTCTTTCTGAAAGCTTCTACACCACATGTAGATATGGTGTAATGGACTACCTGCTCAACCTAAATTCAAGTCACCACCTACTTTATATCCAATTTTTTTAAAAAAGTTTGTACCATGTCCAGATATGGGTGTACTTCACAGCAGCATATTGTCAATCACCCTTTTTAACGTCCAAATTAACAATATAGTGAAATGCCTTAATCCAGGAACGGACTACTCATATGTCAATGACTAGTTTGTAGCTCAAAGATTACACATACTATTCAACATCATCTAAAGATGCACTGATAGTTAACAATCGGTCAGAAGAAAACGGGTTCAAGTTTTTGCAATCCAAAACTGTACTTCTGCTAATTGCATGGAATTCATGATGACCCAAAAATCTGTTTTGACAAGCACAACTGACAATCATGAAACATTTATTAGAGAAGCATTTAGGGGGAGGAGTAGACCATATGGTCTTACTCTAGTTTTAGAGGACTTGAGTAAAATCTGAACTTGGCTAAGTCTCGGGCGTGTCTGGATCGGGTTGTAAATGTTGCCTGCAGAAGTTTGATCTGATCAGGGACTTGGACATTTCATAGAAGCATTAAGAACTTCCCTTTCAGAAAGTCTATTTGTTGTGGCAAATGAACCACCATTTTATCTCAAACAAAACCAAACTATCTTTTGATCCATATAATCTACCATACGATGCTGCCCAAATGAAATCTTGAAAACTCTCAAGCCATTACTACACCCCTTGGCACCCTCAAATAAAATCTTGAAAACTCTCAAGCCATTACTACACCCCTTGGCACCCTAAAATAAAATCTTGAAAACTAAGTTTCATTTCACCTATTGGCATACAAATTAGAAAACTGCTCAAATTAATCTTGTCAGTACTGCACAAGTCTGTGTTCCAAAATCACCATGCTTGTTATGAAAACTCACCAAAACAAAATGTGATCTTTGATAATTCAAATAGTCTTCAACCAGTCCTTTTGTCTTTAAGTGAAATCACAGCTTCCTAAGAAAGCCATACATCCCTGTATTCAGATGGCTTGAAAGATGGACACAAGATTTAAATTGCAACATACCTTGGCACACACTCAAGCCATTACAACACCATTGGCTGTTATAGCACATTTACAAGCCAGTTTAGCACCATTAGCACATCTTTAAGCCATTCCAACACCCTAGGCACATTCTCAAACCATTACAACACCCCATGGCACACTCAAACCATTATAACACCCATTGGCACCCTCTTAAACCATTACAACATCATTGGCACATTCTTAAGCTGTTACAACAAATCTTGGCACACTCTCAAGCAATTAAAGCACCCCTTGGGACACATTCAAGCCATTGCAACACCCCTTGGCAAACACTCGAGCTGTTACAGCACCATTGGCACAATCTCAAGCTGTTTGAAAACCCTTGGCACACTCTCGAGCCATTACAACACCCCTTGGCACACTCGAGCTGTTACAACACCAATGGCACACTCAAGCTGTTAAAACACCAATGGCACACTCAAAACATTTCATCACCTTGGCACACTCTCAAGCTGTTACAACACCCTTGGCATCCCTCGAGCTGTTGCAACACACCTTGGCACACTATCAAACCATTACAACACTCTTGGCACACTCAGTCTGCTAAAACTCCTTGATAAATGAATTTGCAATGTGTATCTAAATATGTTGTATAAGTAAAGTGGGATGATTTCAGCTGACACTAGCTGATCTGTAAAAGACGTCACTGACATGAGATAGCCTATTTATAAGCATGTGAAGTGTTATTACTGAAGTCTACAATTTTCTATCTATACCATTGATATAATAGAAGGGGAAACTTTGAGTGGGATGCCATACCCTGGGCAAGGTATTTGTGACAGAGGGCCAGTAGATAGGTTCATTGAGCATCAGTCGGCTATTGCCAGCCAAAACTAAAAAACAATTAATGCATTGAAAATAAACAAAATAGTTATCTGCATTATTGTGTAAATAACAATCTAACATTAAAAACTGACTGACACATTTGAAATGAACATTCACAACAAGATCTTGACTCACTTAAGGAAGGACCAGATGCTTAAGTAATTCTTTATGAAAGCATCTTACCATATCAGAACCAGCACTTGTGTGGGAACAATGTTATTACCACAAGAACTTTTATTAAATTGGGAGGTGAAAAATAGTATTTACAGTATCTTTAACTGCAGAGAGAGAGAGTACAGCTCTATGTACTGTTGCTCGACTTTGACATGTGTACTAGACTGCATTTAGTTTTAAACCAGATTTATGACCGGAAGAATTTTTGGACAGTTGGTGTCATGAAGTTTTGGCAAAATCAAGTCAACTTTGCTGTTTGGAGCATGATCACTGGTTAGGTGGCATTCTACAGTTTCATATTTTCCAGCCTTCTTCACTGGTTATACTGGCTATTTAAAAAATACCTTGTGTATCTACGGTATAATTCAAAAAACCTTTAATTCCCTTTATTTTGATGTATGATTGATGGGTGTAATATGGGTTATAGAGTATACAGCTTGGCCTTACTCCAGATGTGCACTTTTCAAAAAAGTGCTAGCTCCATTTGGTCATTTTCACTTCCTGAACTTCAGAGGTAAATTGTATAAAAAAAAGAGCCGATAACTTTATTTACGTTTTACATATTTGGTAATTCATTCATTGCACTTTCAGAAGCTGGTATTGTCTAGTCGCAAAATTCATTTTCCCTATTTTAATAGCTGCTATGGATAGTTTACTTTAGACTAATTCAGGCTGATTATTTAGCACAAGGGAGCAATCATTTTAGTTAGCAGTGTGTTTAAATCGTGTACAATTTCCAAAAGTACAATATCCAAAGAAATATCATCCACATTACATTAACGTAGCATAGAGGTATGCCAATATTCTCTCCATTGTGCATGTTTTAAATGCAAACAACTTCACCTTAACATATGTCACTCTCTCAAAAGTACAAAATAACTGGTGAGCTCCCCCTTATGGCTTTGGGGCCCCCAGTGGTCTAAAGCACTTTCCATTATGGATCACTGCCATCTCACCTCTGTCTGCGTAGGTTCGAGTCTTGGATTCGGCTAATGTGGGTATGTGAGAAAGCTTGCCAGTAGCTTCTCGAGGGTCGGTGGTTCTTTCCGGGGATTTCCCGGGTTCTTCCTCCACCATTAATACTGGCCGCCATGTTTATCGTGTGCTGAAAAATGGCGTTAAACCCTACAACAACAACAACAACCTTATGGCTTTACTGTCTGCAGCCACCTTTTGTTGGAACAGCAAGAGGGAACTGCCAGAGATAGTGCACAGATTTAATCAGTTTCATGTTTACTACCAAGTGAAAGAAATTCTGACTCGGATGTGGTATCCCCATCTACTTCAAGAGAGTGTAGATATGGTTGCCTGTGAATGCTTTTGCAATGTGTTTAATGTGGACAAAAACAATAGAAGCATAGCAAAAATCGACACCTGGCTATGTTGCATAGTGTCGACAGCGGCCATCATCTGGTCCATGATACATGGAACACAAACACACGTTTGAATTTTCAAAGTGGACTAGTTTGCACATTATAGTCCAGGCAGCAGGGCTAAAACTTTGCATTTTCATGTTGGATAAGTTAAATTTACTGTAGGCAGAGTTTACAGTATTAGTGCTGAATGCTAAGCTCATTGGTGGGACCAGGAAAGGCCTTTAATGTATAAAAACTGTTATTGCAAATTTTGAAGATATAGCCACCAGCATAGAAAATGCCCCCAAGTTGTTAAATAAGTACCAGGAATTGCACAGATATGCCAGAAGCAAGCTAGATTATGCCCTTGGGGTTGCCTTACATGATCCCAAATGACATGGAGTTTAAAGTTGGTACCTATGGGGCATAACAACAAACTTTTTATGGCAGATGAAAACATGTTGAGTACCAACCACAACATTAATTCATTAAGAGCTCCCACATGTGAAAGCATGCCACAACAACCACAGCCAACAAATGCTGAAAAGGTCAGCTTTGACCCCTCCCTTTCCAGACAAATTGTCAGCAGCACAAACCAACACCATGCAAAATGTACAGGAATCAAAAGAAGCTGAAGATCATGATGCTAACAAAGATAGTATTGCAGTGGGACTTGCAGATATTTAGTTTCTTCATTCTTGAACAATGAGGATACTATCCAATGCAGTCTTAGCATTCTGTCTGACGTCTGCATCTGGTAATATGAAAGCAGAGAATGGCAAAGACTGTGGCCTGTACTGTAATGATGAGCACCACCAAATTTGCATTGCCAGTTGTTTTCAAGAGGAATAGTGCCAATTATACCAGGCAGCGCTGCCAAACTCTTTCTGCAAGTATTTAACCCATTCTTTTGTACTGCTGGAGTCAAGGATGATGAGAGGCAGCCTTGATGTGCCTACAACACCTGTGATTGCAAGTACAATTTTATTTAGGGTAAACCTTAGTGCCATGAGAATCGAGGCAGTCATGATGTCCTGCTCACAAAAGATGGTTTGTAGTTGTTTGGCAAGACTTGTATTTTGTGGAGAATTTTGTTGATTGTATCCCAAATACTGTTAAATTTGATGCAAAATGCCCCTCATAAATTGTTGGCTATCTTTTGTTGAATCTTGCATACCTATGCCAGATCTGAAATGCAATCTTGTATCTCTTCGGTCTACCTTCTCCGGTATGACTAGACATCCAACAAGCTCTACAGTCTTGGCGAAGCTAATGAAAAGTGCACCATGGTAGGTCTGAAGTGTCTTGTTGAGGCATGTGATCTCTTTTATTGGTAAGCTGTCAGGTCACTTCGTTAGTGCTGCATCCCAAAACAGTATATCTGTTAGCTTGCTTGTTGTGATTGGGATTCATTCTTAAACCACTTCATATTTTCTCTGTGATTTGGCTGGTAGTAGCTCTACATGACCTAATGTCCATATGAAATTAACTCCCACTTGCTTTTGTAGCATGGACAAGGCCAAGAATTTACTTTGGTTGTTTTGTTTATTAATAGAATACAGCTCTGCCCCCACTTCAGTGCGAGGACACCACCATGCTTTAAAAGTTGAGACAGATGGTGTGTTTCCTAGAAAGGGTAAGTATTTGCAGTACACATTGAACTTAGCTAAGCATTGTTCTGGTCCCCCTCTGGATACATCTTGCTTCCACCCAGCTGGCATGTCGTTGCTGGCTGGCTGTATCTCATCTGTCTTAATGGCTTTGTTGTAATTGAGGTTGTATCTCATCTGTCTTAATGGTTTTGTTGTAATTGAGGTTGTATCTCATATGTCTTAATGGCTTTGTTGTAATTGAGGTTGTATCTCATCTGTCTTAATGGCTTTGTTGTAATTGAGGCTGTATCCCATCTGTCTTAATGGCTTTGTTGTAATTGAGGTTGTATCTCATCTGTCTTAATGGCTTTGTTGTAATTGAGGCTGTATCTCATCTGTCTTAATGGCTTTGTTGTAATTGAGGCTGTATCTCATCTGTCTTAATGGCTTTGTTGTAATTGAGGTTGTATCTCATCTGTCTTAATGGCTTTGTTGTAATTGAGGTTGTATCTCCCACAAGCAGATTCTCTATATGATCTCCAAAGTCAGTCATTTCAGAGTCTTCAGCCATGTTTTATTATTAATGTGAAATACTTGTCTGACACAATTACAAATCTTTGATGGCTGAACTCCAGTAGCATCACAAATTTTTTCTGGACTCCTAATGTAAAAGCAGTCTGGAGCACTGTCATTGTGACTAGTAACTTGAGCACCATAAACCAAAACCAGATGTTTTATTAACAAATTTCAAAACCTCACCAGCAACAACGTTTAGGCTAGTATTGACAGTTGTCAGATGCTAACCCTTCAGTTGTCAAAAAAAAAACCAACTCAGCAATGTCCTTGTCAGAAAGAATAGTGTGAAGTTTGCTGAAAAGGAATTGTCCTGCATTGACAATGCTGATATTTGGGGTGTCTACAAGGATCTGTGCCTGACAGAAAAAGAGTCCGCTAACACTGCCTATCAGGATATACAAACACCATGGTCAAGCATCTGTTAAAATGAATTAAAGTATAATATCTAAAGCATTCTTATTTTTGCACTTTTAAAATTAGTAGATATATTATGATCAGTCTGTTCATGTGTCCCTCAGTTTGTGCTCCTTGTAACTTGAGCTCTATTTATTGAATTGAGAAAGGTTGGTCTATTTCTGGTGGTTTAGCAGAAGTTTTATGACAATTCAACCTCCCAACATTACTACACACTGGATATACAATGAAGCAGAGGAAAATGTGTCCTCATTTCCCATGCTTTGCCCAAAGTGGTTGGTTCAAAATTAAAAACTTATGCATATTAACAGACCATCCCCAATCATATCCTTAGCTTTGAAGTTTCTCTCTGGACAAGTGTAGGAGTTGTGCAACATTATGCACGCACACTCACATACAGGTATAGGCAGACAATGTCACATAATTCCCACCATTTCCTCAAAAGGCACTGGGATACAAGGGACAAAAGGCACAGGGCTACACTAGACAAAAGGCATAGTAGGGATATATAAAGTGAAAAGGCACAGAGAACATTATCTCATTGTTTTTTTCAGTTGTCACTAAACCCCGAATGATGCATATATGCATATGCATTACCCACCCATCAATTCCAGCTCTTCTCTCATTGGTGCATACAATTCCAGAAATGCTGTGCACATATGCAGAATACTACAAATCATAACTATAGTCTGACGTCTCCATCTTAAATGGGATAGGAGCAGTTGTGAGATACTGCATGTGTTGAATCACATAATCCTCACTTTTACATCAAATAGTGTGTGTGAAATTAGCAAATGTAAAACTATTAATTTTGCATAAACTTTATTTCCTTAAAATTCTTCTGACCAATGTATTGCAGTAACAGAATAAGTAGATAACAGCATGGACTACAAATACTCTCCCTTAATTTCAAGAAATAATCGTCACTCTACATGCATGGATCTAATACAACTTATTTTTTCATTCTTCGATTTGTGCACATGTATTCATCTTTCTTAACTACATGCATCATACCTCATTACTCAGAGTAATGTAGTGTGTTAGGTTTTCTTTGGCAAATAGTTTTATTGTTTACAGAGTGCTTTGTAGTGAGCTCTCTGGGCTCACTGCTTTTCAGGGAATTTGGCTCTGGGTTTCCATTTTAAAACTAATACAAAGATCTCTATTTCTTGAAAACTCATAAAAACACTTATTGAAAAGATTACATCTCTGTTTTAGTTTAAATGCAGTACATTATTAGTTATTAATCTTCAACACATTCATTTCAATACATGAACATGTAATAAAAAGATCAACCTGGGATAAAAGAAAATGTATGACTATAAACCCAAGAATATCCACCAAAGCTCCATTTCTAGGTCAATCTGAATCAGAATCCTCCATTCTGTCATTTATATTTTTCTTTTCAAAGTCATCTATCTGTTTGAGTGCATCCATGTCATTAGTGTCTGCTGCTTCTGCTTCATAGTCATCAGGGGAGATAACTATTTCAGCTGGTTTCTGCTTAAGACCCTTGTTTTTGGAGATTTTCTCCCTCTGAAAATCAGTTTAATTGTAAATTAAAAGATACTGATATTTTGCTCTTTTAAAACAAATTTAAATTTCTAAAAAGAACTTTTAATAATATTTAATTATTAATATCTTTTTATATAGAGATTTTGATGAACCAAATATCTGACAGTTGCAGCTTAAACTCAGATGTGTTCAGTCATTTCATTAGTTTTCAAATTTAATAAAATGAATGCATTCTAAAAATAAAGTTGATAAGAGGCAAAAAAAGTGAAGGTTTATTCAGACTAAATTTTGTACACAAGAACAATTTTCCAAATTTCATTAAAATCTAAAACAAACCCTGACAGTTTTGAATGTAAGATCACCCCCAAAAATGAACCATTCTATGAAGATTTATACCCCTAATAAGTCAGCCTTAAAAATAAGACATCAAAACTTTGTTCACAGTTATTGTGCTTTAAAATCCTTATCATGTAAATCACAACAGAAAAAAAACTAATTTGTGTGTGTGCAAGATTAACACAATTCCAAATGTATCAATCATAATAGATTATGCAAAGAAAAGTAGTACATACAAAAAGTACACTACGGGTAAGTAATTTGTGAAATCTCTATGCTGCTAATTTGTTGCTAAACACAGTTAATGCATACCAGTTAAACACAGTTGTATGCATACCAGTTAAACACAGTTAATGTGTACCAGTTAAACACAGTTGTATGCATACCAGTTAAAAACAGTAAATGTGTACCAGTTAATCACAGTTTTATGCATACAAACTAAACACAGTTAATTCATACCCAGTTAATCACAGTTTTATGCATACAAACTAAACACAGTTAATGCATACCCAGTTAAACAGTTTTATGCATACCAGTTAAACACAGTTAATGTGTACCAGTTAAACACAGTTGTATGCATACCAGTTAAACACAGTTAATGTGTACCAGTTAATCACAGTTTTATGCATACAAACTAAACACAGTTAATTCATACCCAGTTAATCCCAGTTTTATGCATACAAACTAAACACAGTTAATGCATACCCAGTTAAACACAGTTTTATGCATACCAGTTAAACACAGTAAATGCATACCAGTTAAACACAGTTAATGCATACCCAGTTAAACACAGTTTTATGCATACCAGTTAAACACAGTTTTATGCATACCAGTTAAACACAGTAAATGCATACCAGTTAAACACAGTAAATGCATACCAGTTAAACACAGTAAATGCATACCAGTTAAACACAGTAAATGCATACCAGTTAAACACAGTAAATGCATACCAGTTAAACACAGTAAATGCATACCGGTTAAACACAGTTAATGCATACCAGTTAAACACAGTTAATGCATACCAGTTAAACACAGTAAATGCATACCAGTTAAACACAGTAAATACATACCAGTTAAACACAGTTAATGCATACCAGTTAAAAACAGTTAATGCATACCAGTTAAACACAGTAAATGCATACCAGTTAAACACAGTAAATGCATACCAGTTAAAAACAGTTAATGCATACCAGTTCAGTTAAACACAGTAAATGCATACCAGTTAAACACAGTTAATGCATACCAGTTAAACACAGTTAATGCATACAAGTTAAACAGTTTTATGTATACAAGTTAAACACAATTAATGCATACCAGTTAAACAATTGATGCATACCATTTAAACACAGTTTTATGCATACTAGTTAAACACAATGCATACCAGTTAAACACAGTTAATGCATAACAGTTAAACACAGTTAATGCATACCAGTTAAACACAGTTTATGCATACCAGTTAAACACAGTTTATGCATACCAGTTAAACTGTTTTATGCATACTAAACACAGTTAATGCATACCAGTTAAACAGTTTTATGCATACCAGTTTTCTTTCTTCCCTCCTCCTCATCAGCATTTGTTTGTCTTCATCCCTAGCTTCTGCAAATTTCTGTACACGGTTATATTCCTCAAAGTGCTCTATTGTCTTGGCTCTCACATAGAAATTTTGCAATACTAAAAGAAATAAAATGGAATGAAGATGGTTGATAATCATGTTCAGCTGAACTTTAAATAGTCTTTTGTGTTAGTTACAACTATAATCTGCCCTCACTGTAATGACAACATTTGTTCCCATATTCTGTCCAGTATAATGCCAACATTTGCTCTCATATTCTGTCCAGTATGCCAATGTGGATATGTGAGAAAGCTTGCCAGTAGCTTCTTGTGGGTCGGTGGTTTTTTCCGGGGTTTTCCCGGGTTCTTCCTCCACCATTAATACTGGTTGCCATGTTTAGCCTATCATGTACTGAAAATATGGCATTAAACCCTACAGCAACAACAACTGTCCAGTATAATGCCAACATTTGTTCTATATTCTATCCAGTATAATGCCAACATTTGGTCCCATATTCTATCTAGTATAATGCCAAAATTTGTTCTATATTCTGTCTAGTATCATGCCAATATTTGTTTCCATATTCTGCCCTCACTATAATGCCAACATTTGTTCTCATGATCTACCCTCATTACAATAGCTTGTTTCCATTCAAACAGTGCTTCGTCATGCAAATGTTGTACAATATGGTATTCATTAACGTGTCTTGAGCACAAAAATGTCTAAGATTAAATTAGATTAGACTAGATTAGATAAGATTAAATTGCATTAAATGAAATTTTATAAATGAACAACACATTTTTGGAATGAGAAAAGAAACATGCATACAGAAACTGGAGCAATTACAATTGCTCATCATTATGAATTTTCATGCCTTTATTTGCAATTCTACCCCCTCCCCCAGCTTGGAAGATGATTAGATTAAAGTATTATGACTAAATTAACTATATATATATATATATATATATATATATATATATATATATATATATATATATACATACATACATACATACATACATACATACACACAAACACACACATCTAGGTCATCAAATTTTTGTTTGTAGAACTGATTGGGATTACCTGGACTGAATTGGCCCAATAACAGTACCTTTCATTATATATCTATATTGTATCAGACAGTAATTATGCAAATATTAATGCTCTTTAGACATGAAATGTTTAAGAGCAGGTCTTGTGAACACAAGCATCAAAGGATTTTGATCAAGGTAAACTCAACTGATAAGATTTTATTAAGACAGTTTGACAGTCAATTGCATATGCCTGGACCCAAAATTGCCTTTGATCCTACTGCTATAAGTCTTTAATCATGCTTAATTGGCTTGGGATTTATGTATCACAAATATATTATCACTTTGCAATAATTGGTTGTAACAAAAAACTTTCTCTTTTAACAGCTTATTCTTTCCCTCTCTCCAAATTATAAGGATATTTTAGCTATTCATAAAACCATTATAATTTTAATTGTATTTGATGATATTCAGTTGTGAGTATTTATTTGTTCTGTTACTCTGTTGGCACTATGATCATCAAATTAGCTGAATTTACAGATGCATGCACATAATGTACTAAGTACTTATTTGGGGGTGGACACAGTAGTAGTCCATATACAAGCAAATAATCTGGATAATTAACATTTTACCATACATAAAGAAATACATGAAAAGAAAGAAACATACACTTGTTAAGAGAAAAGAACATTCATACTGAAACTAGAGCAACTGAAAATAACTTCCTATCGCAAATCTCCACTTTATAAATGCATACTATACCCTCATCACCCCCACCCCACCCCCATATTTCCCCCAATACAAAAGCCATCAAATATATGTCTCCCTGCAATAACTTCATCAACAAAGTCTGATCTGAATAATTTAGAAAATTTGATTGTAACGTAAATTTGTTATGTCTCACCTTTGGCCATGAATGACTCCACCCCACCCCATTTGCAGCCATGACTCCACCCCACCCCATTTGCAGCCAGTTACCCTAAGGGGAACATAACCACAAAGTTTAATCAAAATTTCCTTGTAACCACAAAGCTTAATGAAAATTCCCATGTAACCACAAAGCTTAATGAATTTCCATGTAACCACAAAGTTTAATGAATTTCCACCCAAAAGTTATGGAGAAAATGTGGTATGAGATAAACAGATGGACAGGCAAGGGAATCAAAATACACCAGCTAAGAATGGAGATACTGATACTGGGAACTTGAAGCATCACCAACAATCACTGGAATGAAAAACTGAATACCAGTACCACCATACTGTCGGTAAGTTGTAAAACTTATTTTTAGAATGTTCAAGTAATTCTAGTAAAAGATTATTATTTATAATTTTCAACTCATTCTTAAGCACAGAAGCTTGCAAAGTTGTAATGAAACACTGATAAATTAAATCAAAGCAAAACAATTATAATTTGTATGCACTGATATGTGGGAAATATTAGAAGATATGAACAATTACCAACAATATGTTAAGTATAACGTGGTACATATCCTGCACAAGGGGCCCCAAGTGGCCGAGTGGTCTAAAGCGCTCTCCGTTACAGATCACTGACATCTCACCTCTGTTTGCATGGGTTTGAGTCTAGGATTTGGCTAATGTGGGTATGTGAGAATGCTTGCCAGTAGCTTCTCATGGGTCGGTGGTTCTTCCCTGGGTTTTCCCGGGTTCTTCCTCCACCATTAATACTGGACACCATGCATAGCCTATCATGTGCTGAAATATGGCGTTAAACCCCACAACAACAACAACAACATATCCTGCACAGTTGCATTTTATGTTACCAATAATATGGTACATATCTTGTGCATAGTTGTCTTTTATGTTACAAATAATCTTGTGCATAGTTGTTTTTTATGTTACCAATAATATGGTAAATATCCCACATAACTGTCATATATCATTAGTTTTCTTATTTATTCCCTTTACATTTCATAAATCTGAATGTTCTCAAAATAATGCTTACCTGTTGAGTTCTCAGGTATAGAAGGTGCAACATTCCGAGCTGAAAGAATAATTTCACAATCAATCACAGAACTAATCAATCAATCACAGAACTAATCAAACAATGACAGTGTGACTACATAATATAAGTTCAGCATCTAAAAATAGTAATAAATTTCTTGGTTTTTGGTCTCAACACATAAAAATAGGATCAACAGTTTTATCAACAGGTTATCATCGTATCATTATACATCCTTACCTTGAAGACTCATATCTGCCATTTCTCAGGAAAGTCTCGCCAAATATTTGTCTATCTCACATTCCCCTTCAGACTGATTTTTTGCAGAAAAATAATTTTCCTATGCTATATGTTTTCTCACTCACACTTGTTTACACTTATTGTAAACTGAACAACATGAGATACCTAATGTCTGAACTGAATGACATGAGATAAAAATATCGCTACTAAATGTAATGAGATACCAAGTATCTGAACTGAATGACAAATACAAATGACATATACACATGTACCAAATACTGGCAGTGAATAACATGAGATACCTAATATCTGTGCTGAATGATATATCTATTATCTGAACTGAATAACATGAGATACCAAATATCTATGCTGAATCACATGAGATACCTTGTAAATGTATCTGTGCTGAATAACATGAGATATCAAATATCTAAACTGAATTACATGAGATAATGAATATCAGAACTGAATGACATGATATCTAATATCTGAACTGAATGACATGAGATACTGAATATCAGAACTGAATAACATGTGGTGTCTAATAATTGAATGACACAAGATACCTAATCTCTGAAATGAATGACATATCTAAGAATTAAACGACGTGACAGACCTAATCCAGGAACTGAATGACCCCACAAATATTGAATTTTAATGTATACATAGGATCTATTCATGGGAAATAGGAACAATTACAGAAATGTAGCAAAGGAAGGGCCGCAAGATTGGACCAGTTGTTGTTAAATTCTCTAGCTAAAATGGATCATGTCAGACAAGCAGTATATCTCAAAGGAAAACTAAACAACATAAAGAAACAGTTTCCAAAAGATGATGCAGAACAAGGAAAACTGATTTTGCTAGCTTCCAGGAAAACCAGAGATTGAAATTTGCAAGTTGAACTTCTTGCAACAGGCTTTACATTTGTGGCAAACAAATGAATGAATAGCAAGCAACAGTATATGTGAATGGACTCATTGCTCTTCCATGTCAAAACACTTCCAGGCTGACAGCTGATGTTAATACCTAACCTACTCTGTTTCTACTCCAGACTCTAATATGCTACTTGAGGCCCCCTTTGGATCATCAACAATGCACAATCTTAGTGACTGTACAGTTGGCCCACAAAAGGTCAGCATGAACCTGAATATGACAGTTGCTGTTGTGTATTAGCTAATACTGACTAAATTTGAACAAGTAAATGCTTATCAATGTCAAGAAAGTAAATATCTGGAATATAAACATGTACAATAATTATCATCCTGTACAACCAAGCTCTTGGATGGTTGCTTTTGTAATTGTGTGGGGTTTAAGACAAAAACTCTTATTACCTGAATTTTCTGAATTTATTTATTCTTATGATATTGTTACAACTGTTGCAATGAAGCTGAAGGACATAGATAACATCAATATCAATGATTGTAAGATAGTTATAAAACAAACAGACAGATTTATTCCACCATTCCAGGGGTATATTAGTTTATTAAGGATTCTCTCTGTGTGAGGGTACAGAATCAGAATCAGAATGTATCTTTTGAGTCAAAATGAAGCATTTACTGATTTAGAAAATATGTTTCTCTAACAGCTCAAGTCATGTGACTTTAATGCCAGAACTGCTAATTTATCAGATTATCAGATATTTGAAATAATCTTAATACAAACCAATTAGCTAAAATATTCAGTCTTGATAATGATGCAGTGATTCAGATAGATGGGACTAAGTGTCTAGACATATCTGGTACACCCCAGGTCTGATACTCACATTAAGACAAAAATAGAAATTGATATGGTGTGCATTTATTGAACTTTTGTAAGAATACTAATATGCACATGTGTAACATGGGTGGGTGTAGACACAGGAGTTGGAAAATGCACATCTAGTGACAAAAGTCTAACTGATTTTCTAGTAACAACTTTCAATGACTTCCATCTGTAATAAAATTTTGAAGTTCTTGATTATAATCCTTTGTTTTCAGACACTCACAGTGTTTTATTGTGCGACTTTTGAAGTAATCAGTCACATGTACTTCATGATTCTATCACAGAAAATAGAACTGGAAGAGTATGGGATTTAAGTAGAAACAATGAATCCCTGCCCAATATAAATGTTCAAAATCTGATTTTATCTTTTTATTAGCTCTGCTGAACTGACATTTTCTCAAAAAGGACATAGTTCTGCAAATACACACAAGAAAAAAACCGATTCTAAGCCATGGTTTGGCAATAAGAGTATGAAAATCAATAAATAATACTCATATAGGAAAGATCCCAAAATTAGAAAAACTGCAGAGAGTAAAGCTACAATGCTAATGGCTAGTAGACAGTGCAAAAAAAAAACCCTTGCATATCATTGCTTTCATTAAAAAAATTATTGCAAAGGAAAATACATCCTTTACAATCAAAAGATCCAAAGATATACCCGTACATGATAAATAATGTCAGCAAGAAAAGACCTATTCAAAGTATCATGGATGTTTTGAATGTTTCAAAGAAATTTGGTACAGATAATGATGACTGAGTATTAATTCCAATAATGGTACAAGCAGTGGTTGTGCTGTATCCTCCAAACATAAATGAATCTTGTATGGTAAATATGTAATGTTATGTAGCTTTTATTAGCAGATGTTGTATAATTACTTTGGCCATATTGTTCACAAGAATGGAAAGTTCTCAAATAGCGGATGTTGTATAATTACTTTGGCCATATCGTTCACAAGAATGTTAAGTTCTCAAATGACTTGAAAAATCAAGTATCTTTAGTTAATAAAGGTATCCAGTTACTTAAAAAGCATATACACAATTAAGATTTGACTATTGATTGTTAGCTAAACTGTTCAAATAGACCATTGCATTGAATTAACAAATACTTATGAAATTTGGGGATTTATATGATCTGACCTAGTTGAAGAAAATTTATCTTTCTTTCCTTAGAATTATATTGAATGTTAAAATTATGTACCTACCTATCTATAGTATATGTTGAACTTGGTTGGTTCCCCATATTGTTAACATTAAAAATTGCAACATAAACTATTGGGCAAGATTAGCATGTCACTATGAAGAAAAAATGTCTTGTATGTATTTTTCTTCTTAACAAATATTTTTGTGATAATTCCTATGACAATAAAATGGATACTTGAAGTAAAAGCTATGTTGGATCATGCCAGGTTTAGCTACACATGGAGAAATCAAAGATTTGTGTCATTTAAATGGCTAACAAAATCTGTGAGCTAAAATCCATGTAAGCTTGGACAATTAACATCAATAGATCATTTTAATGTCTAAAGTACAATTTATCTAAAACTAGTTTGGATTCAGAAAAGATCTATCTCTCATTTCCAAAAATATGTCTAAATGCTTAAATAAGTTTAAAACTACTAATCACAGGTTTCCTGTTGAAACTGGATCATGGGCTAATGTTTCCATCTGCTATAAATTATGAAATATATTGTACACTCTATGAGTCTCAAGAAAAAGGTTTGACTATCACCATCTTCTGTTTTGTTCTTATTTTCATGATGAATGACCAAAATGTATACCTCATTTTTACATTTCCAGGAATAACATTTATAAATACAATCTATTAATAAATACAGGTAACATACAACTCTTGGAAAATATTTGCAGTTTCTTATATTGTGATAGCCAAATTTTGTAATCCCTGTTAAGCATTATGTAACGATATCATGTGTTACATTCATGTTCTTTTTTCTTAGGTACCTCATATTTTGTTAGCCTTACAACCTGTGTGTAATATAATTTTGTCTTGTTTTAATACCTAATTCATAAATTCATGAATCACACAAAATACCTAATCAAAGAAATTAATTACACTAGATACCTAATCCCTAAACTTAATGTTATGAGATAGATAAATCTATGTCAAGACTTCAAGACTAAGTCTTGCATGTTTTCATAAAAACTTTCAGCTTGAGTAATATTTAGAGAAGATACCAGCACATAAACAAATTAAGTTTAATTTCAATTATTATTGATTGCTATCTATAACATATTCCCATCTGCTAAAACATATTTTGTATCTGAACACACAGAAATCAGAAAATAAAAAACTACACAGAAAATTATAAAATCTCACACAATATATTGTCTTATATAATATATATCTAATGCCTGAATAATATTACTAATATAAAGTTTACCTTTCATTTCATTGATTTCTTGAGCCATTGAAATAAAATACAGAAATGATCAAATGGAATTACAATTATGATATTTAAAACAAAATTCTGTAGTGATACTTTTTGTATACAATTTTTATTTGTATATCATATGGATGAAGGAGGTGGTGGTGCTCACAGTATAAGTACTGGTAGGAACATTTTGACAGTCAAGTCTCAAATGTTGCACCGTGAGTTCATGGGACATTTTCCCACCCCAAACTGCCAACTTTAACATCTGCACGTCTTGATAATTACTAGGTGACAAAGGTACATAAAATGTCCACTTGATAGTTCATCCAATGTATAACACTAGGTCTAGGGGTTCAAGTAACTATCTGAAATCAGATTTTATCATACCAAAATTTTGGATCAGGGCTAAACTGTTTGTGTCTAACTAAAAATGATCCTGATCAACATTGGAATGTCATTTTTAATACCAAATACTTGGACCTGACATTTAATCAAATGAGATGAGACAATTGTAATGGCTCTATTTACATTCCCAGGTGTTCTGGTCAGCCAACTTCAAACCTTAGTGACAAGGAATATGGAATGTCAAAAGATAAGTCAATAACAAGGTGTAAAAACTGATATGAAATTGCATAGATGCCCAAAACATCCAGCATAACTCCTCCACCCCCATGTTTTCAACATGTCAGTGCCCAATACCATTCATCAGGGACCCAGATCCACCACTACATGTATATCGTATTTTTCCTATTAATGATTTCAAGCAAATAGCATAGACAGCAATCTGTGGACACATTATACAGGAGTAATTTTGAGTCTGTGCTGATCAGAATTATTTTGTATTATAAACCATGCTCTTTGTCATTCTCCACATTTTGGAACAGGACTAGCAATAAAAAAGGCAAAAACAAATGCTACCCAAGAGAGTGCTATCCTGGAAAATTACTTGCTGGTTGACCTACAAATGACTTACCCACCTTTTTTATTTAATATTAACACACTATCACTAACATGGCCCACTGACCAGATACTGCTATCACTGGTTCACTGTGTTACATGCCAATAGCCAGGTCGAGGACTTGCCACCTGACTTGTTAGAACAGCTCTTGATTACCTTCATTACCTCACTTACCATAAAACAGCTGGAAATTCAAGCTGTAATAATTTCATAATTTCTCATCATGTATACCAAGTGATACTTTCTGTAAGTGATTACCTTTGCATAATGCCAGAGGTCATACAGGGCATAAGAAAACATTATGCTCAGTGGGATTTTCGTTTATATTTGTAATACAATTATTTAAACAAAACATAATATGTAAGAAAATATTCAGTCTCAATTTACGGTAGAAAACACTTATATAAAATATATAAAATGTACATTATTTAAACATTTTGCTCTCAAAAAATCCTACATGGAGGCTGTTTACTCATAATGAACTCTGACTGTTGGAGTTCTTCAGTGCGCAAAAACCAACATTGTGAGTGATGTGTCAATTCATTTATTGTCGTAAACTAACATATTCTGAAATTTAATTGTACTTTTATTGAACGTTAGTGCCATAATGAAGACTTTAATTTTTACATAAACTGCTGTGCTAATTATGAGGTTATGCTATACATGCCCTTGCTATCTGTGAATTAAGACTGTACATGTCATCGCATTACTTGTGTCGCTCTGAGCTACGGTCACTTTCGACGCGAAAATATGTAACTCGTACCTTGAGAACTAGGTGGTGCAACTTTTAAGCGTTGTTTGATGTCACTTGATACCAAACGCGATTCCATAGGTGGCTGTAACTGTATTGACTGCCAAAATGTTGTGGCATAATTGATGTCTTCATTTGAAGAGCCGGTGAATTCTACTATTTCAGGCTGTTGTGTTAAATCTATAACAGTAGACATGTTTGTTGTTATAAACAAATCCAGTGTATATTTAGCTTGATTCGGACGACCTCGGCTATTTCTGCCAGATCAAAGTGTGCCTGAGGTTTGACCCTTCGAATGATTGTTTTGTTGTTCTAGGGTTTAACACCATGTATCAGCACAAGATAGGCTATACATGGCGGCCAGTATAACTGGTGAAGGAAGAACCCTGGAAAACCCAGGGAAGAACCACCGACCCACGAAAAGATACTGGCAGGCTTTCCCACGTATCCACGCTAGCCGAGGCTTGGACTCGAATCCACGCAGACAGAGGTGAGATGGCAGTGATCTGGAACGGAGAGCACTTTGGACCACTCTGGGCCCCTCCTTCGAATGACCAAGTAGGCCTACAGCTTTGCAGGAAAATAAAACTACTTTGAAACAAATGTTAAAAATATAAACTAATTATTTCGATACACTGGTATGGATCAGACTTCTATGTTAAAGTTACATAATGTTATCATTTGCAATTTTTTTTTTTGTATACGTGGGTGTAATAATACTATACTTAATGCAGCTACCCTAAATATTCCCCAAGAAACAAACACTCAAACAAAACAATCAGTACCATGGTGGGATGATCAATGTCAAAAAGCACACACAGAAATTTTTTTTAAAATAGCACTAAACAAATATAAATGAACAAGAGACTCAATAGATTTCATCCAATATAAAGACAAAGACAAACACATCAAAGGGATCATAAAACTAGCAAAAGAATAAACATGGTAACACTTCTGCTCCAAATTGAACCTCAAACCTAACTCTAAACAAGTATGGGACAAAATAAAATCTATTCGGGGAAAAGCTATTAACTTAACACCTAAGCTGAAAAATGCTACAACCAACCATGACAAAGCTGACCTACTTGCTAACCATTTCTCGGTCATGAGTAGTAATACCAACCACACTAGGAACTTACAGGATCACAGACAGAAAGCTGAAACCACACGTCTTAACCTCTTTAAAGGCCTAGGGTCCAAGAACTCAGATTTAAATTCCGAAATCATCCTTTACGAATGGAACATAGCGTTAGGTTCTAAAAATGAAACCTCACCTGGGAAAGATCAAATTGGATATATCATATATCTCCTCTAAATTCAAACAGTCCTTTTAGCAATGTACAATCTGCATATCACCCTTGCCACAGTACTGAAACTACTCTTCTAAAAGTAGTTAATGACATTCTCTCTGCGTTGGATAGCGGAAAGATTAGAGTCCTCACCCTCCTTGATTTGTCTGCAGCATTTGACACAACAGACCATGATATATTACTTCACCGTCTCCAGCATGTATTTGGCATTCATGATAAAGCCTTACTGTGGTTCAAGTCCTACTTGGTCAACAGGACTTGAATTGTATCTGCAAATGGAATACACTCCAGCCCAGTTGATCTATGTTGTGGTGTTCCACGGGGGTCTGTTCTTGGACCTGTTCTCTTCATTATGTACACTCAGTCGCTCTCAAGTGTCATAGATCATCATTCAGTGTCTCACCAACTTTACGCTGATGACACCCAAATATACAAATCTAGCCACCCAACTGAAGTTGATGATACTATCCAAGGTGTAGAGAGGTGCATTTCTGATGTGAAATCATGGATGACATGTAACAAGCTGCAGATGAATGATGATAAAACTGAGGCCATTCTGATCACAACACAAAGACTTTCTCATTCACATCCTTTACTTCAAGCAATCAATATCAGCAACGCCAACATTAAATTCACACAATCAGTACGAAACCTAGGTGTTATTCTGGACAGTACTCTCACATTGCACCAACATGTCATGAACATATGCAAGGCTGCATATCTTGAGCTGAGACGCATCAGCTCAATTCGCAAATATCTTTCAGTTGATGCCACTAAAACACTTATGTGTTCATTAGTACTTTCAAGACTGAACTATTGTAACTCAGTTCTGTCTGGTTCATCTCAATATCTGCTCCAGAAACTTCAAAAAGTTCAAAACACAGCTGCTCGGATCATACTTAGAGTACCACGATCAGAACACACCTCCCCGCTGCTCTGTACCCTACAATGGCTATCTATTCGATCCAGAATCAAACACAAAATTTGCTCTCTGTGCTACGTTTCACTGTCGGACTCTAGTCCAACATACCTATCCGACCTCACCCATGTGTACACACCAGCAAGATACTTACGATCCTCTTCTGACAATCGTATACTCATTATTCCCACTATGAAAACAAAGTCATATGGACAGCGTTCTTTTGCATACCAGGCCCAGCAACGTGAAATGAATTGCCCACTGAACTTAGACACAAAGACACAGTGATCACATTCAAGAGGGCTCTCAAAACTCACTTATTACGACTGCAAGAATAAACTTAAAGACCTAATAATGTTTCCTACCTGAAATATTCTCAGCATGTTTTTTTATTTTTTTAATGTTTTTTTTAATTTCATGTTGTCTGTTTTTGTAATAATATTATTATATGTTTGTTTTTTTTATCTTATATGTGTTGTCTAATGTGAAGCGCTTAGAGCTTCTAAAGATTAGGCGCTATACAAAGTCCTCATTATTATTATTATATACAAAAATCTTCCAAACTACATTACAACAACCATTATAAAACTGCTCAACTAAATTTGCCAAAGCGGAAAACTACCACTCAGCTGGAAACAAGCAATTGTCATCCCAATCCCTAAACCAGGTAAAGACCCTAATAATATTAACTCGTATCGTCCCATCTCCCTCACTAATAACATGTAAAACGATGGAAACAATCCTAGCCAACAGATTAAAACACCACCTAGAAAGTAACAAACTCCTATAAGAAAACCAATGTGGCTTCCGTAACAGGCGCTCCACCACATATCAACTTTTAAGACTAGAAGCGGATACGGATATCAAACTAGCTTTCAACTCCGAAAGAAAATCAGACAGAGAAGTTACGGCAGTCTTTCTTCACCTTGAAAACGCGTTTGATCTTGTCTGAACCAAAGGATTGATTACAAACTCAACCACTTCTGAATTACTGGACGCATGTTTAACTGGATCGAAAACTTCCTAACAGGTCGCAGAATAATGACTAGAGTAGGAAACACCGCCTCAGATGAATACCCCCTTGAAAACGGTACCCCACAAAGGGAGTGTACTCAGTCCTATGCTGTTCAACAGCATGATTAACGACATTGACCTCAACCTAGCGACAAAACGGGTTAACATTTCCCAATTCGCTGATGACAGCGGCATCTGGAGGGCAGGAAACCCAGCTAGCAATCAAATAGTCAAAGAAATCCAGAAAAGCCTAGTTAACATAGGGAGATGGGCAGATAAATGGGGTTTTAAGATCTCACATGAAAAAACGGTAGCAATAATTTTCTCCCCTAAACGCAATAACCAGATAATTTAACCCAACTTCTGTGTTCAAAACCAGTTAATCAAATATGCTAAGGTAGTAAAATTCCTAGGTATGTTCTTCTATAAGCATCTATCTTGGAAACGCCAGATTGAACAACTAATTCAGAATTGCAATAAAGATATTAATCTCTTAAGAAATCTTAAAGGGACCACCTGTGGATCCAATCAAGAAACCTTATTAACTATCTATAGATCACTTATAAAGTCGAAGCTAGATTGTGGATGCCAAGTTTACATCTCGGCGAAAATAAACGTTACTAAACAAAATGGACACCATCCAAAGGAAGGCATTATCTGTTTGCACGGGCACTCTGCCATCGACATCATTGGACGAACTTCAAGTCCTCACCGGTGAACTGCCATTAAAAATAAGAAGACAGGAAATGCTCCTCCGATACTCCAATCGATTACCAAATCACCCCGACTTGCATCCTACAAAAGTAACCATTAGCAAATGCAACAAACCGTTTAGCCGCAAACTCGTTCCTAACCCATTAGATGGCAAACAAAAATCATAGAACTCGGGGGGAAAAGCTGTTGACGCTTGCTCTACAAGAACAGTACACTCACTCTCCTGACCCCGCCCCTTGGACAAACCCTATCCCTAGGATCAACACTAGAGTCACCAATTATGGAAACAAAATTGGAACAAGAATCTAAACTTAAAACCATCGTACCAATGGAAATATAAGACACCTAATCTGGCTTCGTAACATTTTTCTCTGACGGGTCCAAAACAACCAAATCCCCCAGAAAAGCAGCTGCAGTAGTTATTCCCGAATTCAACATACAAATGGGATCCAGATTACCAAATCACTGCACTACTTTCACCACAGAGTTCTGGGCAATAATATAATCATTAAAATGGATTAAATACCAAAAAGTTCCAAAGCAGTTATCATCTGCGACTCACTTAGTGTAATAGAATCAATCAAATCTCATAGCACCAAATCAAGAGAGCAATTCTTGGCTAGAGCTTTTTATATGCTTAAGGAATTATCCACAGCGGATCCCTGGTAATGAGATAGCCGACAAAGTCGCAAAAAACATGTTAGGTAACCCTAACCCTGCCCCACTCAAATATAGCATAACAGAAGCCCAAAGCATAACAAGAAACTATGTTAAACAGAAGTGGCATGAGCACCAAAGGCAGGATACTCTAATCTATTATAAAAGAAACTAATAGGTCCATCAAACCACCCAAAGTGAACAGCCTGGACCAAAAAGATTCAGTCGCATCGTAACCGGAAAAACAAAATTAGTAGGAAGGTTTGGCAAACATCTAGGACCCACGCCTGATAATATCAAGTGCTATCACTGCGAAACCATTGAAGACCTGTCATATATATTCAGTAGCTGCTCAAAATATCAGGAAGCTAGAATGGAATTTCAAAAAGCCCCCACAAAATTGGAATCTCTACCACTTACCCAGTTTCCTTAAAAATAACAACACCAACATAAATATGACCTACCATAACATACTTAAATTCCTAGACACATCGAAGCTAAAAGAAAAAATATAAAACACCCTAAAAACATAAAATAAACAAACCGACCTCACTTAAAAAGAAATTTCTACTAGCAGATGGGCACCTTGACATGTCCTGGGGGACCTGAGTACTCGGCAAGGGTGTCCCTCTAGCTTAAAAATAACAACCTGTAAAACATACACATACATAACCCACCCAAATACTCTCTAAAACTATATTAATATACATAGGCTGGCGCTTTTTATATGTCCCTTGGGACCTGAATATTCAGCAAAGGTTCCCGTCTTGTTAAATCCCGAATATATCCTTAAAAATCAACAATAATAATATTTTTTTAAAAAATCTTCTCTGCTCTCTTCCTAGCCCTAACATGAAAGATAGGGAAGATAATACTGCGTCCTAATTCTGTGATACAGACCATACTAATATTAAAGCAGCACAGAGTTTTCCATCCAATGCAACCTAGCTCATCTTTAGAACGATTTCAGACACAAGAACCAAAACTCAAAATTCGTGCAAGTACATCCATTTAGACCAGTACCCTGGAATGAGCAGACTCCTGCCTGCAGATTGTCGCCTGCCTTCCTGGTCACTTCCTCCCTTGTCTCAGTTGGACACAAGCGTGCAACGCGCGCATGAAACACCAAAATAAATAAAAGCAAAAATAAATGAATAGCGAGTGGCACTATGGTGTCAGAATCCTTACACTATTCTATCAAGAGGCCTACAAGAACTACCCACTCTAGAAGAAGCAGCAAACTACATTTCTACGCTACACAGCTACCATTTCCCCGAAGTTACCTGAGAGGAAAAAGGACTGCGGAGAAATGTAAAGAAGCAGAAGAAAAACGGGGAACTTCTGCTTAAAAAGCCCTTCTAAGGGCTACCAATATTATCTCTTATCCGGGGAACCATTTTGGCTTGGTATCACGTTTTGATAAAACTATTATGTACACTAACGTGATCCTTCAATCCACCGCTTCAAAATTCAAACCTTTTTTGACCTAACAGTGACCAAACTTTTTATATGTCGCTCAGACATATTAGCTATTAACAATTTGTAGGGCATGTACAACGTAGACTATGTACTAGAATTTTTACGATTGTTAGGACGTAGGAAAATTTTACAACTTGTTTTGATTTGACCCAATTGCACAGGTGGTTAACACATTATTGGCATTTTTTTTTTTATTGTCCATTAGTACAACTAGACTAAATTTGACTAAGTACGGGCTGGCGTTCTTGGGAGTGCACGACATCCATGGTTGGCTTGCCGTGTTCTTTGCCCTCTTGCCTCTCTTGGACATCGCATAACGGCGGAGATGCGGAACAATTTCCACCCGCCTAAACCAAGGTGCCCGGATGTGACGCCATCGTTGCGACCACTCGCAACGGGCGTTACATACTGCTTCGGTCGACACCTAGGACAGTCAATAACGGACTGAAATCAACTCTTTGCTAACACGTATGTGCGTTGGACCCATTCCCACTCATGAAAGCCATTCATTCAGGTCGTTAGAGACATCGTCCTACGACCTGACGGCTAAATTAGCAGTGCTCCTTGAGCACATAAACGCCTGTGGGATGTGGCACTAATTCCTTCCCCAAGGAACATTTAGCATCCCGCTGTACGGGAATAAACCCGTCGCACATGCCCTTTTGGGCGCACGCGACTTAAATCCAAGTAATCAGTCAGTCAAAACCAACCATCAACAAGGTCAGTAGCCAAGCGCATTTTGTTTCCAGGGCAAACAAAATACACGACAGTTTAACAGCACCAGCGGAGCGAGTACAAAGTTTCATCTGAATCTAGTTGCTGTCGGTTCGAGTGGGGGCGGGAGTAACCAAGGATTTAATCAAACCGACCCCGTCCAACCTTCCAGAATGGGTTTAGTTAAGTGAAGTGATTTTGAAAATAATAATAATAATAATAATAATAATGGAAATATTATTAGCAGCAGAGGAAGCACTAGTGGGAAAATTAGACATTTCCTAATATTAGAACGCGATTTTATAATATTAGAAACTCCGCTTTCCTACCATTTGCTGAAAAAATGGTATTAAACCCTCAAAACCAAAACCATCCTTTTTATGCAGTGCGCTGTAGTGTTCAGATATTTAAATAATTTTAGCAGGATTTTTGAGAGTTATTGTTTCGTTGCTGAGTTTTCTGACATGCATGATGTTGAACTGAAAGACGGACCCAGTATAATCAGGATCTGTCGTGTTTATCAAATGACATCGTGATCAGCAGCAACAACACCAGCATCATGAACAACAACAATAATAATAAATAAAATTAGTCACCATCATCGAAAGTTTAATGAAAAATCGTATGACATCGTTTTCTCAATAGTAATTTAAGGTCAGAAATCTTTGACTAGAGTTAATTGTTCTTTTTAATCACTTTGACTTGCATTATAAGTAGACCATAACTTTAATATGGCTCATATAGTAGCTAATATTACTTATTTTTACAATGAAAACCAGCTGATAGATACAGTTTTTCTACATTTATCGGTTTCCGTGTCCTGCAATTTTTGCGGTAGCTGTATCATAGGTCTAGTGCAACCGCAAACTGAATCGACCCAGATTGCATAATGCGTGGGAAGATCTGGGTCTGTGCAGTTTCCTTTTAGTTATCATTAGAACAACTAGTTGAGACTCTGACCTGCTAGCGCATTTTGTAGTTTTGTTTATGCCTGATATGTAAATTGTAAGCAAACGATAAAAGCCGCTGTGATAGGGACTAAAATTGACGTATTGTCCGTATCCTAATGCATGTCGATACTTATGAACCGCCGCCGACCAATACTATCGAAGGCAAGGGTGTTATTCATGAAGCAGTTCATTGAATAGAACAATTTTTACTTACAAAAATCATACTCGGGTCATACTTATAATATGGCATAAATGTTGAGTACAATCCAAGTTCTCTTAACATATATACATGTACTCACTTATAAGTCGAGTCCAACTGCTAACAGCACATGCCAGATGTGCTCTCGGATAAAGCGTCAGCAGATCTGGATCTGTGCAATTTGTAAGGAGTAATTAGTAGAACAAACAACACAGACCCCGATCTGTAGGCGCTTTATGCTACGACAGATCATGATCTTTGTTGTTTCTGTTTGACCCGACTTATAAATGTGTACTAACATATTTTTCTAAAACAAATAACCCGTCATGTTTGTATTGATTTAAGAGGACAGTATGAATATAATTCCTTATGGCACAAACTACTATCATTGTTTTTATTATTCAATCATAAGTCATATCTTACACTTTCGAAGAATTGATTTTATATGCGTTATCCATTTATGATTCTTTTTTTTAAATGTCCAGAAGCGCATCTAAGCGCATCATTAGACACATTACTTGACATATTTGTTTCCACGGATGACTGATAGCCAAAAGTTAATCGTTCGAATAGTAATGAATTGCTGATGCCGACCTAATTCTGCAAGTAATATTTAGACTGGGGTACTTTCTAGTAAATTTTGTATTTTCCTTTGACATTCATCTATAGTAGTGAAGGTTTATACTATACGTACAATGGGAATTAGCATTACAGACCCCCCTTGGGAACATATACGTACAAGGGAAATTTAACATGGCGAAAAATCGTGGGTCAATATACGTACAAGGGAATTTAACATGGGAATAAATCGTGGGTTAATATACGTACAAGGGGAATTTAACATGGGAATAAATCGTGGGTCAATATACGTACAAGGGGATTTTAACATGGGATTTTTTTTATAAAAAAAATTTTTAAAAAAAGGGGTAGGCAATGGAAAGGCTATCTCTTTTCGAGAAATATGGCTGGCCCTGAAAAGGGCCTTTGGGTTTATTCTGCTTCTTCTTCTATTTCCTCCATTTCCTCATCCATCCCCTAATCTTTCCCCAAATTCCTTTGTTCTTCCTTTTTTCTTTTTCAGGTAACCAGTCTGGGTGACCCATAGCACTGAACTTCTCTTGTATCTTGATCCAATTGTTGTTGAGTTTGTCAAAGGCCTCTTTTTCCTTTAAGTTTTCCTTATCCTTTCGTTCTTTATTCCACTTGTCTTTGATCTTTTTCACTTCTTCCTCCATATACTTTTCTCATAAGTTGTTCCGATTTCTTAAGCTGGTCTAGGCCTTTTTTGACAAAGGACCACTCTGTCCATTCCATTACCTCTTCCAAAACACACCTGACTTCTAGCACATTATCCATGGCTTCTTTCAAGTGACCAATCTTTACATATTCTGGATCTATAAAGCCTCTTAGTCTTTTTACTTCTTCTTCTATCATCTCTACCACCAGATCCATGGCTGATTTTAGGTTCGTCACTTGCCTTCTTACAAAATCCCTGGTTACTTCATACTTCCATTCACGTTCAATCCTTTCCACTGCATAAGCTCCATCCACCATCTAATACCAAATGTCTTTCAACTGGTTGAACAATTCTGTTACAGCTACCATTTTCTTTCCGTTATTCCGTAGAATGGTGCGAACGACGAACGTGGTGGGTTCTTATACTGAAAGCGCGGACGTGAAGGAAAACATCCCCCTAAAACATAAAATTGATCTTACCTAGATCATGACCCAGCAACGCGCGGACGTGAAGGAAAACATCCCCCACTTTCTCATTTCATATAATAGAACCCTAACTATACTCTTCACATACGCTAAGAAACCCATAATCTACTATTCACACTAACCTGAGAGTAGTAAATGGGGTGAGATTAGCGTCAATGGGAATTAGCATTACAGAGACCCCTGGGTCAGATTAGCGTCAAGGGAAATTTAACATGGAGAAAAATCGTGGGTCAGATTAGCGTCAAGGGAAATTAACATGGAGAAAAATCGTGGGACGGTTTAGCGTCAAAGGAATTTAAACACGGTGGGACTTTATAGCGTCAAGGGAAATTGAACATGGGATTTTTTTTAAAAAATTTTTTTAAAAAAGGGGTAGGCAATGGAAAGGCTATCTCTTTTCGAGAAATATGGCTGGCCCTGAAAAGGGCCTTTGGGTTTTCTTCTTCTTCTTCTGCTTCTAGTTTCTTTTTTTTCTCCACCAAGTTCTTATTTTATCTCCAACACTCTTTCTCTTCTTTTCTTTCTTTTTTTTCTCCTCCTCTTCTTTCTTCTTCTCTTCCTCCTCTTCTTTCTTCCTCTTTTCATTTTCTTCTTCTTTTTCAATTTTTTCATTCCATGCTCTCATCCTTATCTTTTCCTCTTCATCCTCCTTCTCCTCCTTTATTTCTTTCAACAGATCACTGATGATTACCTTCATTTTTCGTAAATTGTTTATCTCCATCTTCACTCGATGGGGACTATAAGAATAGTGATCCTCGTTTATGTTGACCAACATTTGCTCTATCATTCCTAAATTGTCGAGGACGTTTTGCAATTTTTCCATTTTGTCCATTTGGTTAGAAGCCATCTTCTTTTTTTATTCTTTGCAGAATGGTTTGAACGACGAATACTGTGGGTTCTTATACGAAAAGCGCGGACGTGAAGGAAAACATACCTCTACTTTTTCATTTCATATAATAAAACCCAAACTATACTCTCCACATACGCTAAGAAACAATAAACAAAATCCATAATCTACTATCCACACAATCGTACGTGTTCGGTTACAAAACCCAAACTATACTCTCCACATACGCTAAGAAACAATAAACAAAATCCATAATCTACTATCCACACAATCGTACGTGATCTGTTACAAAACCCAAACTATACTCTCCACATACGCTAAGAAACAATAAACAAAATCCATAATCTACTATCCACACAATCGTACGTGATCGGTTACAAAACCCAAACTATACTCTCCACATACGCTAAGAAACAATAAACAAAATCCATAATCTACTATCCACACAATCGTACGTGAGCGGTTACAAAACCCAAACTATACTCTCCACATACGCTAAGAAACAATAAACAAAATCCATAATCTACTATCCACACAATCGTACGTGAGCAGTTACAAACACAAACACACAAACACATACCCTCGCACTATGAAAAAAGAGTGTTTATAATCACACTACTCTACCTACACACACACACACACACATTGGCAAATCGATAGTTATTTCTTTTCTAGAGTATTGGGTAGCCCTTAAAAGGGCTGTTTTTTTTTAAACTCCAGATGCACCTATCTAATGGTTGCACCTTCCTGGCCTGGCGCCACACACGCATCTTCTTCCCCAGTCTCCTTTCACCTTTCTTCTGGGGAGCGCAGAGGGAGGATGATTCGCTTCAACACCCCAATCCTCTGTCTCGGGAATATTGTACGACATCCTCTCTTCTAGTTTCTTTTCCTCCTCTTCCCTCTGTCTTCTCTCCTCCTCTTCGTTCTTTATTCTTTCCTCTTCTACTATAGCCTCCGCGGCCAGTTCATTTAACAGGCGCCTGACATATTCCAGATGTATCTGGAGTTCAAGAAGTTTGCTTATTCTGCTATTCATTCTTGTGTTGATCAATCAACAAGGGTAGCTAGACTGAATGAATGAATATTGAATTATAGACGCTTACGTACTAGTACTTTTGCGTCTTGTTAATGCCTGATGACCAGGCTATTTATTTGATCGGGTTTGTAGGAATGGTGCCACTACATCCCCGTGTTTATATGCGATGACCGCATTACTTAATTAAAATGTCTGTCCGTGGCAAAGGAGGGAAGGCATGAGTCCAGGAGGAGCCCGACGTCACAGGTCCATGTTGTTAGAAACGCCAAAGCCTATTGTTCAATCGAGTCCAGTTGTACTAATGGACGTTAAATATATCAATGTCGTGTTAGCCACTGTAATTATCCTGATTTTGATAGTTGTTAGATTTGTTTATGTTAACCTATAGCAGTTTTCTTTTCTTTTGTTTATGTACAGAGTGTACTTTTGTGTATGTATATAAAAAAAAACATAAATTATGCCAATCAATTAGGTGTTTGTCACCCGTTACTTTCAGTTCTTGTATTGTAATTTTAAGTTTTGAATTTTGATGGCGGTGTCCAAAAATGATCATATTGAATTAGGGCCACAAAAATTTGGTATGTCTGAAGAGCCCTCTAATAGCCAATGTGAGAGCTTCTTTTGAGGCAATTGACCGATGTCTGTGTCTTCTTTCTGTCATCGTTGTTGTGAGTTGCTGGTCTTTTCTTGTTGGATTCCCCTTCTGCTTAACTGCCACACACCATTATCTTAATTATCATTGTGCCTCAAACTCTAATATAATAGTAATATTTTTTTTAATATTTTTTTTTTTTTAATAGTTAAAATTGTCAGCACGTGGTCTGAAAAAGTCCTGTGCTCCCTGTGTAGTGTGTTATTAATGATAAGTTTTGTTGTGACTTTAGTTTAGTTCCGCCTTGTGCGGAGGGTCCTGATGACTGGGCTTATGTCACCTTATATATCTAAATTTAGGGAGTTAATGTATTCTGTTCTTGTTGTCAGACCTTAGATGTTATAGTCAGAATATAGACATGCAAAGTTGGAAGGTAGAGAAGGGAAGATTGGTACATGCATGTATTTTAATAATTTTATGGGTGCAGGCACCTTTGCTGAATACTCAGGTCCGGGTGGACTTATGAAAGGTGCCTGTTTCCCCATTTTCTTAAAGATAGATTTTTTGTTGTTGTTTTTTTTTTTTTTTTTTCCCTTTTCGTTAGTTTATTTTATTTTATTTTTAAAATTGCTATTTTATTTTATTTAATAATTTTTTATTTTTTTTGTATAGATTTGTATTGTTTGTAAAGTTAGTTATTCTTCTTTTTTATATATCGAGTATGGAGGCACCTTTGCTGAGTAATCAGGTCCTGAGGACTTCTCAAAGGTACTTGTTCTCGTTATTGATGTGTGTTTGGTAGCCTGTATTTTGTGTTATCCTGTTTGTATTTTTAACCTTGAGTGTGCTTTTCAGCTAGCAATTGATGCTTTCAACTCATTGGGTTATATCTTGTCATACTTGTTTATTTGTTTTAAGTATGTTATTATGTTTTTGTATGTTAGGTCTTTGTTGCTGTTTGTTTTGGGATTTATGAAGTCTGGATATTTGTAGGGCGATCCGATTTTCTTTTGTTGTTTTTGAAATTCCATTCTGTGCGAGTGGTAATAGGTACACTGATTAAAAACGTGTTCCAGGGTCTCTGTGCTGGTGCAATGGGGACAGTGGGTGTGGTTGTCCATTCCTTTGTTGAGTTGTCTTCCAAAGCTTCCCTTGAGTAAGGTTTTAGCGGTCCTTATTCGATTTATGATTCTGATATCTGGGCTTTGCAGTGTTCTAGGTATTGTAATATGTCTCTCCACCTTTTTTTGCCATTGGTATAGGTGTCTGCCCTTGATGCTGTTGTCCCATGTTTGTTGCCATTTATGGTTGATTTTCTGAGTTATTTGACTATATATTTCTGTAACGCTATATTGCATGGTCAGATAGGTATTTTTTGTGAGGCTGGATTTTGCACTTAGGTCTGCTTTATCATTTCCTGGTAGGTTAATGTGTGAGGGTACCCACAGGAATGTTAGTTTCTGTTGTTTGGTATCTATTTCCCTTATTGTTTGTAGCGCTTTTTCCATGAGATTTGCTCTACTTTTGGAAATACCAGATTCTAGTGATTTAAGTACACTGAGGGAGTCGGTGATGATTACGTGTTGTTTTGTGGTTGAAAGTGTAATCCAGTTTAGAGCCTCATTTATGGCCCAAAATTCAGCTGTGTAGATTGAGCAGTCGTCTGGGAGTCTTTCAGTTATTTCGATGTTATATTCTGGGATAACCACAGCTGCTCCCGTTCTTTTTAACTCTTGCGATTTGGAGCCATCTGTGTAGATTTTAACATGAGTCGGGTACTCTTCCGTTATGATCTTTTGTATTTCTGCTAAGAGTCCTATTGGGTTTTCGTTTTTGGATCCAATTTTTTGTGCTGTCAGGTTGATGTCTGGAGTCGTATTTTTCCATGGTGTTATGTCTATTAATTGGTGTTGTTCAGCTTGTAGTCCCCATTGTCCTATTTCGGTACAGAGCGTATGTACCTTATTGGCTGCCGGTGGATTTGGGACAAGTTTTGGCCTAAATGTTAGTCGGCATTTGGTGATTGTACTTTTGGTGGGGTTATTATCCGAGTGTATGGAGTTCCTGGTGGCATACCTAAGGGTTTGTTCCTCCCTTCTTAGGTATAGGGGTAAATCCCCTGTAAGGATTTGTAGTTCTTCTAGGGCAATGTTTGGAAGTGTTCCTGTGCAGAGCCTTAGTGCTTTATACTGTATGTTGTTTAGTTTGTGAAGTAGTTTTGTGCTTGCCGATGCATATACCTGGCAGCCATAGTCTAATTTGGATCTAATCAGTGACCTATATATCATTAACATACTTTGTTGATCTGCTCCCCATGTTGTTCCCTTTATGTTTTTAAGTAGATTTAGATCTTTATTGCATCTCTGTATGATGTTGGTAATATGAGATTGCCAGTTTAGTTGTTCATCCAGCAACATTCCTAGAAAGTATGTATTTTTGACAAAGTTTATTGGTGTTTTTTGTAGATATAATTTAGGGTATGTTATTTTACACTTATTCGTTGGGGAAAAAAGCATTCCTACAGTTTTGGTTTTGGATATTTTGAAGCCCCAATTGTCAGCCCAGGTTCCTATCTTGTCTAGGTTGAGTTGAATTTGTTTGATAATTTCTTGGCTGTTTGGGTTGCCTGCTTTCCAGATACCACTATCATCAGCAAATTGTGAAAGTTCCACTTGGTTGGTGTTGACGTATTTGCTGAGTTCATTGATCATGATGTTGAATAGAGTGGGGCTAATCACACTCCCTTGTGGTGTTCCATTTTCCAATGTGTGTTTTTCTGAGTGTGCATCCCCTACTCTTGTTTTAATCTGTCTTCCAGTTAGAAAGTTAGAGATCCAGCAGTGCATGCGTCCTGTAATACCATACTGGTTGAGTTTGGATACGAGTCCTTTGGTCCACACCATGTCAAAGGCTTTTTCTAGATCTAAGAAAATCGCAATAAGATGTCGGTCTTTCTTCCTTTTTGCATTGAAAGCAAGTTTGATGTTGGCTTCTAGCCGGATGAGTTGATCTATAGTAGATCGTCTAGGTCTAAATCCGCTTTGATTCTCTGATAATAATTTGTTTTGTTCTAGGTGGTGTTTTAATCGGTTATTTATCATAGTCTCCATAAGTTTACACAGGGTGTTGGTCAGGGAAATTGGGCGGTAGGAATTAATATTTGTAGGGTCTTTCCCGGGTTTGGGTATGGCAATGACTATTGCTTGTTTCCATGTCGTTGGTATGCTCCCTGTTTGCCATATTTGGTTAATTAGTTGGAGAATTATATTTTCCATGTTTGGAGGTATTGTTTTGTAAAATTCGTAGCCTAACAGGTCTTCACCTGGAGATGTTGATTTTTTGTTACGTAACGCCTTTCTCCATTCATTTATATTAAATAGATCATTTAGTGGTGTATTTTCGTTGTTTGTTTGATCGTTAAATAGGTGCGGGAATTCCGTTTCGAGAATGGTGGTTTGTTTCATGAAGTCCTTGGTGTGATTGCTGTTGCTGCTAGAGTTTGCAAAATGTTGGGCCAGTTGTTTGGCTTTTTCTTCGTTAGTGTCCGCACCAGGAATTTTTGGTGTTGATTTTGGTGTGTTTCCTTTCATGGTTCTAATCTTTCCCCACACTTGTTTTGAGTTGCTATGATGGTTAAGTGTGGAGCAGTATTTTCGCCATGAGTTGATTTTGGAGTCCTTAATTGTAGTCCGAGTTATGGCTTCTTTACGTTTGTATTCGAGGAAGTCTGCCGTTACTTTAGTATGTTTGAACCGATTTAGTGCTTTCTTTTTGGCCTGAATTGCTATTCGGCATTCCTCTGTCCACCATGGTATAGGTGTTTGTTTTATTTTATTCTGTGTTTTCGGTATACTGATTGTAGCTGCTTTGTTGATAGCTTGAGTTATGGCTTCATAAAATTGGTTGCTGTCGTGGTTATGTAGTTCCCCTAGTGTAATTTTTTCTAATGATTTGTAGAATGTATTCCAATCAGCTTTTTCAGTTTTCCAGCGAGTTTCAATTTATAGTGAAAGCGCGGACGTGATGGAAAACATCCCCCTAAAACATAAAATTGATCTTACCTAGATCATAACCAAAAAAACAACAACGCGCGGACCTAAAAGAAACACTCACTTTTTTATGCTACCTATCACTATTTTAAAAATTTTTTATAAATCACTTCAATAGACTATCCACATACGCAAAGCAATCCAATCTAACCCCAAATTTACACCTCAAACACCAAAAAAAAAGACATCATTTTAATCTACTATCCATACCAACTTACTTAACCACTTACAAACACAAACACATACCCTCACATTTTTTTAAAAAAGAGTTAGTGTTTATTTCCACACTACTCTACCTACACACATTGGCAAATGGATTGTTATTTCTTTTCTAGAGTATTGGGTAACCCTGAAAAGGGCTGTTTTTTTGTTTGCTATGGCATTCTTTTTTAGTTTCTAAGAATGCGATGTCCTCTGAGGATAGACTTTCTGGCGATAGGTCTGCTTCTTCGGAAAGAGAAGAAGAACTCTTTGGTGTCGATACGACAATCGACAAAGCCTCTGTCACCTTCAGGTTCTTGTTGCTGCTGTTGTTGTTGTTGCTGCTGTTGCTGCTGTCTCTGAAGTCTGTACTTCTCTGTCCATTCTTCTTTTTCCCTGTTCATTTCTTCTCTGAAAAGCTCTTCTATCAGGTCTTCAGTGACTTTTAACATTCTCACATTCTCTATTTCTTCTGGCTTCGGTATCAGACTGTGTCTGACCCTATGCAAATTCACGTAGGCTTCGTTGAGCTTAGCTAGTTTGGAACACATCTTCTTAGGAGGATGAGTCGACAATGGATGGTTAGACTGAATGAATGAATGAATATAAATTATAGACGCTTACGCAAACTAGTGCTTTTGCGTCTTGTTAATGCCTAATGACTAGGCTACTTAATTGGTCGGTTGTAGGTATTAGAGCCACTACAATCCCGTGTTTACTGTGCGATGACCGCACTTTTTAATTAGTCTGGACTTGGTAAAGTGAAAAAATGTCCAAGCAAGGTTAAAGAAACCAAATTTGATTAAGACCGCTATTAGTTAAGTGTATAAATTATAATTAATCAAGTTGTTAAATTTTACAATATACAGGAATAGTCTATTGAGTTATATGCCAATCAAAGCCGCTAAATGCAGTTTGTTTTCCCAATTTCAATTCAAAATTGTTCTCCTGTTAGTTTAATATCCAGCATAGTTAACTACCAATCAGAACCATGTTTACATTCCTGGTTATCCCGCGCAAAGTTGCTAGACCAGTTTTTCAGTTTTCAATCTGGAAACAACCCGGTTCTTAAAGTCAAAGCGCGGACGTGAAGGAAAACATCCCCCACACGGTTTTTGAGTCGCAACGTTTAGTGAGTGTCATGAGAGGGATAGTAAGAAATGAAAGAGCATCAATCCAACATTCTTATAGCTAAACAAAAGACAAAGGCATTTTTTTCAAAACACAACATTTTTTATTCAAAAATCACTTAACACTAAACAACAACTCTAACATTTTTAACAATAATCCAACAATATAACATCAAACAATTTTTTCAAAACACAACATTTTTTATTCAAAAATCACTTAACACTAAACAACAACAACTCTAACATTTTTTGACATTAATCCAACACTAAAAGTTTCTCCACTAGGTAAAGAGGGATAACAGTCTTCCATGGTTTCTAGTAATCTAGGATGACTTCTCTCAAACTGTTGATTTCTATGGTATTATCGAATTCTGCATACAGGATGACGTTCACCGTTTCATCAGGGTCTCGGTCTTTAAACTGAATTTCCACACGAATCTGGCCGGATTTTATAGGGTGGAAATGTCCCTCGTCGCTGCCTTGGTCTGGAGTGAAATAGAAAGCCCACAAAGCGTAGCCTCCTGCATAATCCTCGTACGTAATACCGTGACTGGTATTGGTTCCTAACTGTCCGGTGGCTTCGTACAGGGACAAGTACGATCTCAAGTAATTCTTCTTGGTAAAGTCAGGTTCGAAAGGTCGGGTACACAAGGTCTTGCCATCGCGACTGACTTCGATTTTGGACACGCCAAAGTGTTGAAAGTAGAAAGGATTTTTTTCGGCAGCTCCGTTGAAGGCTGTATTCTCGACGATACCAACGATCAAACGTTTGGGTAACTGTCCTTGGAACAGATGATCTTCGATCATGGATCGCTGTCCCTTGGGAATGGTGAAGGTTTTCACTTCCACGCGTCGTATGGGATACTTGGCGGTCGTTCTGCTCAACGTCTGACTGATGTCGTTTCCCACTTTAGGTAACACTTCCACACGGCGTACGTAGAGTCTGGCTTCTAGGATTTTGGTTTTGTAACCGTCACTATCAGCCATCAAATGGAAAGCGGCACTGCTACGATTCAGTCTCAGGCGGACATCCACCCCGTTCAGCAAATACTTTTCTTGCAACCACATGTCCAAATGCAAACGATCCATCAGTTCTAAACTTGTGTCGGCTCCCGTGATTCTCTTTCTTCGTTCTAGAAATCCATCATTGTTGTCTTTCTTTTCATCAGTTTCCAATATTTCAAACTTGGTAGGTTCGTCAGCTTCCCATACCACACAGGCATTGAGATGAGTGTTCTTGGCATCTATTCCGTACGTCAAGAGATTTTCCAGGTAGGCACGATAAAGATAAGTATCCATGCTGCTACTGACCAGTTTGTTATTCAAGTACAAGTCCACTCCACTGAACAAGGAATGCATGAAATTGTTGACGGGAGCTACTGCTATAGCACCTCCAGTCTTATCTAGAATTTTGACTTTCAGGTACAAGTAACTGCTATTCAGATCGATGTAATCTTCGGGCTGTCCTTTGATTTCAAACTCGATGGGAGCGGAATCGGTCAGTGAGGAGACGGGGTGAAATTCCACCCACTGGGATTCTTGCATCGTCATCATCGTGGTGGGCATGGCAAACAGATCCAGTTCCGTCTTGGAACAAGCGCAAGATTCTCGGTGCATCATTTTTTTGTCTCTTTTTTCAATAATCGAAAACGTCTAAGTCTCGAACGGTTCTTCTTTTCTTGGCCTTTCTCGCTTGAAGTCTGGTGAAAGGGTGTTTTCTTCGTCGTCTCTTTCTGCCTTGTACTTGCTGAATGCCTGACTCGGTAGCGTGCAGGGCATTTATAGGTGTTTCTCGTTGGCCTAAAATGTCTTTGCCCGTTTGCAGCAAGACATTTTTGCCAGCCCTCATGAAGGCTTCTTTAGGGTTTTGTTTGTCGATGATGACATTTTGGAGAAATTCTTTGCCTTGCGTCAGTGCCGCATCTTTCAAGGCGTGCAATCCGCGTGTCACCATCGGTTTCAACACTGGGGCCACCGAACGAAAGGCCGATTTTAACATGTCTCCTAAGCCGTGTCCTCGCTGTCGAGCAACCCCTCGGTACACTGGATACATGACTTACTTACGAGTCATGAGAGAACCGTTTTCGAAAATGGAGTTTCACCGTGACTTTTCCTTTGGTGAATGAAATATTTTGTCCCAGATCTCCTTTTATAGCAATGTTGACCGTGTCCAAATACGACTTGCTGACAGGCAAATAGTGAGGATGGACAAATTCGCGGTGGACGTGGTAAGTGTTTCCACCTTCCTCGTCAGCACCCGTGGCAGAATCTACTTTGAAAGGAATGACACGCAGTAACGGTACGGAGGTGTGTCCCACCACGTTGTACTCCACCACATCGGAATACACGAACATCAAATTCAGTCCTTGGTTCAGTTCTACCGGGGCACGAAATAACTTGCTAAAAGACTCGTTGTCGTAAACGATGGGTAATTCGTTTTTCTTGAGCATGGCCTTTCTCATGTCCATGTCTCCGCCCAACATGTCAAACAATTCAGGACAAAATAAAATGGACACGATTTTACTTCGTTCAAATTTCATCAAGAAGCGACGAGCTGCTTTGTGGTACTCCATGGTGACACTTTTGTTGACATGCTCCAAAGCTTTCAGAAACACGACATTAAACCTGGAGGCTATGGTGCTGACCAAATGTTGACCACTAAAATAATAGCCTGGGGGAATGAACAAGTGATAGGTGGTGTACTTTTGATTTTGTGTACGGGTTTTCTTGTCATATTTGACATTGCTATCCATCCACTGTTGCATTTGCTCGTCATGAACTTCCACATCAAAAAAATTTTGATTGGGAAGGACATTGAGGACTTGGGTCGGGTGAATGATTTCTACTAAAGCCACTTCCCAATGGGCTTCGTGATCTAACTGGATGGCCTGAGGTAATTTGGCCGTGTAACAGCACAACGTGTTCTTGGGAAACACCTCCATGGAACTGTCACTGGGTAAAGTTAAGTAAAATTGGTTTTGGTGACTCATAATTCCAGAGTTCTGTGGCTGTCCGAGGGGTTACTGGACGTCAGAGGCGTATCTCCGTCTAAAATGGGGTTGTGGTTGTGGTTGAAGTGGTGACTGGCACTGGCACTGGACACAAGGTTCCCGGGGTTCCCGTTCGAGGTGAATTTCACGGAGGGATTGGGAAGTAGGTAACCGATGCATCTGCTCAATAAAATGGTCCACAATTGTTTGTCTCCTTCTTGCAAACTCAGATTGGCGATGGCTGCCCCGATGACACAATACACCACGAAGATTTGGCAGAAAAAGACGATTTGCGTTTTAGGCACACGTTCTCCACACCACACCCACAAGGGTTGTTTTTGTAAATCTTGCACAGAAGAACTAGGTGAAGGAGGAGTGGTCGACGTAGCTGTGTCTGTGTGAAAAGGCATGATGGTCACTTCTTTTTATAGTCGATGACTTGTGAAGCGTCGATCCAAGAATCAAAACTGGGTGGATATCCTTTCCAACGTACTTTGACTTCTTTGACACGTCGTTTGCCCACTTTACGGGTTCTGTGTTCGAGAATGCTTTCGATGTCGTACACGTCGTCTTCTTTTTTGGTGACACGTTGTAACTCGGGCAAATAAAACGTTCCTTTGAGCACTTCTCCGTTCATGTCTTCCAATTTATAGACGGCAGGATGACGGCCATGCACTCGTCCAGTGACGCGAAACAGTTCGGTCGTCCAGTTAGGTAAGTAACCTTTGTCAAAAGTGCGTTTGGTTTTGCCAATGCGCACCCAATCTCCTACGGCCAACTCTCCACTTTTCTCGGGGACAGCCCTCGTCGGGGACGTACCAAACAGGCGCTCAAACACCAACACTTCGTTGTCGGGAGTCACGTCTTGCGGGGCACGTCCGATGCTTCGATGGTAAGATTGGTTGTACGCTTGCACCAGGTGTGGTAAGATGTCGATGTACTTCAGAGTGTGGTGATGCGTAAAATATTTCCACATGCGTTCTTTCAAAGTGCGTTGAAAACGTTCCACGATGCTGGCTTTGGTTTCAGGATTCTCGGTGGTAAAAAAATGAATGTCACGTTTCTTTAATTCTTTTTGCTAAGCTTGGTTCAGAAATTCGGTGCCTTTGTCCGTTTGCCATCGAAGAGGGTGACGACCGCTTTGTTTCAGCACTCGTTGCAGGGCTCGCACTAACTCGCTGCTGGATTTGGAAGTCAAGGGCACGACCCAGGCAAATTTGGAAAAGACGTCGATGACACAAAACAAATATTTGTAGCCACGATTGTAGCTGGCCAAATGAGAGACATCGGCTAAATCGGCTTGCCATTGATGATCGATGCCTTCCACTCGGGTGCGACTTCTGGCAAACTTGCGTCGAATGGGTTTGTGTAAAGTGTAGGTAGCTTGTTCTTGTAACCATCGTTGCACTTGAGGTAAACGGAGACTTTTCAGTTACGTTTTGGCAGCACGATACAATTTTTGAACTCCTGCGTAACCTGCAGGATGGGAGGGATCGTAGTAAATGCTGGCTAAGACTTTTTCCATTTTTTTGTGTTGGTTGGTGTGTTAATAAGGCACCCACTCTTGGAAGAGGCTACTCTTTTTCTCTTGGGGTATTTTCTTGGATTGCAATGCTTTGCGTGTGCGACCGGCAATAGGTGTTGAAGAGGAGGAGGATGTCTGAGCGGGGGATATCGGTTCTTGTTTCACTTCTGTCTTCACTTCTGTCTTCACTTTCGTTTTCTCTTGTGACGAAGAAGGGGTGGCCATCATCTTTTTAATCCATCCAATTCTGGAGGTAGGTGGTGTTGTTAACTTGCGTACTTTTTCTGGTGGAGTTTGAAACCCTTCTTCTTCTTCTCCTTTTTCTGTCTTGGTCACTGGTACTGGTGGTACTGGTACTGGTACTGGTGATGGTGCTGGACTTTTCATCAAGGTCTTAAAATCTTTCAGAGTGGGTAGAGCTGTTTCGTCTAAAGCTTTCTGGTGAAAGAGTTGCAGTCGTTGCAAGAGTTGACCGTACTTTTGCGATTTTTCTGTTTCGGACAAATCTTGGCGATCCATCAAGGACTGCAATTCGTGTTGTGACTGGGACATCTCGCTCAAATGGGGATTGGGAGGTAAATGCGGGGTGTGTTGTTCTTGCCACCGATGGTATTCCATCCATCGTTTGTAAGGCACTAAAGCTAGTTTTCGTCCTTCCATGGGGTTGTCAGGGGTCGATTCTGAGATCTTGGAACTTCCGAGGCCTTTTTATCTTGCTCCCACCAGTCCTCCCAACATGGTTCCCAAGACTCCTTTCAGTATGGGGCCTAACAAGAGAGGTAAAATACCTCCACGTTGCACTAACATCTTTTTTTGACGAATGGGAATTTTCTTTTGAACCATTTGGCGAAGAACGTGACGATGTTTGCCTAAGGATTGTTTCTGGTGTTTGGACAAAGGGATCGTGCCTTTCAAAACGTTCAAACAACATTCGCACACGGTATCGATGACCTCTTTGGAGGCTGTTTGAATGAGTTTTTTCGTAGGGGTGGAGAAGCTTTGGACAGGACAGATAACATGTCCCCATGTTTGGCTAAACGTGGTGGCAGTCCTTTCCTTTTCTTTCCTTGGGGTTTTCTGGAGGGTGACATCTTTGAGTCTTCAGGAGCACCAAAAAACACTGATACCCGACTTGGTCACAGGCCTTTTTTATACTGGAACGCGTCGCCACTGATTCTCTTTACGTCGTATTAGTTTGAGGACAGGCATGACACGTCGTGCAGGGGTAAGTAACGGACTAAATCGAGACAGTTCTTGCTTGGACAAATCCAGTAAACTTTGTAACATGCCCGATCTTTCTTGAACTTTGATTTTGGGAGAAGGTACTTTGTGAGCAGCAGCCACTGCCACTAAATTGGAAGGTCCTGCCAATGGGGAAGTTCTTTTGGGGGTCATCAACGGAGAAGTTCTTGGTGTGATCAACGTCTCCAAGTACTCTTCAGTTCTGGGTGTCATTAACGGAGAAGTGGACAAACGTGAAGCTGCCGGAGACGCAGTCACCGCCGTGTCAGGTCGTGGTTTGCGAGTGTAAGGTTGCGTCCTGGCCGAAGTACCTCTCTTGCGACTAGTTTTCTGTGGACTTTTCTTTTTCTGGGGGCTTCTTTTCTTTTTCCGGGGTGGTGGTGGTGTCTGGTCAGAGGAGGGTCCTGCCGCTGGAGAACTTCTCCTTGGGGACCTGGTCTTTTTCTTCTTGGGACTTCGTTGGACTTTTGTCTTGGGTATAACTTTGGGGGCATTAGGATCCCATCTTAAGAGTGAGCGAATGATGACCCCTCCTAGAGTACCGCTCCCTCCAGGTTTCAAAATGATTTGTTTTTTGGTTTGAGTGTCGATGCGGGGATCGGCCAGTTGGACCAAAGCGACTTTGTTTCGATCGAAAAAGCGTTTGGTTTGATGAGGAATCTGAATGATTCCTTGGAGTAATTGACGTGCCGTCACCGTGAACCATCGTAAGACTTCTTTGAGACTAGCTTCTAAGACACGAGCTCGTGTTTGTGGATCTTTTTCTCGACTGATGCCATACAAGGCACGAATCAATTTGACGGGAAGATGCGACTGAAGGGACGTCATGTTCGATCGAAAAAGCGTTTGGTTTGATGAGGAATCTGAATGATTCCTTGGAGTAATTGACGTGCCGTCACCGTGAACCATCGTAAGACTTCTTTGAGACTAGCTTCTAAGACACGAGCTCGTGTTTGTGGATCTTTTTCATGTTCGCACTGAGAGTGAGACAGACGAAAAAGGGTCTGAGGTTTTTATAGATTTTTTGATGGGGAGTGAAATGAAGTCGAGGACGGAGACGTGTACAGGACAGGCCCTCCGTCTTGGCACCAGTGGTGAAACAAGTGGGTACGAAATCGCAAATCCCCGGGGGTCGTAGGTTTCAAATCGACGAGTAAATAGGCCTGTTGAGTTTGAGTGGATCGTCGTACGCCTGAGTCAGCCAAGGCGTTCCTAACTGTTTGGCTAAGACTTGCACTAGCGATTTATCTCGAGGGCTTTTAAACAAGACCACGTAATGCGCATTGAGACTGATGGTGCGATGGGCTTTACTTTGTTGAAACAAATTTTGGGTGATGTAAACGACACTGGCATTACGGTGAGGCCCTTTGCGCGTGAACCACAGTTTAATTTCTTCTTCGTCTTCTCCTAACATGTCGTCCAAAATGACCAAATGGGTTAGACGGGAGTCAGAGACGATGCCGTCGTCTTCTTTAGGAATGCCTTCCACAAACACGATGGAATCGCCTTGACTTTCTTGCAAGAGGTTGTACGCCGATTGCCACTCTTTGTAACACCACACGATTCGTTGAGGGGGTCGATCGATCAAATGATGTTTATGTTCGATCAAACGTTTGACGAATTCGGTTTTGCCTGAACCGGTAGGTCCAGCAGTGAGCATGTTAAAGGGATGGCGAAGATACAAAGCCTCCCAACTGGCACGATCTAAGTGTTCGTCGATGACTTTGACAGTAGAGGAAGAGGGAGCAGAGACAGCAGAGGTAGCCATGGTGTGAGAAATGTCACTTGTGACACGAAAAACAAACAAGACAAGAGTTTATATACTTTTTCAGAACACGTTTATTGAATGTTTCAAACATGAATACGAAAGACAAAAATACATAAAAGCCAAAGGCTTAAGTACAAGAATAAAAGGCACATGATAACCATGAACGTGGAATAAACACAAGTGTCTGTACAACATGTTTTGGGTAAAGTTCTAACCAGTTCTATAGTAGGGGGTAAGGTCACACAAGTGTCCTCCCGAAAGGGTCTTTCAGGCCTGTCCACGACAGTCCTGTCCCGGGTGACGGGTTCTTCTGGCACCGTCACTAACACAGGTTGAAAAGTAACTTTTTTCCTTGAATAACTCTCGTGCATACTGGGCCACCTCTTGTGTCCAAGCCTCAAAACCCTGGCCTCGGTGATGTCCAACATTTGACTCCTAACCATTCTGGTTTCTTCTTCGTCAACGACATGGTAAGTTACTTCAATGAACAATGAACTATCGATCTTGCCTAGGGTTCCTTTTTATATACAGACCAATACCGACGTGACCGTACGGTAAGGTGAAGTGATTGGGAAGTCGCACTCGCTTCTGGTATACAATTTGATAGACTTTTTCCAAGGGTCGACTGACGATGTGGTGAGTGGGTAAACGTACAATCTTGTTCGGTTGATAGGTGGTCACTTTAAAGTTTCCATCCTCTCCCGATTGCAAGGCTTCTTTCAATACCCCAAAGTTGACCACTCGACTGGTACGATGATTCAGAGTCAGTCCTTTCACTTTGCACGTCGTGTGCACTTCTCCTTGTTTGTCCCGGTATTCGTAGCCGTAATTTTTGGGACCACCACTGACGAAACTTAGAATCTTGTCGTCGGGATGCTCGTCTGTCCAGGCTCCTAAACGGTCTCCTTCGATGTCAGGGTGCTGTTGAATCGGGTGATGGATGTAAATGCAACTGTCCGTGTCAAAGTACAGGACGCGTTCTTCTAACAGTTCTAAAGCTTCGTCCAATTTTAAGCGAGCATGAGCTGTCACGTAAGCCGCAATGATGACATTTCCAAAAGGGTCGTCTTGTACAAAGTCCAGATCTTCTTCGTAATTGACCAAGATCAAATCCTCTCGAACGACGTCCACTTGTTTCATGTATTTGGTTTTGTTGTGAATCATCTGGAAGTAGCGGGAAGGTTCTGTCAAATATTCCGTCTTGGGTAAACACGGTCGTTGTGCCATTTTACCCCACAAGGAATTTAACATCACTTTGGCAAACGATCGCCTGCCTTCGTTTTTTTCGATGTGGTCTAAAGAGATGCTTTCTTGTGCATAGTATTTCTCTTTGAATTGTATTTGGTCTTCGGGAGTGTGACACCAGGAAGGATAGCCGCTGGCTTCTTGTTTCAGTTTCAAAAAGGCATCCACGTAGTCGGCGAAAATGCCTTTCTGAGTAGGGTCACCCTTGTGGTACTGTTGTGTCTTGGGAAAGTGGCAAATTTCGTACACTTCTAACAGTTGGTATCCCATGTCCAGAGCTTTGAACAATTCTACGCTGACCCAGGTTCCCGTCAAGGCACGTTCTTCCTGGCTGTGATGGCAAGGTTGGTCCTGGTTGCACGTTTCGGCACAAGTACGGCACAAGGGAAACATCAGTTTGCCTTGACAATGGTGAGGTAAGACGGGATGGTATAGGTTCGTGGGAGGCAAAACTTTACACTTGATCAAGCCTTCGTATTGTCGAATGTTTTTCAGGTCGATGTGTTCCGTTAACAATTGCGGGTGCCCTACAGGAAAGCGACAATATTTGCACACGTAGGGATACAGCGAACACACGTCCAAGTATTTGATTTCTTCTCCTTTCTCTTCGTCGGCTTGGTACAGCAAACAGGTGGCATTGGTCCTTCCTCCGTACAAACTATCCCTCGGATTCAGCGGGTCCATGAACTGGTAACTTTCCACGAGGCGTTTAAATTCGGGATCGGTTTTCAAACGGTGATCGTACTCGTGTTCCCACATTTCCACCACTTGGCATCCTTGCTGTTCCAACTTTAGGCGTCGCTGACAAGTGTCCTGGTACAAGTCTTCCATGGTTCGTTGCAAAAACTGATTTTTAGTGTCACGGTCAGGGTAATAGACGGGACATCCGTGAAATAAGCAACCGTTAAACTCGTACACGATCTTGGGGTTTTCTAAGTCCCAGCCATCTACCGAATACGTTCCGATGGTCTTTTCGCCTCCTCCGTTGCGGGCATGCTGAATCCATTTGTCTTCCTTGTCGCACAAGTAATGTAACCAACGTAGGGCTTTGACCGAGTATTGACGCTTGACATAGTGGGTCGTTTGAGGACTGATGACAGCCACGGTGTTTTCAGGCATTAATCGTTGGCGGTAAACTAAGGAACACGCTTTATCAATGGTGCAAGCTTCTTTCAAAGGATCGACCCCTCCGTGTTCCATGAACAGTTCTCGAAATTTTCCACAGCAACGTCGTAAAATGTCCACGTCGGAACGACAATACTTTAACATTTCTTCCTGAAAGTCGAAAGGGTCAGAGGCATGAGCCTGGTACCAAGCGTAGAAAGCTTCTCGTTGTTCGGTACGCATGTTGTCGGGGTCGTAATAGTGAGCCTCAGGTAAATGGGGTAGAACGGCATGTTGATTGGCTTCCGTATTGAAAAAGTGTGGAAAGTACCCTTTAGCCATTTCTGTCATTCCAAACGTTTTAGGCATTCGACTCAAAGGCATGGCCAAGTAACTCATCGAATCTTTAAACTGTACTTGTCCCACTTGCATGAAAATGATTTTGGCTCCGTTCAAAGTGACTTTAGGACGTTCGGTGCCTTGTTCCGCATAGTACCTCAAAAGAAACTGTCCATCGTATCCGGAGAAATTGTGAGCCATCACCGTGGCATGACGATGACAATCTCCGTAACGTTCGATGTCCTCTTGGCTCCACGTCTTGTCGATGGGGTCTAAGACCCATCGGGCAAAATCGGCTAACGTGTTTGGTCCCCGAAAGATTTTTTCACGCCCTCCGGGAATCTTACTGCAGTGAGGGCAATGACTGAAGATAGGTTCTTGAATGCACTTCTCGCACGCTCGATGAGCCACGCAGAAATTAGGAATGTGAATGCCGGTCTCTTGCAAGCATTCGAACTCGAAAAAGATGAAATTGCCTTTCTTCTTGTGACCGTCCTCTTTCTCTGGTGGGGGTTGGTATTTTTGCACGTAGCATTGGTGTTCCAAGTCCACGATGTGGTGACAAATGTGACATTTTTTTTTCTTGAACATACGTGTGCCTTGGTACTATTGGTACGTATGCCTTGTCTACACGTAGGGCACAATCTCAAGAGTTGACAAGCACATTTCTTCTGTGAACCTTGCGTCTTCAGATGTTGTTGGTAACAGGTAGGACTGACAAACGTGCGCAAACAAGTCGAACAAGGCACTGGTCCTTCGCTCAGACAGGGTGGAGAGGCCAAACATCCTGGGCATTTCATTCCACAATGCTTGTGTTGCTCTCGATTGTTATAACCATAGTCACATTTCTCACAATAATAACTGTATCCCAGGAATCCAGTGATACTGGTAATGGTATCGAAATGGTCATCGTGATGATAGACATGAATGTATTTTCCGTCCTTAAAATCTTGGCCTCGAAACAACAGAGTTCCACGCATTTCTTGAGGGTGCACTTTCAAGGTGTAGCGTGGAGCTAGGGCATCTTGCAATTTTTGCATCTCAGGAATGCCACAGGGTGTGTCTTTGGACAGTCCGGCTTGTTGTAACAGGAGTTCTGCTTCATTTCGTTGTTTGGCTCGGTCGGATTGTTGAATAGTTTTCCAGGTTCTTTTCCATTCTACCGTGTCGTTCTTGTTGGAATAGGTTCGTCCCACCACGATGGCACGGGCTAAACACATCTGGTCTTGAGGGTTGTTAATTCGGACGAGACTCTTTTTGCTGTTGCGAAGGTCGTGCACCAATAACATCTTTTTGCATCCAGTTCCTTGAGGAGGAGAGACGTGGGCCATTTTTAGTCTGGCTTTACCATCGGTGATGTCAAACTGGTCATTAGATTGTTGCACCTGTTGTATCTTGTCCATGACTTTGGAAGGGGTTAGTTCTGCGGGTCTGCTAAACTCGATCCAAACAGGGGATTTCAAACCGTCGTGATCTATGGATAGTGTCAAGCGATCGTCTTCTTTGGCTTGACATTGTCGCTTGAGTGCGGTGAGCAAAGAATCCCACAACTCGGTGATTTACCCTTCTGCTTTCTCCAAGGGTACGTCGGCCTTGAAATCTTTAAACTTCACCGTGTAGGTGTAAGCCGTGGTTCTAAATTTTCTAGAGGAGCGCTTTTCCGTCTCTCGAATGGAATAGTACTTTTCAGGGTTGACTAAGGGTGGTGAACTTGGTTTAGAGGGTTCGGATTCTGGTTCACTCATGTCCTCTTCAAAATCACTGGCATGAATTTGTGCCAAGATTTCAGCCCTGGTACGAGGCGATAGATCACGTTTCTGCCTCTTACTTTCTTCTTCTTCCTCTTTCTTCTCGAATGAATGGGATCGATTCATCTTGAGTGCAAAACGTCAAATGACTCAAGTTTAAACACCATAGACTAATTTATAGTCTTGGCAAACCAGCGTATATAAAAAGGGTGTGTGTCTTGTCCTTTCACTATTCATTTCACTCTCAAGCCGAGCACAACGATGGAAGAGACTACCCAGATGGAACGTTTCATCAGAGCTTTGCGAGGGGTCATTAGAAAATTCTCTTCAGACCAGCCCACGGACTACTCTCCTTCCTTTCGAGATAAAAGTCAAGATACTTGCTATATCTGTCAGAAGAAAGGGCATTGGTCTTCAGAGTGTCCAGACCGTCAAAAAAGAAAAAAAAACAGGGGCTAAAAAAGACAAAAGTCAAGATACCTGTTATTATTGTAAAGAAAAAGGACATTGGTCTCCAGATTGCCCAAAAAAGAAACAAGAGGAGTCAGAAGAAAAGAAGGATTCTTCGGAAGAAGAGACGGATTCTTCGAAAGAAGAGAGGGATTCTTCAGAGGAAGAAGAGGAAGAAAGAAGACAATTCTATTTAAAAGAGGCAAAGAAACAGGAGAAGAAAAGAAGAAGGGAAGAAAATGAGGAAAAAACGGTGAACAAATTAAAAAAACAGAGAGACTAAATAATGAGAAAGAACAAGTGTACGAACTTTTTAAAGTGTTCTGTGGTGAATTGTGAATTGGATTGTAAAAAATGGATAAAAGAATACATGAATGATATAAGATAAGTGTCTTTGAGTTTTGATTTTAAAATAAGAAGCTAAACTCAAGCACTCATACACAGACACGTACTATAAGGGTAAAATGGGTGGGGTTTATTTTTGAATTATTGGCAAATTGAAATTGTATTTCTTTTCGAGAAATGTGGGTGGCCCTGCAAAGGGCCTTTTTTCTTTATGGTGTAGGAGTGAGTTTAACCAATCAACTTTAACTGCCTTAAGCCTTTGCCACGGCCAAGGCCTACTTCTGATGATTGGGTTGAAATCACTAAGGGTGGTAGGACAGGCTTAGTCACAGGGTTGGCGTATTTAGCTCGGGAAGGTCGTATTCTCTTCGGTCGTGATAAAGAAGTCTGATACATTTGTTTCATACTTCTTAACTCCGCTAAAATGTCCAACAGTACCGTAGCCGTTTGATTTTCACCCTCTTGTTTCTTTGCTGCTACTTCTTCTTGCTGTTGTTGCTGTTGTTTTTTTCTTACCTCTTCTTGTTGCTGTTGCTGTTGCTGTGTTCCGCTTCCTTTTGTCGTTGCATAAATTTCTCCAATTCTTCTTTCTGTCTCTGTCTAAAATTCTCCACTTGCGGTAATGAAGAAGGTAACGAAGGTTCCGGAACAAATTCTTGCGAGGTAAGAAAATCCACAAAATCCCAATGTACCTCTTCTGAAAGTAAGTCCGGGTTCCCTTGGGCAGTCTCCCCTGCTGGTGCACCCCAATGGATCGTTTTCTGATTTTCCGTCATGTTGAATCAGTGTCGCATAGATTGACTGCACACAAGCGCTAACGAATCTATATAGACCACGTGACGTCACAGACTGCTCTCTTCGGATTGGATGCGAGCTGACTGAATTTTGTAACGCGTGTTCGGATTGGTGAATGAATTCATTCCGTTTCAATCCTTCCTGTACCTATAAATAAGCGCAGTTCACTGCATTGATTCACCTAGTCTCGTCGCTTCAAGATGTGGACCACAGTTGAGTCATCCACCCTTGTGTCTTCCATGATGTTTAGGACGGACATGCTCATGTATGTCAGGTCCAAGTGGACTGTTGTTGATAGGACAGATACTAGTCAATGGATGAGGAGAGTTTACATAGAAAGAGAAGGATGTCTCAAGAGGGTACTTGTGTATGGACCGGCAGTTAGAAGGAGTTTAAGAAGAAGAAGAAGAAGATGTTGTCACGGAATGGTGTAAATGTTGTTAATTAAATACATGTACTCGGGTTTCGTTTCTTTTTCTCTGTACAACGATACCCGAGGGTGATTATAATATGGTCTATGTATTTCGAAATCGTGAGTACGATTCGTCCTGTGCCACACGTGCAAGGTGCCTTTGATAAAGAATAACGAAAATTCTAAAGGTATAAATACGTTACTACATGTAAAGGACCTTTACAATTCTAATGGTTTTGTCAGCAAGCGGCCTGCTAAAAGGATTCGCACAACTCCAGCTGTAGGGGTAGGTAATGTTTTGGGTGTTAAGTGATAACTAGTGTATTACCATATTTGCCTTTGCATGTTTGTTTAGTTTTCTTTACATACCATAATGCGTGCATTTTTTATTCTTGTTGCGACGTAGTGCAGGACTTGTATTGGTAATGTAAAGCTACATTTTTTAAAAAAGAATTGTTTACTATTGTCTTATCAAGCAGGGTTAGGTTTACTATTGAACCTCTGTTTTGTAATTGCCATTATAATATAATCTTTTTAACTTACTATGTATAACGTCCTTACGTTATGTCTGTATCAAGTGTAGTACACTGTATCGGGTATATTTTCAGCTGAGTGTGAGTGAGGGTTTGATGGTAGGAATATCCGGGGTGTCCGGTGTTGTCCGAGGGTAGAAACGTCCGTGTGTCCGGAGCGTTTAAGGTGCCGGAGCGTCTAATGTCTAGCGTCCGGAGTGTCCAGAGGGACTAAGGTGACCCAGCTGTAGAGCCGTCAAAAGACCAGGGGGTCCGGAGGGTCTAATATTTCAAGTGATCATAGTATTCCGAGGGTCCGGAGTCTATATTGGTTGTGAAATTGATTCAGAGGAGCTGTGGAGCGGATATGGTGCACGGGTGACGGAGTGCATCTCCACACATGTATTTTTAGCTGTATGCTAATTTTGGGTTAGTAAGACCCGGTGTATTATTCAGGACTGAAAGGATAGATTGTATATCCATTCTTGTTTAGTGACATAATTTCGCTACCTGAGCGAATACATTTTTTTTACTATGTGTACACGCTTACATTGTTTACTATTTGAGTGAACTATATTCATCTTTCCATTATTGAATCATTTGTGAAATCATTTATCCTGTGTTTAGGGTTACTGAACTAATTTATTTGTATATTTTTTTCATCTTTGAAACTGTGCGTTTTTTGTTAAATAGATCCAATATTTGGATTATAAATACGCACACATCTTCATCATCCACTATTCATATAAATCGCCACATTAAACCATATATCTGTGTCGTCAAAACGTGTTCTGTTGTTAATCCGAAATATCCCACCCGGTTATCTTGTTACAAATGGTGTCAGAAGTGGGATCATTTCGGATATAACAGAGCACTGAAATTGTTTTATTATATTTGTATGCTTTCTGTGTGTTTCAGATGCGTTTGACAAAACACCAAGGTTAGGTAGATACCTAATATTACTTTATTTTTTGTATTTAATATTTTTGTTGCATTTCGTGAAAGAAAATACGGTTTGTGGTAATTACGTGGTTTGTATAAAACTGCACTTTAAGGTTGGTCACCACCAAACTTTTGAAATGACTTCTATGAAAGAACTGGTAGAACTGGGGAAACAGTTTGGTTATGAGGGGGAGTCCCTTAGAAATTTCGTTCGTGAAGAACAAGCCCGGGAGAGGGACCAAAGATTAAAGGAGAGGGAATTAGCGAGGGAATTAGAAAGGGAAAAAAGGGAAACCCAGAAGGAAATGATAGAATTAGAGAAGTGTAAGATCGAACTAGAGAAACAGGCTGAGAGGGAATTAGAAAGGGAAAAATTTGAAAGGGAACAACAAATAGAAAGGGAAAAAAGGGAAACCCAGAAGGAAATGATAGAATTAGAGAAGGGTAAGATTGAACTAGAGAAACAGGCTGAGAGGGAGAAGTTAGGAAGGGAAAAACAGGTAAGGTTAGAAACTTTAGAGATGGAAGATAGAAATCGGGAAAGGGAACATCTAAGAAATTCTGAGCTATTGCAAGCTAAAAAAGAGGGGGAACATGATGTTAAACTGAGAGGTCCAAAATTGCCCCCATTTGAAGACGATAAAGATAATATGGATAGTTATCTAAATAGGTTCGAGAGGTATGCTACGGTACAAAAATGGAAGAAAGACGATTGGCCGCTCCATCTTAGCGCGTTATTGAAAGGTAAAGCGTTAGACGTGTATTCGCGTTTATCCACGGCCGATTCGCTCAATTACCCCGTGTTGAAAGAGGCACTTCTCAAGAAATATGAACTAACCGAGCAAGGGTTTCGCAAGAAGTTTAAGTATAGTAAACCAGATAGAGGCGAAACATTCACACAGTTCGTCAGTAGGACTTGCAATTATTTGCAGCGATGGGTGGAATGTGGTAAAGTCGTCAGGACATTTGAGGGTCTTGTCGATTTCTTGCTTCGTGACCAATTGTTAACAACTTGTGGCAAGGAGTTATATTTATTCTTGAAGGAAAGATCCTTCACAAATGTACATGAAATGGCCACACAGGCGGATTTGTTCGCCGAAGCTCGGGGAGGTTCGCAGAATGTCATCACGCGAGATGTCAAAGGTGGGAATCAGGTCAACGACAGAAAACCCAGGGAACCTGAAAAATCTGGTAGGAGTAACCAGGGGAAGCGGAGTGACATGCAATGTTTCATTTGCAAGGAAGTGGGTCATATCTCCCACTATTGTCCTAAACGGAAGGGACCAGTCCAAAAAGTAGCGGTAGCCATTAAAGGCAGAAGATCGGTAAATGGAAAACTTAATGTTTCCCAGCAAGTTAAGCGGAAAGCGGTGCGTGAACCGGTGGTGCGTTCAGAGACCAGTCGCGATGTGATCCAATCAATCGGCACGTGTATTTTTCCAGAGGCACGGGTGCCGACCGCAAACGGCACTGTTAACGGACAAGAAGTCACCGTTCTACGAGACACGGGATGCACTACTGTAGTCGTGAAACGGAGCTTAGTCCGCGATGATCAATTGCTTGGGGTTAAATCACCTTGCATGTTGCTTGACCAGACAATCGACCACGTTCCAGTTGCAAGGATAATGATAGATACACCTTTTTTGACCGGGACTGTAGAAGCTTTATGCGTAGCCAACCCGATCTATGAACTGACGATTGGCAACGTACCGGGTTCTAGACTTCCAACCATAGCAGATTTCCGATTCCCTATCATCCAGGCAGTGCAAACTAGGGCTCAGTTAAAGGAGGAAAATAAACCTTTGCGTAAGTTAAAAGTACCGGAAGCCATTACTGATATATCCCGCGAAGAATTCCAAAATGAGCAAAAACGTGACGCGTCCTTACGTGCAACCTCTGAGAAGGCATTAACGGGTACCGTGAGAAAGTGTAAGAACGGGGGTTCCTCTAAATTCCTTGTTCGAAAGGGTTTAATGTACAGGGAATACTCTACATCGGATGGGAAGTTCTTGCAATTAGTGGTTCCCCAGAAATTTAGGGCACATGTATTAAAGGTCGCGCACGAGTCGAGTATGGCAGGTCATTTAGGCGTAAAGAAAACAACGGATAGGGTATTAAGAGAATTTTATTGGCCTGGCGTCAATAGCGACATAGCGCGGTTCTGTCGCTCGTGCGACGTTTGCCAGAAGACGATCTCTAAGGGCAGGGTAACTAGAGTACCGTTAGGTCAGATGCCCTTGATAGATACTCCGTTCAAACGAGTAGCCATCGACATTGTAGGACCAATATTTCCGCATACAGATCGGAAAAACCGATACATCTTGACACTGGTAGATTACGCTACCAGATATCCAGAAGCCATAGCTTTGCCATCAATTGAAACCGAACGTGTAGCCGAAGCGCTCGTAGACATGTTCAGCAGGGTCGGAGTGCCCGAAGAGGTTCTTACGGATTGTGGAGCGCAATTCACCTCAGATCTTATGGCAGAAATTAGTAGGTTGTTGTCCCTTAAACAGTTACGCACAACACCTTACCATCCTATGTGCAATGGATTGGTCGAGAAATTCAACGGCACATTGAAGCAAATGTTGCGGAGAATGTGTGCGGAAAGACCGAAGGATTGGGATAGATATATGAACGCCCTTCTGTTCGCATATCGTGAGGTTCCTCAGGAAAGCTTGGGTTTCTCTCCGTTTGAACTATTGTACGGTAGGACAGTTCGTGGTCCTATGCGCATACTTCGTGAACTGTGGACAGACGAGGTCGCGGACGAAGAAGTTAAGACCACATACCATTACGTAGTTGATTTGCGCGAAAGATTAGAAAGTACTTGTCAAATGGCGCAAGACGAACTCGCGAAATCTAGTCGTAGGTACGCCAAGTACTACAACCGAGGAACTCGGAGTAAAAAATTTGACGTAGGCGATCAAGTGTTGGTGCTTCTCCCAACGAATAACAACAAGCTGCTAGTCCAATGGAAAGGGCCATATGAAGTCAGACAGGTGAAAGGCGAAATGGATTATATCATTGATATGGAGGGGAAGTCCAAGACATTTCATGCCAATATGCTTAAACTCTACGTAGCGAGACCTGGACAAACGATTGATAAAGGGATTTTGAATGTAGTATGCGTTGCGGTGATAGAGGATAGGTCTGGTGACGAAGCGGAATTCGTCTCCAGCACAGAAATGCCCCTTGAATACCCCATGGATGTTGGTAAAGAAAGTATTGAACAGATAAATGTATGCCCTGAGTTATCGGAGGGTCAACGTACACAGATTATGGAGGTTTTGTCCAAATATCCAGATGTGTTCACGGACAGACCAGGCTGTACGGGTCTAATTCGACACGAGATCAAATTGAATACCACCGAGCCTATCAGGATTAAAGGATATCCGATACCCTTTAATGCACGGGAGACAATCAGCGAAGAAGTGATGAAAATGTTAGACCAGGGAGTGATCGAACCTTCAAACTCCCCATACTCGTCCCCCGTGGTGTTAGTCAGAAAGAAAGACGGGACCAACCGGTTTTGCATCGACTTTCGGCAATTAAACAAGATCACCGTATTTGATGCAGAACCAATGCCAGATATGGAAAGTGTATTTTCAAAATTGGCAGGTCATAAATACATTTCCAAATTAGATCTAAGCAAGGGATATTGGCAGATACCCATCGCCGATAATGCCCGCGAGTTAACGGCATTCGCGACTCCCAAAGGACTGTTTCAATTTAAAGTTATGCCTTTCGGTTTAGTCAACGCCGGTGCGTCGTGCGTTCGTCTCATGCGCAAATTATTAAACGGAACGGAAAACGTCGACAGCTTCGTAGACGACATCTTTGTTTACACGCATACATGGGATGAACATGTTAAGGTATTACGGGATCTGTTCGATAGACTTCACATTGCAAACCTTTCAGTTAGGCCTACTAAGTGTAGCATAGGGTATTCCAGTTTGGAATGTTTGGGACATCTGGTAAATGGACTAGACCAGTTGCAACCTCATCCAGATAAAATAGGAGCAATCAGGGATGCCCCTAGACCAGAGACAAAAAAACAAGTAAGGTCTTTCCTAGGTCTAATCGGGTTCTACAGGAAATTCGTCCCCAACTTTTCGGCTATTGCCAGCCCATTAACGGATTTGACTAGGAAGGGGCAACCGAATAAAGTTTCATGGGGTGTATGCCAGGAAAAAGCGTTTAACACTCTAAAACACAAACTGGTAAGTGCACCAATTTTAAAGTTGCCGGAAATAGATAAACCTTTTGTACTGAGGACTGATGCGTCCGATACGGGTCTTGGGGCTGTTTTGCTACAGGAGCAAGGGGGGATGAAATTGCCCATTGCTTATGCAAGTAGGAAATTGCTCCCTAGAGAGGAAAAGTACTCCGTGATTGAAAAGGAGTGCCTAGGTTTAGTATGGGGAATAGGAAAATTCCATACATATCTTTTTGGGAGGGAGTTTACCTTGCAAACGGACCATCAGCCGCTTTTATATTTGAATAAAGCAAAGGTCACCAATGCAAGATTGATGCGTTGGGCATTGTCTTTGCAACCATACAGTTTTCGAATCGAGGCAATTCGAGGGTCAGAAAATGTGGGAGCTGATTTTTTAAGTAGGGTGTAATTAGCAAATCATTTCGTTCGGTCTGAAAATTGGAAGTTTTAATAATGATTCATTGTTCACATTCCGTGATTGTTCTAAAAGTGATACCACTTTTTTTTAGGGGGGAGGTATTGTCACGGAATGGTGTAAATGTTGTTAATTAAATACATGTACTCGGGTTTCGTTTCTTTTTCTCTGTACAACGATACCCGAGGGTGATTATAATATGGTCTATGTATTTCGAAATCGTGAGTACGATTCGTCCTGTGCCACACGTGCAAGGTGCCTTTGATAAAGAATAACGAAAATTCTAAAGGTATAAATACGTTACTACATGTAAAGGACCTTTACAATTCTAATGGTTTTGTCAGCAAGCGGCCTGCTAAAAGGATTCGCACAACTCCAGCTGTAGGGGTAGGTAATGTTTTGGGTGTTAAGTGATAACTAGTGTATTACCATATTTGCCTTTGCATGTTTGTTTAGTTTTCTTTACATACCATAATGCGTGCATTTTTTATTCTTGTTGCGACGTAGTGCAGGACTTGTATTGGTAATGTAAAGCTACATTTTTTAAAAAAGAATTGTTTACTATTGTCTTATCAAGCAGGGTTAGGTTTACTATTGAACCTCTGTTTTGTAATTGCCATTATAATATAATCTTTTTAACTTACTATGTATAACGTCCTTACGTTATGTCTGTATCAAGTGTAGTACACTGTATCGGGTATATTTTCAGCTGAGTGTGAGTGAGGGTTTGATGGTAGGAATATCCGGGGTGTCCGGTGTTGTCCGAGGGTAGAAACGTCCGTGTGTCCGGAGCGTTTAAGGTGCCGGAGCGTCTAATGTCTAGCGTCCGGAGTGTCCAGAGGGACTAAGGTGACCCAGCTGTAGAGCCGTCAAAAGACCAGGGGGTCCGGAGGGTCTAATATTTCAAGTGATCATAGTATTCCGAGGGTCCGGAGTCTATATTGGTTGTGAAATTGATTCAGAGGAGCTGTGGAGCGGATATGGTGCACGGGTGACGGAGTGCATCTCCACACATGTATTTTTAGCTGTATGCTAATTTTGGGTTAGTAAGACCCGGTGTATTATTCAGGACTGAAAGGATAGATTGTATATCCATTCTTGTTTAGTGACATAATTTCGCTACCTGAGCGAATACATTTTTTTTACTATGTGTACACGCTTACATTGTTTACTATTTGAGTGAACTATATTCATCTTTCCATTATTGAATCATTTGTGAAATCATTTATCCTGTGTTTAGGGTTACTGAACTAATTTATTTGTATATTTTTTTCATCTTTGAAACTGTGCGTTTTTTGTTAAATAGATCCAATATTTGGATTATAAATACGCACACATCTTCATCATCCACTATTCATATAAATCGCCACATTAAACCATATATCTGTGTCGTCAAAACGTGTTCTGTTGTTAATCCGAAATATCCCACCCGGTTATCTTGTTACAAATGGTGTCAGAAGTGGGATCATTTCGGATATAACAGAGCACTGAAATTGTTTTATTATATTTGTATGCTTTCTGTGTGTTTCAGATGCGTTTGACAAAACACCAAGGTTAGGTAGATACCTAATATTACTTTATTTTTTGTATTTAATATTTTTGTTGCATTTCGTGAAAGAAAATACGGTTTGTGGTAATTACGTGGTTTGTATAAAACTGCACTTTAAGGTTGGTCACCACCAAACTTTTGAAATGACTTCTATGAAAGAACTGGTAGAACTGGGGAAACAGTTTGGTTATGAGGGGGAGTCCCTTAGAAATTTCGTTCGTGAAGAACAAGCCCGGGAGAGGGACCAAAGATTAAAGGAGAGGGAATTAGCGAGGGAATTAGAAAGGGAAAAAAGGGAAACCCAGAAGGAAATGATAGAATTAGAGAAGTGTAAGATCGAACTAGAGAAACAGGCTGAGAGGGAATTAGAAAGGGAAAAATTTGAAAGGGAACAACAAATAGAAAGGGAAAAAAGGGAAACCCAGAAGGAAATGATAGAATTAGAGAAGGGTAAGATTGAACTAGAGAAACAGGCTGAGAGGGAGAAGTTAGGAAGGGAAAAACAGGTAAGGTTAGAAACTTTAGAGATGGAAGATAGAAATCGGGAAAGGGAACATCTAAGAAATTCTGAGCTATTGCAAGCTAAAAAAGAGGGGGAACATGATGTTAAACTGAGAGGTCCAAAATTGCCCCCATTTGAAGACGATAAAGATAATATGGATAGTTATCTAAATAGGTTCGAGAGGTATGCTACGGTACAAAAATGGAAGAAAGACGATTGGCCGCTCCATCTTAGCGCGTTATTGAAAGGTAAAGCGTTAGACGTGTATTCGCGTTTATCCACGGCCGATTCGCTCAATTACCCCGTGTTGAAAGAGGCACTTCTCAAGAAATATGAACTAACCGAGCAAGGGTTTCGCAAGAAGTTTAAGTATAGTAAACCAGATAGAGGCGAAACATTCACACAGTTCGTCAGTAGGACTTGCAATTATTTGCAGCGATGGGTGGAATGTGGTAAAGTCGTCAGGACATTTGAGGGTCTTGTCGATTTCTTGCTTCGTGACCAATTGTTAACAACTTGTGGCAAGGAGTTATATTTATTCTTGAAGGAAAGATCCTTCACAAATGTACATGAAATGGCCACACAGGCGGATTTGTTCGCCGAAGCTCGGGGAGGTTCGCAGAATGTCATCACGCGAGATGTCAAAGGTGGGAATCAGGTCAACGACAGAAAACCCAGGGAACCTGAAAAATCTGGTAGGAGTAACCAGGGGAAGCGGAGTGACATGCAATGTTTCATTTGCAAGGAAGTGGGTCATATCTCCCACTATTGTCCTAAACGGAAGGGACCAGTCCAAAAAGTAGCGGTAGCCATTAAAGGCAGAAGATCGGTAAATGGAAAACTTAATGTTTCCCAGCAAGTTAAGCGGAAAGCGGTGCGTGAACCGGTGGTGCGTTCAGAGACCAGTCGCGATGTGATCCAATCAATCGGCACGTGTATTTTTCCAGAGGCACGGGTGCCGACCGCAAACGGCACTGTTAACGGACAAGAAGTCACCGTTCTACGAGACACGGGATGCACTACTGTAGTCGTGAAACGGAGCTTAGTCCGCGATGATCAATTGCTTGGGGTTAAATCACCTTGCATGTTGCTTGACCAGACAATCGACCACGTTCCAGTTGCAAGGATAATGATAGATACACCTTTTTTGACCGGGACTGTAGAAGCTTTATGCGTAGCCAACCCGATCTATGAACTGACGATTGGCAACGTACCGGGTTCTAGACTTCCAACCATAGCAGATTTCCGATTCCCTATCATCCAGGCAGTGCAAACTAGGGCTCAGTTAAAGGAGGAAAATAAACCTTTGCGTAAGTTAAAAGTACCGGAAGCCATTACTGATATATCCCGCGAAGAATTCCAAAATGAGCAAAAACGTGACGCGTCCTTACGTGCAACCTCTGAGAAGGCATTAACGGGTACCGTGAGAAAGTGTAAGAACGGGGGTTCCTCTAAATTCCTTGTTCGAAAGGGTTTAATGTACAGGGAATACTCTACATCGGATGGGAAGTTCTTGCAATTAGTGGTTCCCCAGAAATTTAGGGCACATGTATTAAAGGTCGCGCACGAGTCGAGTATGGCAGGTCATTTAGGCGTAAAGAAAACAACGGATAGGGTATTAAGAGAATTTTATTGGCCTGGCGTCAATAGCGACATAGCGCGGTTCTGTCGCTCGTGCGACGTTTGCCAGAAGACGATCTCTAAGGGCAGGGTAACTAGAGTACCGTTAGGTCAGATGCCCTTGATAGATACTCCGTTCAAACGAGTAGCCATCGACATTGTAGGACCAATATTTCCGCATACAGATCGGAAAAACCGATACATCTTGACACTGGTAGATTACGCTACCAGATATCCAGAAGCCATAGCTTTGCCATCAATTGAAACCGAACGTGTAGCCGAAGCGCTCGTAGACATGTTCAGCAGGGTCGGAGTGCCCGAAGAGGTTCTTACGGATTGTGGAGCGCAATTCACCTCAGATCTTATGGCAGAAATTAGTAGGTTGTTGTCCCTTAAACAGTTACGCACAACACCTTACCATCCTATGTGCAATGGATTGGTCGAGAAATTCAACGGCACATTGAAGCAAATGTTGCGGAGAATGTGTGCGGAAAGACCGAAGGATTGGGATAGATATATGAACGCCCTTCTGTTCGCATATCGTGAGGTTCCTCAGGAAAGCTTGGGTTTCTCTCCGTTTGAACTATTGTACGGTAGGACAGTTCGTGGTCCTATGCGCATACTTCGTGAACTGTGGACAGACGAGGTCGCGGACGAAGAAGTTAAGACCACATACCATTACGTAGTTGATTTGCGCGAAAGATTAGAAAGTACTTGTCAAATGGCGCAAGACGAACTCGCGAAATCTAGTCGTAGGTACGCCAAGTACTACAACCGAGGAACTCGGAGTAAAAAATTTGACGTAGGCGATCAAGTGTTGGTGCTTCTCCCAACGAATAACAACAAGCTGCTAGTCCAATGGAAAGGGCCATATGAAGTCAGACAGGTGAAAGGCGAAATGGATTATATCATTGATATGGAGGGGAAGTCCAAGACATTTCATGCCAATATGCTTAAACTCTACGTAGCGAGACCTGGACAAACGATTGATAAAGGGATTTTGAATGTAGTATGCGTTGCGGTGATAGAGGATAGGTCTGGTGACGAAGCGGAATTCGTCTCCAGCACAGAAATGCCCCTTGAATACCCCATGGATGTTGGTAAAGAAAGTATTGAACAGATAAATGTATGCCCTGAGTTATCGGAGGGTCAACGTACACAGATTATGGAGGTTTTGTCCAAATATCCAGATGTGTTCACGGACAGACCAGGCTGTACGGGTCTAATTCGACACGAGATCAAATTGAATACCACCGAGCCTATCAGGATTAAAGGATATCCGATACCCTTTAATGCACGGGAGACAATCAGCGAAGAAGTGATGAAAATGTTAGACCAGGGAGTGATCGAACCTTCAAACTCCCCATACTCGTCCCCCGTGGTGTTAGTCAGAAAGAAAGACGGGACCAACCGGTTTTGCATCGACTTTCGGCAATTAAACAAGATCACCGTATTTGATGCAGAACCAATGCCAGATATGGAAAGTGTATTTTCAAAATTGGCAGGTCATAAATACATTTCCAAATTAGATCTAAGCAAGGGATATTGGCAGATACCCATCGCCGATAATGCCCGCGAGTTAACGGCATTCGCGACTCCCAAAGGACTGTTTCAATTTAAAGTTATGCCTTTCGGTTTAGTCAACGCCGGTGCGTCGTGCGTTCGTCTCATGCGCAAATTATTAAACGGAACGGAAAACGTCGACAGCTTCGTAGACGACATCTTTGTTTACACGCATACATGGGATGAACATGTTAAGGTATTACGGGATCTGTTCGATAGACTTCACATTGCAAACCTTTCAGTTAGGCCTACTAAGTGTAGCATAGGGTATTCCAGTTTGGAATGTTTGGGACATCTGGTAAATGGACTAGACCAGTTGCAACCTCATCCAGATAAAATAGGAGCAATCAGGGATGCCCCTAGACCAGAGACAAAAAAACAAGTAAGGTCTTTCCTAGGTCTAATCGGGTTCTACAGGAAATTCGTCCCCAACTTTTCGGCTATTGCCAGCCCATTAACGGATTTGACTAGGAAGGGGCAACCGAATAAAGTTTCATGGGGTGTATGCCAGGAAAAAGCGTTTAACACTCTAAAACACAAACTGGTAAGTGCACCAATTTTAAAGTTGCCGGAAATAGATAAACCTTTTGTACTGAGGACTGATGCGTCCGATACGGGTCTTGGGGCTGTTTTGCTACAGGAGCAAGGGGGGATGAAATTGCCCATTGCTTATGCAAGTAGGAAATTGCTCCCTAGAGAGGAAAAGTACTCCGTGATTGAAAAGGAGTGCCTAGGTTTAGTATGGGGAATAGGAAAATTCCATACATATCTTTTTGGGAGGGAGTTTACCTTGCAAACGGACCATCAGCCGCTTTTATATTTGAATAAAGCAAAGGTCACCAATGCAAGATTGATGCGTTGGGCATTGTCTTTGCAACCATACAGTTTTCGAATCGAGGCAATTCGAGGGTCAGAAAATGTGGGAGCTGATTTTTTAAGTAGGGTGTAATTAGCAAATCATTTCGTTCGGTCTGAAAATTGGAAGTTTTAATAATGATTCATTGTTCACATTCCGTGATTGTTCTAAAAGTGATACCACTTTTTTTTAGGGGGGAGGTATTGTCACGGAATGGTGTAAATGTTGTTAATTAAATACATGTACTCGGGTTTCGTTTCTTTTTCTCTGTACAACGATACCCGAGGGTGATTATAATATGGTCTATGTATTTCGAAATCGTGAGTACGATTCGTCCTGTGCCACACGTGCAAGGTGCCTTTGATAAAGAATAACGAAAATTCTAAAGGTATAAATACGTTACTACATGTAAAGGACCTTTACAATTCTAATGGTTTTGTCAGCAAGCGGCCTGCTAAAAGGATTCGCACAACTCCAGCTGTAGGGGTAGGTAATGTTTTGGGTGTTAAGTGATAACTAGTGTATTACCATATTTGCCTTTGCATGTTTGTTTAGTTTTCTTTACATACCATAATGCGTGCATTTTTTATTCTTGTTGCGACGTAGTGCAGGACTTGTATTGGTAATGTAAAGCTACATTTTTTAAAAAAGAATTGTTTACTATTGTCTTATCAAGCAGGGTTAGGTTTACTATTGAACCTCTGTTTTGTAATTGCCATTATAATATAATCTTTTTAACTTACTATGTATAACGTCCTTACGTTATGTCTGTATCAAGTGTAGTACACTGTATCGGGTATATTTTCAGCTGAGTGTGAGTGAGGGTTTGATGGTAGGAATATCCGGGGTGTCCGGTGTTGTCCGAGGGTAGAAACGTCCGTGTGTCCGGAGCGTTTAAGGTGCCGGAGCGTCTAATGTCTAGCGTCCGGAGTGTCCAGAGGGACTAAGGTGACCCAGCTGTAGAGCCGTCAAAAGACCAGGGGGTCCGGAGGGTCTAATATTTCAAGTGATCATAGTATTCCGAGGGTCCGGAGTCTATATTGGTTGTGAAATTGATTCAGAGGAGCTGTGGAGCGGATATGGTGCACGGGTGACGGAGTGCATCTCCACACATGTATTTTTAGCTGTATGCTAATTTTGGGTTAGTAAGACCCGGTGTATTATTCAGGACTGAAAGGATAGATTGTATATCCATTCTTGTTTAGTGACATAATTTCGCTACCTGAGCGAATACATTTTTTTTACTATGTGTACACGCTTACATTGTTTACTATTTGAGTGAACTATATTCATCTTTCCATTATTGAATCATTTGTGAAATCATTTATCCTGTGTTTAGGGTTACTGAACTAATTTATTTGTATATTTTTTTCATCTTTGAAACTGTGCGTTTTTTGTTAAATAGATCCAATATTTGGATTATAAATACGCACACATCTTCATCATCCACTATTCATATAAATCACCACATTAAACCATATATCTGTGTCGTCAAAACGTGTTCTGTTGTTAATCCGAAATATCCCACCCAGTTATCTTGTTACAGATGTGACAGATGCCATCTATGTTAATATTAATATTAACATAAACCCAAAGGCCCTTTTCAGGGCCAGCCATATTTCTCGAAAAGAGATAGCCTTTCCATTGCCTACCCCTTTTTTAAAAAAATTTAAAAAAAAAATCCCATGTTCAATTTCCTTTGACGCTATAAAGTCCCACCCTGTTTAAATTCCTTTGACGCTAAACCGTCCCACGATTTTTCTCCATGTTAATTTCCCTTGACGCTAATCTGACCCACGATTTTTCTCCATGTTAAATTTCCCTTGACGCTAATCTGACCCAGGGGTCTCTGTAATGCTAATTCCCATTGACGCTAATCTCACCCCATTTACTACTTCTGAGCTCTTACAAACACCAACACACAAACACACAAACACATACCCTCACATTTTTTAAAAAAGAGTTAGTGTTTATATTCACACTACTCTACCTACACACATTGGCAAATTAATAGTTATTTCTTTTCTAGAGTATTGGGTGGCCCTGAAAAGGGCTGTTTTTTTTTAACTCCAGATGCAACTATCTAATGATTGCACCTTCCTGGCCTGGCGCCACACACGCATCTTCTTCCCCAGTCTCCTTTCACCTTTCTTCTGGGGAGCGAAGAGGAAGGATGATTCGCTTCAGCACCCCAATCCTCTGTCTCGGGAATATTGAACGACATCCTCTCTTCTCTTTTCTTTTCCTCCTCTTCCCTCTGTCTTCTCTCCTCCTCTTCCTTCTTTATTCTTTCTTCTTCTATTATAGCCTCCGCAGCCAGTTCATTTACCAGGCGCCTGACATATTCCAGATGTATCTGGAGTTCAAGAAGTTTGCTTATTCTGCTACTATTCATTCTTGTGTTGATCAATCAACAAGGGTAGCTAGACTGCCGAACGAGTTTCAATTTATAGTGAAAGCGCGGACGTGATGGAAAACATCCCCTAAAAACATAAAATTGATCTTACCTAGATCATGACCGAAAAAACAACAACGCGCGGACCTAAAAGAAACACTCGCTCACTTTTTATGCTACCCATCATTATTTTAAAATTTTTTATAAATCACTTCAATAGACTATCCGCATACGCAAAGCAATCCAATCTAACCCCAAATAAACACCTCAAACACCGAAAAAGACATTATTTTAATCTACTATTGACCCAAACTTACGTTAACTGTTACTAACACTAACACACATACACTCTCACTATCAATTAAGAGTTAGTGTTTATTTTCACACTACTCTACCTTCACACATTGGCAAATCGATCGTTATTTCTTTTCTAGAGTATTGGGTAGCCCTGAAAAGGGCTGGTTTTTTTTGTTTGCTATGGCATTCTTTTTAGTTTCTAAGAATGCGATGTACTCTGAGGATAGACTTTCTGGCAATAGGCCTGCTTCTTCGGAAAGAGAAGAAGAACTCTTTGGTGTCGATACGACAATCGACAAAGTCTCTGTCAGCTTCAGGTTGCTGTTGCTGCTGTTGTTGTTGTTGCTGCTGTTGCTGCTGTCTCTGAAGTCTGTACTTCTCTGTCCATTCTTCTTTCTCTCTGTTCATTTCTTCTCTGAAGAGCTCTTCTATCAGGTCTTCAGTGACTTTTAACATTCTCACATTCTCTATTTCTTCTGGCTTCGGTATCAGACTGTGTCTGACCCTATGCAAATTCACGTAGGCTTCGTTGAGTTTAGCTAGTTTGGAGCACATCTTCTTAGGAGGATGAGTCGACAATGGATGGTTAGACTGGAAACAACCCCGGTTCTTAAAGTCAAAGCGCGGACGTGAAGGAAAACATCCCCCACACGGTTTTCGAGTCGCAACGTTCAGTGAGTGTTATGGGAGGGATAGTAAGAAATGAAAGAGCATCAATCCAACATTCTTATACCTAAACAAAAGACAAAGGCATTTTTTTCAAAACACAACATTTTTTATTCAAAAATCACTTAACACTAAACAACAACTCTAACATTTTTAACAATAATCCAACATTATAACGTCAAACAATTTTTTCTTAACATCTAACATTTTTCTTCAAATACAATCTACTTTAAACAGGGCTGACAACGTTGTGAATGAAATTGTGATTTCCACTTTTGGAAATCATTAGGCCATTGATGGACACTACGTTTCCTAGCTTGAGACAAAAGATAAGCATAATGGTCACAGAACCATTTATCTACTTTCACATCGTTTCTAGTAGAAGAACGAGGATCAAAATGAGTCACTAAATGTTCTAAGGAATAGCCCAGGCTGCGATGATGCAGAAAATACACACAGTACTGTCCGCACACCAAGGAATCTGTGCCTTATAATTTCACATTATTGAATCGGGTGGTCTGAGCATTTCTTCTCATAAAGTCGATGATATCGTCTTCCAAAGGGGGCAATCCGTACGAATCGAAATATTCCACACATCCTTCTTGAGGAAAGTAGACGGCTACCCAGTGGGTTCCTGGGAGATGACTGTCGTCCGTGTTGATCACGTAAGCTTGATGGTCTTTCGGTTTGCGATGAGGGAGTTCATCTTTAGCACAGACGACAGGATTCCAAGAAGCCGTATACGAACTGTAGTTCAAAAGGTAATAAAGTTCCCAGGTATCCATGTTTTGTGTGTGCTTTTTTTCTTCTTCACAGTTAATAATAAGTCGTCAATTCGATCCTGACTTTTTGCTTCAAAATGTCTGACGAATAAACGGTTATTCGTTCTGTTTCCTCACTCTGATTCAGGAGAGCTTCGATACGATGGATCTCTTGAGTGGTAAATGGTGGACAAGAATGTTCACGCAAGTCTTTATACCACTGGTGCAACACGTCTTTGTTCGAGATGAGACTCCAAGCATCGTCCAGATACTCGTCCAATTTTTCTTCTTGACTTAACATTAGGCATTTATCGTGTTGAATTTGACTAGGATGATCGTTTTGACATCCATAACAATTTTTCTTGATCAATTCCGTCATTTTTTCGACCAAGTGTTTGGCAAAACAGGAGACTAAATGGGTTTCTTGTTCTGGCCATCTCAACTTCATCATGACAACTTCTTTTTCTTTGTCTTGGGATTCTCCTTCCACGGTCTCCTCACATTCCATCTTCAAAGTTTCTCCACTAGGTAAAGAGGGATGACAGTCTTCCATGGCTTCTAAAAATCTAGAATGACTTCTCTCAAACTGTTGATTTCTATGGTATTATCGAATTCGGCATACAGGATGACGTTCACTGTCTTTGGCAGTTCTTTTGCAAACTGAAGTTCCACACGAATCTGGCCTGATTTTATAGGGTGGAAATGTCCCTCGTCGCTGCCTTGGTCTGGAGTGAAATCGAAAGCCCACAAAGCATAACCTCCTGCGTAATCGTCGTACGTAATGCCGTGACTGGTGTTGGTTCATAACTGACCGGTGGCCTCGTACAGGGACAAGTACGATCTCAAGTAATTCGTCTTAGTCTCGTCGTCACTAAAGACAGGTTCGAAAGGTCTGGTACACAAGGTCTTGCCATCGCGACTGACTTCGACTTTCTTCACAAAAAAGTGTTTAAACTCAAAAGGATTTTCAGCGAAGGCTCCGTTGAAGGCTGAATTCTCGACCATACCAAGGATTAAACGCTTGGGTAACTGTCCTTGAAACAGATGATCTTCGATCATGGAATGCTGTCCAGCAGGAATGGTGAACGTTTTCACTTCCACACGTCGTATGGGATACTTGGCGGTCGTTCTGCTCAACGTTTGACTGATGTCGTTTCCCACTTTAGGTAACACTTCCACGCGTCGTACGTAGAGTTTGGCCTCCTCGAGTTTGCTTTTGGGATTGCCACCATTAGTAGCATCATCATCAGCCAACAAATGGAAAGCGGCACTACTGCGATTCAGTCTCAAGCGGACATTCACCCCGTTCAGCAAATATTTCTCTTGCAACCACATGTCCAAATGCAAACGATCCATCAGTTCTAAACTCTTTCCATCTTTGATTCTGTTTCTTCGTTCTACAAATCCCTCATTGTTGGTTGTTTTTGATTTGGGGTCAGCTTCAAGATTTTTTTTATCGAATTCGCCCACTTCGTCAGGTTCCCACAACACACAGGCATTGAGATGAGTATCCTTGGCATCTATTCCGTACGTCAAGAGATTTTCCAGGTAGGCACGGTAAGGGTAAGTATCCATGCTGCTGCTGACAAGTTTGTTATTCAAGTACAAGTCCACTGAGCTGAACAAGGAATGCATGAAATTGTTGACGGGAGCTACTTTCTCTTCGCCGTTTATAGTATCTCCTCCCTTATCTAGAACTTTGACTTTCAAGTACAAGTAACTGCTATTCAGATCGATGTAATCTTCGGGCTGTCCTTTGATTTCAAACTCGATGGGAGCGGAATCGGCCAGTGAGGAGACGGGATGGAATTCCACCCATTGGGATTCTTGCATGGTCATCATGGTGGGGGGCATGGCAAACAGATCCAGTTCCGTCTTGGAACAGGCGCAAGACTCTCGGTGCATCATTTTTTTTGTTCTCTTCTTTCTCAATAATCGAAAGCGTCTAAGTCTCGAACGGTTCTTCTTTTCTTGATCTTTCTCGCTTGAAGTCTGGTGAAAGGATGTTTTCTTCGTCGTCTCTTTCTGCCTTGTCCTTGCTGAATGCCTGATTCGGTAGCGTGCAGGGCATTTATAGGTGTGTCTCGTCGACCCAAAATGTCTTTGCCCGTTTGCAGCAAGACATTTTTGCCAGCCCTCATGAAGGCTTCTTTAGGGTTTTGTTTGTCGATGATGACATTTTGGAGGAATTCTTTGCCTTGCGTCAGTGCCGCATCTTTCAAGGCGTGCAATCTGCGTGTCACCATCGGTTTCAACACTGGGGCCACCGAACGAAAGGCCGATTTTAACATATCTCCTAAACCGTGTCCTCGCTGTCGTGCAACCCCTCGGTACACTGGCTACATGACTTACTTACGAGTCGTGAGAAAACCGTTTTCGAAAATGGAGTTTCACCGTGACTTTTCCTTTGGTGAATGGAATATTTTGTCCCAAATCTCCTTTTATAGCAATGTTGACCGTGTCCAAATACGACTTGCTGACGGGCAAATAATGAGGATGGACAAATTCGCGGTGAACGTGGTAAGTGTTTCCACCTTCCTCGTCAGTGGCCATGGCAGAATTTACTTTGAAAGGAATGACACGCAGTAACGACACAGAAGTGTGTCCCACCACGTTGTACTCCACCACATCGGAGTACACAAAGATCAAATTCAGTCCCTGGTTCAGTTCTACCGGGAAACGAAAATACCTTGCAAAATGCAAGTTGTTGTCAATCTCTGCGATGTGAATTTGTTTGGTCTGCTTATCCGTGACCAAATTGAGGTCTCCACCCAAAATGTCATACAATCCAGGGCAAAATTTAATACGTATACTTTTTTCCTCACTTTCAAATCTGATGAGTAGACGGTGAGACAGTTTGTGGTACTCCATGGTGACACGTTTTTTTAGTCCGGTCAGAACTTTGTCAAATGCTGCATAGAATTTGTCAGCGATGGCCTCCATCAGATGTTGACCACTAAAATAATGGCCTGAGTTACTTTTAAAGTGATAAACGTAAAGAGGAGGAGAAGTGTCACTGCTGCGGGGTATTGGGGTCTTGGGAAGTGATTTATGTTGAGAAGTGGTCGTCATGGTTTGCTGCACTGTTGGGTCCAGAATTTCGACGTCAAAAGTGTTTTGAGTTTCAGTGATGTTTTTGATTTGTGTTGGTTGAATCATTTCTACCAAAGCCACTTCCCAATGGTCTTCGTGATCTAAGGGGATGGCCTGAGGTAATTTGGCCGTGTAACAGCACAACGTGTTGTGGGGAAACACCTCCATGGAACTGTCACTGGGTAAGGTTAAGTAAAATTGGTTTTCGTGACTCATAATTCCAGAGTTCTGTGGCTGTCCGAGGGGTTATTACTGGACGTCAGAGGCGTGTCTCCGCCCAAAATGGGGTTCTGGTTGTGGTTGGAGTGGTGACTGGCACTGGCACTGGACACAAGGTTCCCGGGGTTCCCGTTCGAGGAGAATTTCAGGGAAGGATTGGGAAGTAGGTAACCGATGCAACTGCTCAATAAAATGGTCCACAATTGTTTGTCTCCTTGTTGCAAACTCAGATTGGCAATGGCTGCCCCGATGACACAATACACCACGAAGATTTGGCAGAAAAAGACGATTTGCGTTTTAGGCACACGTTCTCCACACCACACCCACAAGGGTTGTTTTTGTAAATCTTGCACAGAAGAACTAGGTGAAGAAGGAGTGGTCGACGTAGCTGCGTCTGCTGTGTGAAAGGGCATGATGGTCACTTCTTCTTTTTATAGTCGATGACTTGCGATGCGTCGATCCAAGAATCGAAACTGGGTGGATATCCTTTCCAACGTACTTTGACTTCTTTGACACGTCGTTTGCCCACTTTACGGGTTCTGCGTTCGAGAATGCTTTCGATGTCGTACACGTCGTCTTCTTTTTTGGTCACACGTTGTAACTCGGGCAAATAAAACGTTCCTTTGAGCACTTCTCCGTTCATGTCTTCCAATTTATAGACGGCAGGATGACGGCCATGCACTCGTCCAGTGACGCGAAACAGTTCGGTCGTCCAGTTAGGTAAGTAACCTTTGTCGAAAGTGCGTTTGGTTTTGCCAATGCGTACCCAATCTCCTACGGCCAACTCTCCACTTTTCTTGGGGACAGCCCTCGTCGGGGACGTACCAAACAGACGCTCAAACACCAACACTTCGTTCTCGGGATTCACGTCTTGAGGGGCACGTCCGATGCTTCGATGGTAAGATTGGTTGTACGCTTGCACCAGGTGTGGTAAGATGCCGATGTACTTCAGAGTGTGGTGATGCGTAAAATATTTCCACATGCGTTCTTTCAAAGTGCGTTGAAAACGTTCCACGATGCTGGCTTTGGTTTCGGGATTCTCGGTGGTAAAAAAATGAATGTCACGTTTCTTTAATTCTTTATGGAAAGCTTGGTTCAGAAATTCGGTGCCTTTGTCCGTTTGCCATCGAAGAGGGTGACGACCGCTTTGTTTCAACACTCGTTGCAGGGCTCGCACTAAATCGCTGCTGGATTTGGAAGTCAAGGGCACGACCCAGGCAAATTTGGAAAAGACGTCGATGACACAAAACAAATATTTGTAGCCACGATTGTAGCTGGCCAAATGAGAGACATCGGCTAAATCGGCTTGCCATTGATGATCGATGCCTTCCACTCGGGTGCGACTTCTGGCAAACTTGCGTCGAATGGGTTTGTGCAAAGTGTAGGTAGCTTGTTCTTGTAACCATCGTTGCACTTGAGGTAAACGGAGACTTTTCAGTCGCGTTTTGGCAGCACGATACAATTTTTGAAATCCTGCGTAACCTGCAGGATGCGAGGGATCGTAGTAAATGCTGGCTAAGACTTTTTCCATTTTTTGTGTGTTAATAAGTCACCCACTCTTCGGTGATGCTACTTTGGGTGGGACGGAAGGGTGGTTTGGAAACGGATTTACGTGTCCGATGGGCTACGGGAGTAGAAGTCGAAGGTAGTGGTGGTGGTGGAGGTGGCAATGGAATGGCTTTGGTTTTCTTTTCTTTTTTCACTTCTGGTTTCCCTTCTTTCTTTTTCACTTCTGTCGAAGGAGGAGTGGACATCATCTTTTTAACCCAAACTTTCATTTCTTCTCGTTTGGGTGTGGGGGACGGGGTCAACAAGGATGCTGCATCTCTTCTTCCTCAGGCCTTCGTGGGGTAGCATCTCTGGTGACCCCTGGGGATGGTAGTAGTGGTGGTGGTGGCAATGATGATGGTGCTGGACTTTTCATCAAGGTCTTAAAATCTTTCAGAGTGGGTAAAGCTGTTTCGTCTAAAGCTTTCTGGTGAAAGAGTTGCAGTCGTTGCAAGAGGTGACCGTACTTTTGCGATTTTTCTATTTCGGACAAATCTTGGCGATCCATCAAGGACTGCAATTCGTGTTGTAACTGGGACATCTCGCTCAAATTGGAATTGGGAGGTAAATGCGGGGTGTGTTGTTCTTGCCACCGATGGTATTCCATCCATCGTTTGTAAGGCACTAAAGCTAGTTTTCGTCCTTCCATGGGGTTGTCAGCGGTCGATTCTGAGATCTTGGGACTTCCGAGGGCCTTTTTATCTTGCTCCCACCAGTCCTCCCAACATGGTTCCCAAGACTCCTTTCAGTATGGGGCCTAACAAGAGAGGTAAAATGCCTCCACGTTGCACTAACATCTTCTTCTTTTGACGAATGGGAATTTTCTTTCGAACCATTTGGCGAAGAACGTGACGATGTTTGCTTAAGCATTGTTTCTGGTGTTTGGACAAAGGGATCGTGCCTTTCAAAACGTTCAAACAACATTCGCACACGGTATCGATGACCTCTTTGGAGGCCGTTTGAATGAGTTTTTTTCGTAGGGGTGGAGAAGCTTTGGACAGGACAGATAACATGTCCCCATGTTTGGCTAAACGTGGTGGCAGTCCTTTCCTTTTCTTTCCTTGGGGTTTTCTGGAGGGTGACATCTTTGAGTCTTCAGGAGCACCAAAAAAAACACTGATACCCGACTTGGTCACAGGCCTTTTTTATACTGGAACGGGTCACCACTGATTCTCTTTACGTCGTATTAGTTTGAGGACAGGCATGACACGTCGTGCAGGGGTACGTAACGGACTAAATCGAGTCAGTTCTTGCTCGGACAAATCCAGTAAACTTTGTAACATGCCCGATCTTTCATGGACTTTGAATTTGGGAGAAGGTACTTTGTGAGCAGCAGCCACTGCCACTAAATTGGAGGGTCCTGCCACTGGGGAAGTTCTTTTGGGGGTCATCAACGGAGAAGTTCTTGGTGTGATCAACGTCTCCAAGTACTCTTCAGTTCTGGGTGTCATTAACGGAGAAGTGGATAAACGTGAGGCTGTCGGAGACGCAGTCACCGCTGTCGCAGGTCGTGGTTTGCGAGTGTAAGGTTGCGTCCTGGCCGAAGTGCCTATCTTGCGACTAGTTTTCTTCTCTGGACTTTTCTTTTTCTGGGGACTTTTTCTCTGTTTCTTTTTCTGGGGGGCTTCTTTTCTTTTTCCGGGGTGGTGGTGTCTGGTCAGAGGAGGGTCCTGCCACTGGAGAAGTTCTTTTTGGGGACCTGGTCTTTGTCTTTTTCTTCTTGGGGCTTCGTTGGACTTTTGTCTTGGGGATAACTTTGGGGGTATTAGGATCCCATCTTAAGAGTGAGCGAATGATGACCCCTCCTAGAATACCGCTCCCTCCAGGTTTCAAAATGATTTGTTTTTTGGTTTGAGTGTCGATGCGGGGATCGGCCAGTTGGACCAAAGCGACTTTGTTTCGATCGAAAAAGCGTTTGGTTTGATGAGGAATCTGAATGATTCCTTGGAGTAATTGACGTGCCGTCACCGTCAACCATCGTAAGACTTCTTTGAGACTAGCTTCTAAGACACGAGCTCGTGTTTGTGGATTTTTTTCTCGACTGATGCGATACAAGGCACGAATCAATTTGACGGGAAGATGCGACTGAAGGGACGTCATGTTCACACTGTGTGAGACAGACGAAAAAGGGTCTGAGGTTTTTATAGATTTTTTTATGTGGAGTGAAATGAAGTCGAGGACGGAGACGTGTACAGGACAGGCCCTCCGTCTTGGCACCAGTGGTGAAACAAGTGGGTACGAAATCGCAAATCCTCGGGGGTCGTAGGTTTCAAATCGACGAGTAAATAGGCGTGTGGAGTTTGAGTGGCATCGTCGTACGCCTGAGTCGGCCAAGGCGTTCCTAACTGTTTGGCTAAGACTTGCACTTGCGATTTATTTCGAGGGCTTTTAAACAAGACCACGTAATGCGCATTGAGACTGATGGTGCGATGGGCTTTACTTTGTTGAAACAAACTTTGGGTGAGGTAAACGACACTGGCATTACGGTGATGTCCTTTGCGCGTGAACCACAGTTTAATTTCTTCTTCGTCTTCTCCTAACATGTCGTCGAAAATGACCAAATGGGTTTGACGGGAATCAGAGACGATGCCGTCGTCTTCTTTAGGAATGCCTTCCACAAACACGATGGAATCGCCTTGACTTTCTTGCAAGAGGTTGTACGCCGATTGCCACTCTTTGTAACACCACACGATCCGCTGAGGTGGCCGATCGATCAAATGATGTTTATGTTCGATCAAACGTTTGACGAATTCGGTTTTGCCTGAACCGCTAGGTCCAGCAATGAGCATGTTAAAGGGATGGCGAAGATACAAAGCCTCCCAACTGGCACGATCTAAGTGTTCGTCGATGACTTTGACAGTAGAGGAAGAGGGAGCAGAGACAGCAGAGGTAGCCATGGTGTGAGAAATGTCACTTGTGACACGAAAAACAAACAAGACAAGAGTTTATATACTTTTTCAGAACACGTTTATTGAATGTTTTTTTTTCAAACATGAATACGAAAGACAAAAATACATAAAAGCCAAAGGCTTAAGTACAAGAATAAAAGGAACATGATAACTATGAACGTGGAATAAAAACAAGTGTCTGTACAACATGCTTTGGGTAATGTTCTAACCAGTTCTATAGTAGAGGGTAAGGTCACACAAGTGTCCTCCCGAAAGGGTCTTTCAGGCCTGTCCACGACAGTCCTGTCCTGGGTGACGGGTTCTTCTGGCACCGTCACTAACACGGGTTGAAAACTAACTTTTTTCCTTGAACAACTCTCGTGCATACTTGGCCACTTCTTGGGTCCAAGCCTCAAAGCCCCATTCTTTCCAGGCACGGACATCTGTCCAATGGGGATATAAGTCACAAGCTACACACACATCGTCATACACGTCTCGGGTAGCTAAAAGTTGACGAATCTTTTTTTCCTGTTGAGGTCGAGAAGTATCCAGATGAAAACGCAAGGCTTTGAGCAAAAGGAGTTTTTCGTGACCATTTAAGGCCATTGAGGTGGTAAGTACTGATCGTAAAGAGTCCACAAAGAATCGGCTGGTAAACGAAATCCCAGAAAACAAGTCACTAAGACACACACCACTTGTAGTCCCAAATTGAATGGATAAAATTCTTGTAAAAATTGATGGTAATGATCCACGGTTTGAATATGGTCATTGAGTACCTTCCACGGAATCTGTTGAATGATATGCGACATAATCCGTGGCATGGCAACTTGATTTTATAGTCTCTTTGTTTCGGAAGCAATAAAGGTAATTTCTAACCAGACACGTTAGTTCTCCAGTAGGGAATTTAAATGTTACATACTGTAACTGAAACGTCAGAGTTTGTCTAGATGTTTCGTCTTTTTCTAAGCAGATTCCATGTAACAAATGTTGGTAATCCTTTAACTCGTCTTCCTCAATACGTTGCAGTAAGTGAATCTCGAAGTAACCGAAATTACGAACGTCTAGTCCATCATCATCATCATTCATACACTGAAAGTGTTCAACAAGGTCTGACCACTGAAAAAATTTCTGACGAATCAGTCCTCTTATACCATTCAGGTACCAGTGGTTAAAGATCTGGTGACGTAACGGATGCAATTGTTCTTTACGTTTCACTTGTATTTTCACCAGTTCTCGGTAAATCCTTTCTCTCAACTCCTCAGGCAAGCCCAAAATGTTCTCTTGTAAAGTATCCATAAGTATATACACTGTTTTTGGAATCGTTAGGTGGTGGCCAATAGCCTCGTTTAACTTTGTGCCTAATGTAATATCCACTCATAATCAGTCTTCTTGTACTTTGGAACATAGCATAATTTAAAATCGGACGAATCACTCTGAGTTTGCGTTTCACTTGTATTTTGATCAGCTCTCGGTAAATGCGTTCTCTCAACTCCACAGGCAAAGCACGAATGTTCTCTAGCAAAGTATCCATGAATAGGTCATACTAAATCCTCTTTGGTCTGACACAAGAAATGCACTGTTTGCACAAACATGGTTTTACTTCAGTGTCGAATTTAAATCGTTCAGTCACTAATTTGCACATTACAATTCGTTCAGAAGTTTCCTCTTTCACTAAGTTGACATTGTGTTCAAGATGTTGGTAATTCGTTAACTCTTCCTCTGGAATTCGATGCAGTACGTTTACAATGATGTAGGTAGAATCGCCCATACCAAACCAATCCTTTTTAAAACTAGAGGATCGTTGATCAATGTCTGTCCGATGGAACACTTTCAATTGAATCAATCCTTGTATAGCCTTCAGGTACCAGTGGTTCAAACACCGGTGACGTAACGGATGCAATTGTTCTTTACGTTTCACTTGTATTTTAACTAGTTCTCGATAAATGCGTTCTCTCAACTCCACAGGCAAAGCACGAATGTTCTCTTGTAAAGTATCCATGAACAGATGATGGTAAGAAGTTACTTCAATGTCTCGGTCCCACTAAGGGTAAGTAATGACAATTCGGTGACCATCGAGCATGTTCTACGTAGGCCGAATCTTGCGGTTCCCAGTGGTGAAGTGACACACCGCAACTGAAGCACTTGACTTTATCTCCTTCGCCCAAGTAGAAAAATCCGGCTCTGGCTAATTCTTCGGGGGTCGGTCCTCCCAGATACTTAGGCCATTTTCCTTTGAACGATTGAAGACGATTTTCAAAGTCGCAGTATTCCGACAAACGCACAGGAAACGAATATTCGTTTTTCACAGGTTCGTTTCGATGAGGGTTGAGTGACATGGGTAGGAGTTTGCTCAGGGCTGGATGACATCCGTAGGGGGGTAGACGTGAAGGTGAACATTCCCCTTTAAAACGAAACCCAGTAAAATGTCCAAGAGGACGAGCGGCATCACTTTCGCATCCCTCAGGTTTGACACGCACAGCATCACTTTCCATGATAGGGGTAGGGACACTAAAGTTCCCATGATGCTTTACGCCATCGCTCAGGTCACAAGTTACAGCATCGTACCCATCGCAAGGCTCACAATCGCATTCCACTTCCGAAGCCTCACACTTGAATTGTGCCTTTCTAAACAACTTGCTCTGTGTTTCCCTGAAAGTATTTATCTTGTTCGCTCGGTCTTGGTAGTCCCAATGAACTATCGATCTTGCCTAGGGTTCCTTTTTATATACAGACCAATACCAACGTGACCGTACGGCAACGTAAAGTGATTGGGAAGTCTCACTCGCTTCTGGTACACGATTTGATAGACTTTTTCCAAGGGTCGACTGGCGATGTGGTGAGTGGGTAAACGTACAATCTTGTTCGGTTGATAGGTGGTCACTTTAAAGTTTCCATCCTCTCCCGATTGTAAGGCTTCTTTCAATACCCCAAAGTTGACCACTCGACTGGTACGATAATTCAGAGTCAGTCCTTTCACTTTGCACGTCGTGTGCACTTCTCCTTGTTTGTCCCGGTATTCGTAGCCGTAATTTTTGGGGCCGCCACTGACGAAACTTAGAATCTTGTCGTCGGGATGCTCGTCTGTCCAGGCTCCTAAACGGCCTCCTTCGATGTCAGGGTAATGTTGAATCGGGTGATGGATGTAAATGCAACTGTCCGTGTCAAAGTACAGGACGCGTTCCCCTAACAGTTCTAAAGCTTCGTACAATTTTAAGCGAGCATGGGCTGTCACGTAAGCCGCAATGATGACATTTCCAAAAGGGTCGTCTTGTACGAAGTCCAAATCTTCTTCGTAATTGACCAAGATCAAATTCTCTCGAACGACGTCCACGTATTTCATGTATTTGGTTTTGTCGTGAATCATCTGGAAGTAGCGGGAAGTTTCTGTCAAATATTCCGTCTTGGGTAAACACGGTCGTTGTGCCATTTTACCCCACAAGCAATTTAACATCACTTTGGCAAACGATCGCCTGCCTTCGTTTTTCTCGATGTGGTCTAAAGTGATGCCTTCTTGTTCGTAGTATTTCTCTTTGAATTGTATTTGGTCTTCGGGAGTGTGACACCAGGAAGGATAGCCGCTGGCTTCTTGCTTCAGTTTCAAAAAGGCATCCACGTAGTCGGCGAAAATACCTTTCTGACTGGGATCACCCTTGTGGTATTGTTGTGTCTTGGGAAAGTGGCAAATTTCGTACACTTCTAACAGTTGGTATCCCATGTCCAGAGCTTTGAACAATTCTACGCTGACCCAGGTTCCCGTCAAGGCACGTTCTTCCTGGCTGTGCTGACAAGGTTGGTCTTGGTTGCACGTTTCGGCACAAGTACGGCACAAGGGAAACATCAGTTTGCCTTGACAATGGTGAGGTAAGACGGGATGGTATAGGTTCGTGGGAGGCAAAACTTTACACTTGATCAAGCCTTCGTATTGTCGAATGTTTTTCAGGTCGATGTGTTCCGTCAACAATTGCGGGTGCCCTACAGGAAAGCGACAATATTTGCACACGTAGGGATACAGCGAACACACGTCCAAGTATTTGATTTCTTCTCCTTTCTCTTCGTCGGCTTGGTACAACAAACAGGTGGCATTGGTCCTTCCTCCGTACAAACTATCCCTCGGATTCAGCGGGTCCATGAACTGGTAACTTTCCACGAGGCGTTTAAATTCGGGATCGATTTTCAAACGGTGATCGTACTCGTGTTCCCACATTTCCACCACTTGGTATCCTTCCTGTTCTAACTTTAGGCGTCGCTGACAAGTGTCCTGGTACAAGTCTTCCATGGTTCGTTGCAAAAACTGATTTTTAGTGCTACGATCAGGGTAACAGACGGGACATCCGTGAAATAAGCAGCCGTTAAACTCGTACACGATCTTGGGGTTTTCTAAGTCCCAGCCATCGACCGAATGCGTTCCGATGGTCTTTTCGCCCCCTCCGTTGCGGGCATGCTGAATCCACTTGTCTTCCTTGTCGCACAAGTAATGTAACCAGCGTAGGGCTTTGACCGAGTATTGACGCTTGACATAGTGGGTCGTTTGAGGACTGATGACAGCTACGGTGTTTTCAGGCATGAATCGTTGCCGGTACACTAAGGAACACGCTTTGGCAATGGTGCAAGCTTCTTTCAAAGGATCGACCCCTCCGTGTTCCATGAACAGTTCTCGAAATTTTCCACAGCAACGTCGTAAAATGTCCACGTCGGAACGACAATACTTTAACATTTCTTCCTGAAAGTCGAAAGGGTCCGAGGCGTGAGCCTGGTACCAAGTGTAGAAAGCTTCTCGTTGTTCGGTACGCATGTTGTCGGGTTCGTAATAGTGAGCCTCAGGCAAATGGGGTAGAACGGCATGTTGATTGGCTTCCGTATTGAAAAAGTGTGGAAAGTACCCTTTAGCCATTTCTGTCATTCCAAACGTTTTAGGCATTCGACTCAAAGGCATGGCCAAATAGCTCATCGAATCTTTAAACTGTACTTGTCCCACTTGCATGAAAATGATTTTGGCCCGTTCAAAGTCACTTTAGGACGTTCGGTGCCATGTTCCGTATAATACCTCAAAAGAAACTGTCCATCGTATCCGGAGAAATTGTGAGCCATCACCGTGGCATGACGATGACAATCTCCGTAAAGTTCGATTTCCTCTTGGCTCCACGTCTTGTCGATGGGGTCTAAGACCCATTGGGCAAAATCGGCTAACGTGTTCGGTCCCCGAAAGATTTTTTCACGTCCTCCAGGAATCTTGCTGCAGTGAGGGCAATGACTGAAGATAGGTTCTTGAATGCACTTCTCGCACGCTCGATGAGCCACGCAGAAATTAGGAATGTGAATGCCAGTCTCTTGCATGCATTCGAAATCGAAAAAGATGAAATTGCCTTTCTTCTTGTGACCGTCCTCTTTCTCTGGTGGGGGTTGGTATTTTTGCACGTAGCATTGGTGTTCCAAGTCCACGATGTGGTGACAAATGTGACATTTTTTCTTTCCTGAACATACGTGTGCCTTGGTATTATTGGTACGTATGACTTGTTCACACGTAGAGCACAATCTCAGGAGTTGACAAGCGCATTTCTTCTGTGAACCTTGCGTTTTCAGATGTTGTTGGTAACAGGTAGGGCTGACAAACGTGCGCAGACAAGTTGAACAAGGCACTGGTTCTTCGCTCAGACAGGGTGAAGAGGCCAAACATCCTGAGCATTTCAATCCACAATGCTTGTGCTGCTCTCGATTATTATAACCATGGTAACATTTCTCACAGTAATAACCGTATCCCAGGAATCCGGTGATACTGGTAATGGTATCGAAATGGTCATCGTGATAATAAACATGAATGTATTTTCCGTCCTTAAAATCTTGCCCTCGAAACAACAGAGGCCCGCGCATTTCTTGAGGGTGCACTTTCAAGGTGTATCGTGGAGCTAGGGCATCTTGCAATTTTTGCATCTCAGGAATGCCACAGGGTGTGTCATTGGACAGGCCAGCTTGTTGCAACAGGAGTTCTGCTTCGTTTCGTTGTTTGGCTCGATGGGAACGTTGAATAGTGTTCCAGGTTCTTTTCCATTCTACCGTGTCGTTCTTGTTGGCATAGGTTCGTCCCACCACGATGGCACGGGCTAAACACATCTGGTCATGAGGATTGTGAATTTGGACAAGGCTACGCTTAATGCTGCGAAGCTCGTTCACCAATAACATCTTTTTGCGTCCGGTCCCTTGAGGAGGAGAGACGTGGGTCATGTCCAATGTGGCTTTTCCATCGGTGATGTCAAACTGGTCATTAGATTGTTGCACGTGTTGAATCTTGTCCATGACTTTGGAAGCGGTCAATTCTGCAGGGGTGCTAAACTCGATCCAAACAGGGGATTTCAAACCGTCGTGTTGTATGGAAAGTCTCAAGCGATCGTCTTCTTTGGGTTGACATTGTCGTTTGAGTGAGGTGAGCAAAGAATCCCACACCCCAGTGATAAACACTTCTGCTTTCTCTAACGGCACTTCAGCCTTGAAATCTTTAAACTTCACTGTGTATTTGTAAGCCGTGGTTCTAAATTTTCTAGAGGAGCGCTTTTCCGTCTCTCGAATGGAATAGTATTTTTCAGGGTTGACTAAGGGTGGTGAACTTAGTTTAGAGGGTTTGGATTCAGGTTCACTCATGTCCTCTTCAAAATCACTGGCATGAATTTGTGCCAAGACTTCAGCCCTGGTACGAGGCGATAGATCACGTTTCTGCCTCTTACTTTCTTCTTCTTCTTCTTTCTTCTCGAATGAATGGGATCGTTTCATCTTGAGTGCAAAACGTCAAATGACTCAAGTTCAAACACCATAGACTAATTTATAGTCATAGCAGACCAGCGTATATAAAAGGGTGTGTGTCTTGTCGTTTCACTATTCATTTCACTCTCAAGCCGAACACAACGATGGAAGAGACTGACCAAATCGAACGTTTCGTCAGAGCTTTGCGAGGGGTCATTAGAAAATTCTCTTCAGACCAGCCCACGGACTACTCTCCTTCCTTTCGAGATAAAAGTCAATATACTTGCTATATCTGTCAGAAGAAAGGGCATTGGTCTTCAGAGTGTCCAGACCGTCAAAAAAGAACAAAAACAGGGGCTAAAAAAGACAAAAGTCAAGATACCTGTTATTATTGTAAAGAAAAAGGACATTGGTCTCCAGATTGCCCAAAAAAGAAACAAGAGGAATCAGAAGAAAAGAGGAATTCTTCAGAAGAAGAGAGGGATTCTTCAGAGGAAGAGAGGGATTCTTCTGAGGAAGAAAGAAGACAGGTGAAGAAAAAGAAACAGGAGAAAAAAAGAAGAAGGGAAGAAAGCGAGGAGGAAGAAGAAGATGAAAAGAGTGTGACGGTGAAGAAATTTAAAAAACAGAGAGACTAAACAAGGAGACAGAAGAAATTAATGAACTTCAAAATTAAAGTGTTGTGTTATGAATTGTGAATTGGATTGTAAAAAAATGGAGAAAAGAATAAATTAATGATACAAGGTAAGTGTCTTTGAGTTTTGATTTTAAAATAAGAAGCTACACTCACGCACTCATACACAGAAACGTACTATAAGGGTAAAATGGGTGGGGTTTTTTTGAGTTATTGGCAAATTGAAATTGTATTTCTTTTCGAGAATTGTGAGTGGCCCTGAAAAGGGACTTTTTTCTTTATGGTGTAGGGGTGAGTTTAAGCAATCAACTTTAACTGCCTTAAGCCTTTGCCACGGCCAAGGCCTACTTCTGGACTGCGTAATGTTGATGATGATGATTGGGTTGAAATCACTAAGGGTGGTACGATAGGCTTAGTCACAGGGTTGACGTGTTTAGCTCGGGAAGGTCGTATTCTCTTCGGTCGTAATAAAGAAGTCTGATACATTTGTTTCATACTTCTTAACTCCGCTAAAATGTCCAACAGTACCGTGACCGTTTGATTTTCACCCTCTTGTTTCTTTGCTGTTACTTCTTCTTGCTGTTGTTGCTGTTGTTTTTTTCTTACCTCTTCTTCTTGCTGCTGTTGCTGTAGGAGAAAAGCTTGTTCCGCTTCCTTTTGTCGTTGTATAAATTTCTCCAATTCTTCTTTCTGTCTCTGTCTAAAATTCTCCACTTGCGGTAATGAAGAAGGTAACGCAGGTTCCGGAACAAATTCTTGCGAGGAGAGAAAATCCACAAAATCCCAATGTACCTCTTCTGAAAGTAAGTCCGGGTTCCCTTGGGCAGTCTCCCCTGTTGGTGCACCCCAATGGATCGTTTTCTGAATTTCCGTCATGTTGAATCACTATCGTATAGATTGACTGCACACAAGCGCTAGCGAATCTATATAGACCAACTGACGTCACAGATTGCTCTCTTCGGATTGGATGCGAGCTGACTGAATTTTGTAACGCGTGTTTGGATTGGTGAATTAACTCAATCCGTTTCAATCCTTCCTCTACCTATAAATAAGCGCAGTTCACTGCATTGATTCACCTGTTCTCGGACATGCTCATGTATGTCCGATCGAAGTGGACCATTGTCCACAGGACAAACACCAGCCTGTGGATACGTAGGATCTACGTTGAAAGACAAGGATGCCTGAAAAGAGTGCTAATTTACGCGCCAACAGTGAGACGCAGCCTAAGGACAAGAAGAAGACCAATGCGGTGCCATTTATGTTAATGAATACATTAACATAAACCCAAAGGCCCTTTTCAGGGCCAGCCATATTTCTCGAAAAGAGATAGCCTTTCCATTGCCTACCCCTTTTTTTAAAATTTTTTTTTAAAAAAAATCCCATGTTAAATTCCCCTTGTACGTATATTGACCCACGATTTATTCCCATGTTAAATTCCCCTTGTACGTATATTAACCCACGATTTATTCCCATGTTAAATTCCCTTGTACGTATGTTGACCCACGATTTTTCGCCATGTTAAATTTCCCTTGTACGTATATGTTCCCAAGGGGGTCTGTAATGCTAATTCCCATTGTACGTATTTTATCCCCCTTCACTACTATCTATTAGATCCAATTATTAGGTAATTATTGGTACAATATTATGGTCAAATATTTTAACTGTAGATCTAAATTCATATTAGGTTTCTTATTCTGTCAATTTAAACAATATATTAGAGCCTTAAGGGCTTCATCAAAATTGATTATTTGCATAATGTCCAATATATTTATAATAAGCATCTAATAAGAACTGCATCTGCTTGAAGTTTCTTGCTAAAACCCCATTTGTCTGTTGTTTATTTTTATTTACTGTCATTAATATATGATTTCCAGTCTTGTCAATTTTGTCGACATCGATTTAAAATTTCTTGAAGTATTATTTCGTTCCCAGATTGTATGAAATTGTCATCTTCATTTTCAGATGAACTAGAAGCTTGTCCGTCATTCTAGGCATTTTGTCTGTCATCTTTCCGACATCCACAATCTCTTATACACAGATTAAATGGTATCAAGTTCAACTTTTTCATGAATTTTTTAATTATACACAAAAAATTTACATTAATTCACATTTTTGCAGTGTCAATATAAAATACTCTGATTTTATATGGTATTTGAATGAGTAGGGTTGGTTAAATCTGCCTGCGATAGCCAAGTTTAGCAGAAATATACCTCAGCTTCCCTCTGCCGCAACAAATAGTTATGTTGTGCTACTGCGGCTTCCATGCACTTGATACATTACGTTATATGATATGGTTTGTAAAGCACATTAAGTCTGTATTTATTTATTTACAAATATCATATAAGTATCTGAACATATGTAAATGATATGATGATGTAATGATGTAATTTAGTTTTACTTTGTTTTGAAGTTATTCTGAAAAATTGCGATGAAAGTAAAACCAATTATTTGATAGAAAATTGTGCTCGTCAAAAAACATAAAAGCGTTACCTACTTTGCTCCCATTGTATATGTAATACAGGTGCTATGCATATAATGACGCCCGTTTGTCCCTACTTTAAAGAAAAGTAACAACTCCGATTTAGAGATTCCATGATACCAATAAATAGATTTTATGCTGTTGAGATATTTTTTAAAAAATTCAAATTAGCTTGTGTGTTTTTTTTTTAAAATTCAACATTGACCCAGAGTCGTGTGAAAGTCTCATATACACAAGATTGCTCCACCTAACGGAGGATCATCCGTACTGAAAAGTCAAAAGTTTTGAACGGAGGCAGCGCAGAAGTGTGAGCATCGTAAATCTCAGAGAAGTGCACATCCTCTATTGATTAAGCAAACCCAATAGGCATATCCTGTCAAGTGTGCCACATACAGTTTATTGCACTAATTGACCTGATTAGTCACACCCGTACTAAAAAAAATAAATAAAACATGTCAGGTATATGTATCATGGTCGTATTCGAACTCAAAGGACGAATAACAACATAACAAACAAATAGGTAATTGACACCCTAGTTATTGTATTGCCCTTTGATGTCAAGTTCAAAAGCTGTGACTGGATTTGCTTATCAATATAGAGTCAGCCATAGGTTCAAAAATGGGTCTAGATACCATAGATACCAATTAGATACCATAGATGCCAATTCCTGTGTAATCGCAGATTTCCAATAGTGTCAATTATTTATCCAGACTGTGTTTTGGGATCATATCGTTTTACATTTAACTAAGATATTTTATGTTTGCTTCATTATGCATCATAAAACTGGCTTTATCAAGGATTTGTGCAAGTCCCTGGCTTCGTCAGCTCAGTGTGAGCTGTCTAAACTGTCTTCAAATGAAGGCACAAACTGTTATGTTGCTTCGGTCAATATCTCGACCTTGGTTAAATCGAGCAGTTGCATAGTTGTCACTTCTAAATAATCGATAAAGATATTATTTATCCATGTGCGCCACACTTTTAATGATCAGAAAAAACACGAGTCATTAAGCTCATCGTTACAGTGAAACGAAATTATGAGTAGGAGATCAAAGTTTTTGTTTCTTCGTTGTGGATAAATAATAAACAAAGTACCGCACATGCGCCAATCAACTAAAACGAGTTTCTTCTGCGTCCCATAACATTGGCTTAATATAAAAATGAAACAAACAAAACATTTCATGGAGCGTTTCATAGAGCGTTTCATAGAGCGTCTCACAGAGTTATAGTGAACTAATTTTCCTGTGTTCAATGTGACTTGCTTAAATATAAATAAGAGTACCGCGAATAATACATTATACGCTGGCCCGGTGTTTAATTGTCTCTTTATAAGCACTAATGGGCCATGGTTAACTACGAACATTATTGACCAACGAGTTTTAGTGAACTCGACCTTTGGTCAATCATGTGGTCTTTAACTAAACTCACTTGCAGAAACCAATATTTTCCTATGAGACTTTGCATGACTGTGACCGCTGACCTTTTTAGACACAATAATATTCTTTATTACCCTAAGTGAAAGTCGTCTACAAAGTTTAGCCTAGGACATTATCCTAGAACAAAAGCTATTTGGCAAAGCTCTTTCTTTTAGTCACAGGAAAATGCACCCTTAACCTTTTGACCCCAAACTGAATAGGCCTTTTCTAAACTATGGTCAAGGTACTTAGTCTAGACCTAAGGTTATTATACAAAACTATATTTCTTCTTTTAGTTTGACTTTTGGCCTTTTGACCCCAAGACCAATATGATACTCTTACACGAACACGTGTGTCACCCACATACGTTGGAGGAGACACACTTTCGAAAATTGAATTTTTTCTTCTTTCAATCACAGATGCGTTGACCTTATACATCTAACTTCAAGTCACAGTTGCGTTGACTTTATACAACTAACTTCAAAATAGATAGCTTTTTTTCTTTAATTCAAGTGCAAGCCATCCGCAAGGTTTGGCTCTGGTCTTTGGTGTGGAACTTATAATGTTCCTGTGAACTATGACACGATTATGCCATCAAATGCCCTTGTCTTTTTAATATAATATTTGATACGTTTCTGTTTCCGTACGCATGGTTTGAAGGAACAATCAAAATGGAAAGGCGACCCAAGCTCACCTAATAATTATAGATTGATCACTAGTATGAGCTGCTTTAGTAAATTTTCTAATCTGTACTTGAAAAAAGACTTCAGAAGTTTTTAGATTTTCATACTTAGGTGTTATTTTTTTCTAACAGTCAAATGTTTGTTAGTCAATTAAATACGACGTTGACCGAGCTAAAACGTCCCTGCATCTACTTTATCTAAAAATCATATACTTCAGTCTTCCAGTAGACTTGCAATTGTATCTTTCTGATCATACTATATTCCCCATTTATTATACGGATGTGAAATTTGGGGATTTAAAAGTACCACAGTTATTGAAAATTTGCATATAGAATTTTGAAGAAACATCCTAAAACAGAAGAACCGTACTCCCATATACATACTTTATTCACAACAATGAAGGAAACATGTTGAGATAATTATCACATCCCGAATGATAGGATTTTGGATTTTTTTTCAATGGTAAATGGACTAAACTATCTAAACTCCATTATCAAATACTTTTTTTTATGAGTCAACGTTAACGCTAATACCGATAAATGGACGGATGAATAGCACCCCCCCCCCAATAACTATTGGGAGATTGGACCTCCTATATTATGAATTTATTCATAATCCGAAACGGACAAAAGGCATGATAGTAGACACGTTTGAAAGACCTTTATATACAGGAATGGCAATCGTCGGTAACATTATAGAGTAAAAGTTTACCAGTGCTTAAAATAAGATTGACATATTAGTAGTGAAAGGGGCCAATTTACGTACAATGGAAATTAGCATTACAGAGACCCCTGGGCCACTTTACGTACAATGGGAATTTAACATGGCGAAAAATCGTGTGCCACTTTACGTACAAGGGGAATTAACATGGGAATAAATTGTGGGTCATTTTACGTACAAGGGGAATTGAACATGGGATTTTTTTTTTTTTTTTTAAATTTTTAAAAATGGGTAGGCAATTGAAAAGTCATTCTCTTTTCGAGAAATATGGCTGGCCCTGAAAAGGGCCTTTGGGTTTATGTTAATATATTCATTAACATAAATGGCACCGCATTGGTCTTCTTCTTGTCCTTAGGCTGCGTCTCACTGTTGGCCCGTAAATCAGCACTCTTTTCAGGCATCCTTGTCTTTCAACGTAGATCCTACGTATCCACAGGCTGGTGTTTGTCCTGTGGACAACGGTCCACTTGGATCGGACATACATGAGCATGTCCGTCCTAAACATCATGGAAGACACAAGGGTGGATGACTCAACTGTGGTCCACATCTTGAAGCGACGAGAACAGGTGAATCAATGCAGTGAACTGCGCTTATTTATAGGTAGAGGTAGGATTGAAACGGATTGAGTTCATTCACCAATCCAAACACGCGTTACAAAATTCAGTCAGCTCGCATCCAATCCGAAGAGAACAGTCTGTGACGTCACGTGGTCTATATAGATTCGTTAGCGCTTGTGTGCAGTCAATCTATTCGACACTGATTCAACATGACGGAAACTCAGAAAACGATCCATTGGGGTGCACCAACAGGGGAGACTGCCCAAGGGAACCCGGACTTACTTTCAGAAGAGGTGAATTGGGATTTTGTGGATTTTCTCTCCTCGCAAGAATTTGTTCCGGAACCTGCGTTACCTTCTTCATTACCGCAAGTGGAGAATTTTAGACAGAGACAGAAAGAAGAATTGGAGAAATTTATGCAACGACAAAAGGAAGCGGAACAAGCTTTTCTCCTACAGCAGCAGCAAGAAGAAGAGGTAAGAAAAAAACAACAGCAACAACAGCAAGAAGAAGTAGCAGCAGCAAAGAAACAAGAGGGTGAAAATCAAACAGTCACGGTACTGTTGGACATTTTAGCGGAGTTAAGAAGTCTGAAACAAATGTATCAGACTTCTTTATTACGACCGAAGAGAATACGACCTTCCCGAGCTAAACACGCCAACCATGTGACTAAGCCTACCGTACCACCCTTAGTGATTTCAACCCAATCATCATCATCATCATCATCAACATTACGCAGTCCAGAAGTAGGCCTTGGCCATGGCAAAGGCTTAAGGCAGTTAAAGTTGATTGCTTAAACTCACCCCTGCACCAAAATAAAAAGGCCCTTTTCAGGGCCCACCCACATTTCTCGAAAAGAGATAGCCTTTCAATTTGTCAATAACTCAAAAAAAAAAAAAAAAAAAAAAAAAAAAAAACATTTTACCCCCTATAGTACGTTTCTTTGTATGAGTGCGTGGGTGTAGCTTCTTATTTTAAAATCAAAACTCAAAGACACTTACCTAATGTCATTAGTTTATTCTTTTCTCCATTGTTACAATCCAATTCACAATTCACAACAGAACACTTTAATAAAAAGTTCATTGACTTCTTTCTCCTTATTTAGTCTCTCTCTGTTTTTTGAATTTCTTCACCGTCACACTCTTTTCCTCTTCTTCCTCCTCACTTTCTTCCCTTCTTCTTTTCTTCTCCTGTTTCTTTTTCTTCACCTGTCTGCTTTCTTCCTCTGAAAAATCCCTCTCTTCTTCCGAAGAATCCCTCTCTTCTTCTGAAGAATTCCTTTTTTCTTCTGACTCCTCTTGTTTCTTTTTTGGGCAATCTGGAGACCAATGTCCTTTTTCTTTACAATATAACAGGTATCTTGACTTTTGTCTTTTTTAGCCCCTGTTTTTGTTCTTTTTTGACGGTCTGGACACTCTGAAGACCAATGCCCTTTCTTCTGACAGATATAGCAAGTATCTTGACTTTTATCTCGAAAGGAAGGAGAGTAGTCCGTAGGCTGGTCTGAAGAGAATTTTCTAATGACCCCTCGCAAAGCTCTGACGAAAGGTTCGATTTGGTTAGTCTCTTCCATCGTTGTGCTTGGCTTGAGAGTGAAATGAATAGTGAAAGGACAAGACACACACCCTTTTATATACGCTGGTCTGCTATGACTATAAATTAGTCTATGGTGTTTACACTTGAGTCATTTGACGTTTTACACTCAAGATGAAACGATCCTATTCATTCGAGAAGAAAGAAGAAGAAGAAGAAAGTAAGAGGCAGAAACGTGATCTATCGTCTCGTACCAGAGCTGAAATCTTGGCACAAATTCATGCCAGTGATTTTGAAGAGGACATGAGTGAACCAGAATTCGAAACCTCTAAACCAAGTTCACCACCCTTAGTCAACCCTGAAAAATACTATTCCATTCGAGAGACGGAAAAGCGCTCCTCTAGAAAATTTAGAACCACGGCTTACAAATACACAGTGAAGTTTAAAGATTTCAAGGCTGAAGTGCCGTTAGAGAATGCAGAAGTGTTCATCACGGGGGGTGTGGGATTCTTTGCTCACTTCACTCAAGCGACAATGTCAACCCAAAGAAGACGATCGCTTGAGACTTTCCATACAACACGACGGTTTGAAATCCCTTGTTTGGATCGAGTTTAGCACCCCTGCAGAATTGACCGCTTCCAAAGTCATGGACAAGATTCAACACGTACAACAATCTAATGTTCAGTTTGACATCACCGATGGTAAAGCCACACTGGACATGACCCACGTCTCTCCTCCTCAAGGAACTGGACGCAAAAAGATGTTATTGGTGGACGACCTTCGCAACACCAAAAAGAGTCTCGTCCGAATTCACAACCCTCATGACCAGATGTGTTTAGCCCGTGCCATCGTGGTGGGACGAACCTATGCCAACAAGAACGACACGGTAGAATGGAAAAGAACCTGGAACACTATTCAACGTTCCCATCGAGCCAAACAACGAAACGAAGCAGAACTCCTGTTGCAACAAGCTGGCCTGTCTAAAGACGCACCCTGTGGCATTCCTGAGATGCAAAAATTGCAAGATGTCCTAGCTCCACGATACACCTTGAAAGTGCACCCTCAAGAAATGCGCGGGCCTCTGTTGTTTCGAGGGCAAGATTTTAAGGACGGAAAATACATTCATGTTTATTATCACGATGACCATTTCGATACCATTACCACCATCACCGGATTCCTGGGATACAGATATTACTGTGAGAAATGTGACTATGGTTATAACAATCGAGAACAACACAAACATTGAGGATGGAAATGCTCAGGATGTTTGGCCTCTCCACCCTGTCTGAGCGAAGAACCAGTGCCTTGTTCAACTTGTCTGCGCACGTTTGTCAGCCCTACCTGTTACCAACAACATTTGAAAACACAAGGTTCACAGAAGAAATGTGCTTGTCAACTCCTGAGATTGTGCCCTACCTGTGGACAAGGCATACGTACCAATAATGTCAAGACACACGTATGTCGAGGAAAGAAAAAATGTCACATTTGTCACCACATCGTGGACTTGGAACACCGATGCTAAGTGCAAAATTACCAACCCCCACCAGAGAAAGAGGACGGTCACAAGAAGAAAGGCAATTTCATCTTTTTCGATTTCGAATGCATGCAAGAGACTGGCATTCACATTCCTAATTTCTGCGTGGCTCATCGAGCGTGCGAGAAGTGCATTCAAGAACCTATCTTCAGTCATTGCCCTCACTGCAGCAAGATTCCTGGAGGGCGTGAAAAAATCTTTCGGGGACCGAACACGTTAGCCGATTTTGCCCAATGGGTCTTAGACCCCATCGACAAGACGTGGAGCCAAGAGGACATCGAACGTTACGGAGATTGTCATCGTCATACCACAGTGATGGCTCACAATTTCTCCGGATACGATGGACAGTTTCTTTTGAGGTATTATACGGAACATGGCACCGAACGTCCTAAAGTGACTTTGAACGGAGCCAAAATCATTTTCATGCAAGTGGGACAAGTACAGTTTAAAGATTCGATGAGTTACTTGGCCATGCCTTTGAGTCGAATGCCTAAAACGTTTGGAATGACAGAAATGGCTAAAGGGTACTTTCCACACTTTTTCAATACGGAAGCCAATCAACACGCCGTTCTAACCCATTTGCCTGAGGCTCACTATTACGACCCCGACAACATGCGTACCGAACAACGAGAAGCTTTCTACGCTTGGTACCAGGCTCATGCCTCTGACCCCTTCGACTTTCAGGAAGAAATGCTAAAGTATTCTCGTTCCGACGTGGACATTTTACGACGTTGCTGTGGAAAATTTCGAGAACTGTTCATGGAACACGGAGGGGTCGATCCTTTGAAAGAAGCTTGCACCATTGCCAAAGCGTGTTCCTTAGTGTATCGACAACGATTCATGCCTGAAAACACCGTGGCTGTCATCAGTCCTCAAACGACCCACTATGTCAAACGTCAATACTCGGTCAAAGCCCTACGTTGGTTACATTACTTGTGCGACAAGGAAGACAAGTGGATTCAGCATGCCCGCAACGGAGGGGGTGAAAAGACCATCGGAACGTATTCGGTCGATGGCTGGGACTTAGAAAACCCCAAGATCGTGTACGAGTTTAACGGCTGCTTATTTCACGGATGTCCCGTCTGTTACCCTGACCGTGGCACTAAAAATCAGTTTTTACAACGAACCATGGAAGACTTGTACCAGGCCACTTGTCAGCGACGCCTAAAGTTAGAACAGGAATGATACCAAGTGGTGGAAATGTGGGAACACGAGTACGATCACCGTATGAAAACCGATCCCGAGTTTAAACGCCTCGTGGAAAGTTACCAGTTCATGGACCCGCTGAACCCAAGGGATAGTTTGTACGGAGGAAGGACCAATGCCACCTGTTTGTTGTACCAAGCCGACGAAGAGAAAGGAGAAGAAATCAAATACTTGGACGTGTGTTCGCTGTATCCCTACGTGTGCAAATATTGTCGCTTTCCTGTAGGGCACCCGCAATTGTTAACGGAACACATCGACCTGAAAAACATTCGACAATACGAAGGCTTGATCAAGTGTAAAGTTTTGCCTCCCACGAACCTATACCATCCCGTCTTACCTCACCATTGTCAAGGCAAACTGATGTTTCCCTTGTGCCGTACTTGTGCCGAAACGTGCAACCAAGACCAACCTTGTCAGCACAGCCAGGAAGAACGTGCCTTGACGGGAACCTGGGTCAGCGTAGAATTGTTCAAAGCTCTGGACATGGGATACCAACTGTTAGAAGTGTACGAAATTTGCCACTTTCCCAAGACACAACAATACCACAAGGGTGACCCTACTCAGAAAGGCATTTTCGCAGACTACGTGGATGCCTTTTTGAAACTGAAGCAAGAAGTCAGCGGCTATCCTTCCTGGTGTCACACTCCCGAAGACCAAATACAATTCAAAGAGAAATACTACGAACAAGAAGGCATCTCTTTAGACCACATCGAGAAAAACGAAGGCAGGCGATCGTTTGCTAAAGTGATGTTAAATTGCTTGTGGGGTAAAATGGCACAACGACCGTGTTTACCCAAGACGGAATATTTGACAGAACCTTCCCGCTACTTCCAGATGATTCACGACAAAACCAAATACATGAAACACGTGGACGTCGTTCGAGAGAATTTGATCTTGGTCAATTACGAAGAAGATCTGGACTTTGTACAAGACGACCCTTTTGGAAATGTCATCATTGCGGCTTACGTGACAGCCCATGCTCGCTTAAAATTGTACGAAGCTTTAGAACTGTTAGGGGAACGCGTCCTGTACTTTGACACGGGCAGTTGCATTTACATCCATCACCCGAGTCAACATCACCCTGACATCGAAGGAGACCGTTTAGGAGCCTGGACAGACGAGCATCCCGACGACAAGATTCTAAGTTTTGTCAGTGGCGGTCCCAAAAATTACGGCTACGAATACCGGGACAAACAAGGAGAAGTGCACACGACGTGCAAAGTGAAAGGACTGACTCTGAATTATCGTACCAGTCGAGTGGTCAACTTTGGGGTATTGAAAGAAGCCTTACAATCGGGAGAGGATGGAAACTTTAAAGTGACCACCTATCAACCGAACAAGATTGTACGTTTACCCACTCACCACATCGTCAGTCGGCCCTTGGAAAAAGTCTATCAAATCGTGTACCAGAAGCGAGTGCGACTTCCCAATCATTTCACCTTACCGTATGGACACGTCGGTATTGGTCTGTATATAAAAAAGGAACCGTAGGCAAGATCGATAGTTCATTGTGACTACC